>JAWWEY010000002.1:4968588-4993998 GCA_035582745.1 Loriotus luctuosus
GCCAGGGATCCAGGGGCAGCCACAGCTGCTCTGGGCACCCTGTGCCAGGGCCTGCCCACCCTCCCAGGGAACAATTCTGGACCAGAAATCTCAAGTTTTAAATTACCTTGCTTCTACACATCAGCTGCCCTCCTGCTACTCAACACAGAGCTTCAGAGAACAGGCAGCTGCCCTTGGCAGCTTTAGCCCCAGAGGTCAGGCAGAACTAAACCATGGGCTTGTTTGGAGATCTGCTTTTGCATTTGTAGCCACCACAACCAACCAGCACTTCCCACAGATGCCTTGCATGTGAGGCAAACCACAGAATGCTCACTCATGAACTGAGTAGCTTATCCTCAAAATACTGCAGGCTTTCAGAGTGACCTAAACCAACTACGTGGGCAAAAATGAGCCCCTAGCAGCAGCAAGTCTTGGGCAAATGGTCAGCACAATCCATTCTGTGTATTTATCTTTTTATTACAAAGCTCCAATCTGACCTTTTAAAAGCTTCTGATATCCTACTTAACAGGGGTGGCAGACAGATATTTCTTTGTGTGTTATTCCAAAATGGTATGATTTTGCTTTACATTTTACATACTTTTTAGTTTGTATCTATACATACTATAGATCCTTTTCTAACCATCCTGGCTTACACTTCACATCAATATTTCAACAGTTTTCACCGTCAGCCATTGTTATGCTAAAACCTAGGTGTTAGCAGAGCTCTATTTTTGAAGTTGTCTGCCAGAGCATGTCTCACTCAAAGCAGCCTGTCAAAGAAATTCACCCCCAACACGAACAAAGAGAGACTGAAAAAGTAGTTGATGTCATTTTATTTTTTTCAATATGAGAACAAGTCGGTGAGACAGATCTAGATTATTATGAAACATAGTAAATTAAGCTATTTGCAAGGCCTCCTGAAATTCAAAATTCAGGAATCTGCCAGGAAAATGATTTTGAAATTAATTTTATTTATAAAATCCATATTACATTTGGCACAGCCACACTCCATGATCCTTACCTCATCTTAACATGGGGGAATTCCCCTGTTACAGAGTTCATTTATGGAGAAGACATGGCATTCATTTCATGGCATCTTTATTTTGGAATGACAAACATGCCAATTAAAAAAAAAAAAAAAGAAAGGGACAAGAATTCAAGGAAAGGCTGAATTCAACCAGGTAGTTTGATTTAAGTAAGTTGAGGTTGAACTGAAGTCACCCCTCACTGGAATCTACTCTAAAGAGCAGCAATTCCTGGTAGTTTAAGATGTTTTCTGCATTCCCTCCTCAGCCATCAACCAGCTCAGGCTAATCACCACCTTTTCCATTAGCACAGGCCTGGAGAACGCTCTGGGAACATCTGCCTTCAATAATTCATCTCTCACACTAATAAACTCCTGAGCCAGTGGCTGCAGATGCTCCTCACTTTTCCCCTTCCATACAAGCCCTAATTACTTCTCTGAGTGTGTTTATTAGCTTGGACAGCCGCCCACCTCCCTTTTCAGCTCCCTGCTTATCATCTGCCCTCCCATGCAAATAAACACTCATAAAACCTGAAACCTCCTAAAGATCTTGTGGAGAACCACAGCCCATCTCCATCATTAGCTGTTAGCACAAAGGAGGCATCTCACAAGGATGCTCACTAGAAGGTTCTTCCAAGGAGTAGAGGGTAATCATCAAGGCAGTGGCCCTCAGTTATTTAACATTTACACTCCTTTTTCCTTCCTGGGCTTCTCCCTGTTCCATCACATGGGCAGCAAGCTGGGGTCCCTTCACTTGTTTTCATTTCAGCAGCTGTCTGAATTTCAGATGAAAAATCAAACAGCTGATCTGTAAACCAATAAGCAAAGTTATCTTTCAAGCAAATGTCTTTAACATCACCAACTCAATATTTCTAACAAAGCAAAAGGTAAAAAGCTCTTATAGCTGACTCTTAAAGCAAGCAAAGAAATCAAATTTGTACTGACTTTTTAACATGCATGTGTACTCTTTTTTCAGTTATAAGCATAAACTGAAAACACTAATTCAGGGTTGAGTATCAGCCCCTTGGCTCGGTTCTTACACTGTATTTACCAGTATTTAAAAAGAAGCATCTGAGATCCCTCCATAGCAATTTCACTGCTCCTAGGCAAAGGTTTAATAATTATTAGCCTGATTCTGTCATTTCTAAACAAACAAACAAACAAAGAAATAAACCCAGCCAAGTCCCAATTCATTACAGCAGTACCAGACTCCCCTAGTATTGTGATTTTTTATATTTCACTTCAGTTGCTCAAAGTCAATATAAATTCTTTTCACTGCACAGTTACTAGGCCAAAGTCAAAAGGCTGTTCTCCCAGTTCAGCCACAATACACTGATCTTCATCTCTTTCCCAGAACTGTTAATTAAGTCCTTCTCATAACTGCTCAGAGAATGCAATAAGATCCAATTTCTTTGCAATATTTATTATTGCAGTTATCATCTTGCAACAGCTACAGCCAAGTAAGCATCTGACCAAGTCCTAAAGAGTACCATTGTTTTGCTGAAAACCTTCTCCAAGTGCCTCAGTCCCAATCGATCTGAGACATGACTCAAGAGTGAAAGAATTCTGCAGATCCACAAAACCGGAGAAATAAAAATTAGCTGTGAGTAGCAGCCAGCAGCTAAGGCAAATCGATTGCTGCCCCTGATCAGCACACAGATCACAGCTCTGCTTTCTGCACAAACTGAAGGTGTCCAACTCGGTTATGGTCTGAAATGACAGACTTCTGCAGTGTTACAGCTCAGCCAGAACAGAAACAATTCTTACTGTTAATGCTCGGCCCTGTCCAGCCGGCTGAGCCCACAAACAAACCAGAACGAGCCACACTTCCAGTGCCAAATGAAACATTCCCACCAGAAAACACTTCCTGTTGACAAACAAGGCATCAGCCCTACTCACTTGCTGTGTATTTCTAGGAAATGAAACAGTATTCTGCAGATTTGTTTGTAAAGATAATCACTGTGAGCGATTACAGGATCAAGCTCTTGATCAGATTTAAGCATTCAATACACACTGTCTGTCTATTTACAAACACCTGGTGATAATCGCCTGTTGTCCTAGACAGAGAGGAATAAAAACCAGTTCTAAATAGTGAGTGTTTCTTTCTAGGTAACTTGAGGAAAAACTTATCTTGAATTATATAGGAAATAATTAAAATTATCAAAGGCCCTCAGGAGCAGCACCCAGCCCACATTTAAACCAGGACAAACACTGGCACCCCAGCTCCTGCCATTAGGAAAAGGATGTCATTTCCAAAGCTTTTATTCCTCTCAGTCTAGGACAACAGGGGATTATCACCAGGTGCTGGCAAACACTCCCCCCACAAAGCTGTGAGGTTCTGCTACTGCAGTAACACAGGCAATGGTTGTTTTCAGCCAGGTTTCACACTAACAGTGCCAGAGCCCAAGCAGGAATTATTCAAAATTATTTTCAGACATAAACCAGTAGCAACCTGCTAAATAATTCTTCACTCTGGTTCGTGACAAATGAAAGTTCTAATTCTCTTAGGCAAACAGTGAATTATTTCAAACTGAAATGAGCTTTCAGTGAAGTAGTTCAACTTCCAGGAGAAATGCACTGGTTAGATTAATTCCTGCTACCTTTTCATCTGGATGCAACACAGGGGTCACTTCCAGCGTGCTGACCCTTGTCCCACAGGATCAGGACTTGCATTTAATACACATTCTGGCACAGCTCCAGTGCCTGAAGTTTGCACAGCCTGGGCAATTACCTGAAACTGAACAGAAACCTCAGGGCAAGTCAGTGAGAACTCCTAAGCTTCAACCACGCTGGAATTCAACACAAAACTGCTGCACTGCACCATGGCTTCTTACACATCTTCCAGGGAGTGAAAAGTCCCTTGATTTTCAGTGTTATTGAGTACGTAGCTACTAGTGGCATTTCAAGAACACACGAGCTAAAATTAGCAGAAGTTGCAAGCAGCACGCATTTTAAAAAGGCCAACGCTCCTAGCAGTAAGTCAGAATGTGTTTTCATTAAACCTCACCTAGAAATTAAGATCCAAGTCATCTGGAAGGTGCTTGAGTTTAATGGGGATGAGCATTCTTTACTGGATGCTGAGGTGTCTCACAATACTCATCAGTAAAGGTTCACACGGAGTGACAAAGCTACCTCTGCAGTGACATCTCCCTGCCACTGCCAAAGCACTAGATCTGGTGTTTTACTCACACCTCCAAGCCATTCTTCCATCTCCAGGCAAAAAATACCAATTTAAAATAGAAAATATGAATTAACAACTTGAAAACTGTTTTTAAACAAAAAAAAAAGTTATACAGCTTAACTAATAGCTATCTAGCAGAAATTAAGTAACATGATATCAACAGATTTGTCTCAGATGTCTCTCACTCCCCAAAGGACACAAACTTTGTAAGAGAAAGCTTCCTCCTGTTTGCATACTCTGAATATTCAAGAGTAACACATTAGAAATCAGATTGCCTTGGCTTTGGCAACACTGTTCAAAATTTGCAACTCTTTCATCACTGCAACATTTTTCGGTAAATTTAGATTTTAGAATTTGATAGTATCAATATGAGAACCACAGGTTTTAGGAAAGGTTTTAGAACAAGTAGATGGAAAGAAATTGCACAGAAACGCAGCACAGTATTTATAGCAGACATATTACAGTTGGTGAGACCATTTATCTCCATTCAGCACTTCTACAATTTAAAAAAAAATCTCAACACATGATCTGAACCCTGAGGATTTAGAAAATAACGCAAATGAAACTTCCAACACTCCTAGCTTTACTGCAAGTACAACAGCAAAGAAAACTCACTGATTTACCCTGAAATCCTGTGAACTGTGCATTCTGCTCACAAGCACTTAATGCTTCAAGTTCCTAACCCCTGGTATCATATCTTCAACATAAAAGGTGAAAATAATATGGGTGATTGTTCAGCAATGCAGAGAATCTTTCACTAAAGCTTTGTAAGCTGTGATGCCAATTTAACATGTACCAAAAACCTGACGCCATGAACCCTGTGTTTTTCACTGCACTAGAAGATGGCATTTCTGAAAAGCTGATGATGGATGCTCTGAGCAGGGCTACTGCTCTGACTGGGCTCTATCTGCACTCATCCATTATCAGACTACTCAAACACCTCAGTATCAGGTTAGCCAGGGAAAATGAAGCATTAGGACAACATGAGAAGGCTGATCTAGACTGGCCTGTTAGCTTATTTTTTCATTCAATTAAACTTCCTGATAACCGTTTCCATGGAAAGTTTACATTGGCAGAATTCTCATCTCCACAGCACTCTGTGGTTTCCCAGAGTCACTGACAGAGGGAATCAGCTACAGAGCCCCCTGATTTTGTAGTGCAGACAGACAGGGAGAAGGGATTGAGTGAGTCCAACATACTTGGGACTCAAGCACTCATGAACTTGGGGATAAATAATCATTTCCCACAAGATTCAAGCTACCCAATGCAAAACTTAATTGTGTGTTTTGGCCAACAGTTGCTCCTCCAAGTGCTGCAATTATCTCACCATTAAGGGATTACCACAGTCACTTATTAATTACAAAATTACTTAGATTACACCATACAAAGTAGCCAAGACCGAGCAGCATTAGCATAGGACAACTACCTGACTTCAGGAACATGCTCCTGATTTCAGCCAAACCTAGGATACAGATTTTCCAAGTTAGAGAAATCCTTTGTTCTCCACTACAGGGGGTGTTGAGATTGTTACAAACTGTCTCTTTCACTCACAAGTCTAACAGACAACTTGACCATCCTCCAAAAAAAGAACAACTCTGCATAGTCAAGGCTAATCAAACATTTGGAATGAAGACTGGATTTCCTTTCCTTAACATGGTTTGGGTTGGAAGGACCTTCTCTCCCAGAGAAACAGGTTCAGATTTGTTGGGGCTTGGAAGTTTTACAGCCCACTGAGGTGTTCAGCAGCAAGAGTTTCTGTGCAGCATCCCACCCTGCTCTGCTCCTTGAGGAAAAGCACATTTAGGTGTAAGACAGCAATTCACCAAACAGAGCCCAGAGCCCTCCACCAGCCTATCAGCTCTGCAGCAGCAAATTAAATTAAATATCACAGGCTCACCCACTCTTCAACTACGCTCTCAGAGGGCTGTGAAGATCTGCATCTGTTTTTAGCAAGTTTATATTCTGCTGCTCAACTTTACCACAAGTCTTGCACATTTCTAGTATTTTCAGCTAAATCCAACCTGGGAATCAAGCAGCACATCACCTCATTTTGAATGCAAGTTGAATGGAGGTTGTAGTAATTCTAAGGCACAAAGGAGCAGAGTAATATAATCCTCAGGTTACAGACTATGCTTACCTGACTAGCTTAAAGAGGCTTTACTCTGTGAGGATTTAAAAAGAATTAAAATAAAAGCTTAATTTTCCCCCCTCCCCACATCACTCTCAGCATCTTTATTTATTATTAATCAGGTCTCATCTGCTCAATACATCATTTCCATAAGATTAGCAATCAGCCACATGTTATAAGAAGACAACAAATTCTGAGTCCTTTTCTCAACATAAAGTTTCCACCTCCTCAAAAGTAAACAAAGAGCAGGAGCTCAAACAGTTTGTTGCCTTTATGCAAGTCAGCCCCTGGATGAAAAACATGTCACAGAGAACAGACCTGATTTTCAATCTCAATTATTTCCATCTTGTACCACAATTTGTCATTAGCCCTTATCTATTCCTTCTTAGGAATACTCCCCATCACCTCCCACTTGAATGCAACATAAATATAAGAAACTTGATTTACTGTTCTTTTAAAGGAATTAACACACTGGGTTTTACTTTAAACAGGTAAAAGTTAACTCCAAATTCATATATTTGCTGACAAGTAGATGTAAGAAGCAAATTTAAAAAGTGCCAAGCAGTTAAAAATATTTGCTTTTACATCAGCTGCTCATTATTACACAGCACATATAAATGTCTAAATACAGAAATTGGTCTGAAAGTTGGCAATCACAGGGACCAGAAGCAGAACTGGATCCAGCAAATCCCTTCACAACATTCAAGCACACTGAAGTGATAATCCAGAAACCTTCGAAATTCTCTCAAGTTATGTCATTTTAGTTCCTATCTCAAAGTCTCCCAGCACAGCTGTTTGTCCTTGACTATTACAAGAATTTGGCCTCTTTTTGCTTCCAAAAGCCAACAGCCTGCAAACACTCAAGAAGTCTGGGGGAGTAAAAGCCATGTACACTGAAGCTGCTGCATTCCAGCCATCACCTATGTTCAATGGCCTGTTTGTCCTGCTTGGAGACAAACTCTGAGCAAAAAATGCTCCTTGCAAGTGAGGAAACCACTCACTATCCCATGCCTCAAGCATATACAGCTATCTCGACCATTGAAATCCATTTTTACAGCTCCACAGGAATTACTTGCAAGCTATTACAGCTAGAAAACAAATCTCACACTCTCTGCCCATGATGGTCACATCCCTCAGCAGCATCAGAGCTTCCACTTGCCCACATTCCCAAGGACATCAAACCTAACTGAGTTCCCCCATACACAGCTCCCAGCCTTTCCAAGTCCATTGCTCTTCACTCAGGTGTTTTGGGCTGCAGACAGACACATCTCCATGTACATTTCTAGCAACTGATTCAAGTTCCAGGGCCAGCAGCAACCTCACTGGGCTCTCAGTTCCCTCTGCTCAATGTGGAATTGCTCCTGCAGTAGCTTGGCCACAGCACCCAAAACACAAAACCCATTGTGGATGCCAACAGATGAGGCACTGTCACTGCTACAGAGGCCACATTTTCAATATGCTTACTGTACTACCTCCTAAGACTCGGGTTTTACATTCTGCTTTAAAAACTGGACTAAAATTAGTCTTGTCTAGTTCTTTGCTTTTTTATTATTTGAGTCTGTATAGGATGGTAATACAACAACAACTTGGCAATACAAAATCTAGAGGACGGTTCATAATCAGTATTATCAAGTAAGTGTTGCCATCACTGCGGCTTTAAGTAAATTTCAATCAGGTATCTTCAAGCCCACTGCACTTGTTCTTGATTTTAGTTTTTAACTCCTGAATGTGTCAGAAGTGCCTGTTACACCCACAGGTAACAATTTTCCTCAATCCAGAGGTGATCCTCAGATGAAACCCATCACACAACCCAAGGACCCAAGAGTGGTTACAACAAAAACCAACCCAAACAAAGAGTCACAGGGTAGGAGAGGGTTTTCTGGCACTCTGTAGTGTTCTCCACACACTATTCCCAGTGAAACCTGGACCTTAATCCCTGTCCAGGGAATACATTACCCTGAGGACAATAAATGTCCAGTCTTTGCTGACATACCTAGCTAGGAAAAGCCTATTTATTGATGGCATCAAGTTCACAGAGACAAACAAGAGACAGATGCTGAAATAACAGACAAGGTTCATTCTCAGGAAGAATACAGATTTACACAACTGTTTGTAGCAGGTTGTTGTTTTGGATTTTTTTTTACTTACATCCTCAATGATCTTGTTTGAAAAATATCTAATCCCATTTGTAATTGTAATTTATCCACATTTCATTTCCCTAATGTGGCATCATTCACCAGCTTTTATCAAATATCACCACTTACCTAGCAGGCAATATTTCCAGCTGCTGAGTAGAGGAACAGTATGAGAACTACACAAAACCAGCTGCAGAATGTCAGGCAAGGAGGAGAAATGTCTCCACGTTGCATGGTAACACAGGTTCCTCTGACAGCACCTTTCACTGGAATTCAGGAATACCAGACAACTTCTAAAACACTCCAGTGCTGCCTTCTTCCAAGATGATGGTATTTGTATTCAAGCTTCTAGCAGGTAGCTGGTTCAGCCTGAGTACACCACCTTATTTACATATTAATTTAAAAAATAATCACCCAAAACACCAGCAGTAGTTACCTGCATCCCTACAAATTCTGACAAAAATTCATTTTCCCCATTTATCAACCAGGATTTTAAAAAGCTATTGGCCTACTTAGCAAATCAAGGGATATAAATGTGAGCTTTAATTTTAATAACATGTCATTACCTAACAACAAGTAATCCCTAAAGGGACATATTTGCACTTTTTGGGTCACTGAGGTATTTTGCCTCTTGCTGTTGACAGGCTATATTCAAATCACAGCCAAACATCTGTATTTAAATGCTTTTTGCTTCCAAATTGACTAATTTCTTTCAGCTGTCTGTAATCTCATTTCAGTGCTTGCTGTGAGAGCAAGCCAGACTCAAATTAGAAAATTTGATATGATTAAAGTGTCTAAATCACCTTGAAAGATTAAGTTTGAGATAGATTAATGTTCATTTTGTCAAACACCCACTTTAATCCAATATGTTACAGAGGCACAGCAATCCTCCCCATTCACACAGAGAGCAGACTGTACAATTCTCAATCTGAAGAATCAGCTCCCTCCTGAAACAGTTCTTGCCTTATTTAAGAAAAGGTAAAAGTCATCTCTTTAGACTACTGCATTCCATAATCTAACATCAGGATTTTCCCTATCAGCCTGGAAATACAAAATCTCTCTGGTTTATATTAAACTTCATTGCTTTGCACAGTAAAATAGTCAAAGCACATATCCTCTACCAGAATCACAGCCAAAATACCTTCATTATCCCAGCAGTGCATGAATATCTCCATTTTATCTTCCTTATGTTTTCCCACTGCAGTTTTTGCTGCACTGACATCACCACCACCAACTCAAAGGCACACCGTGCTTTCCATTACATAAAGCTGCACAGACAGACATACTCTGCCTTCACTATATAGATAACACATAAAAACTATTACCATATAGATGATGGCAATTTTCCAGCTTAAAGGGGAGGGGAAGCATGTTCTGGAATATTTTTTTAGCTGTTGTTTAAATCCCACAAAGAACAACAACGAGACTACATGAAAGCCACTGAATTTCTCCTTTAACATTACAGTGACTAAAATGGACCAGCACTGGGAATTCGGCATTTAAAACAAAACAAGGGCCTCCAATTGTTTACATTTGTCTGCAGACCGGTTTTAAAACATATGTAATGCTCCATCCTAAAAGCCTTTGTCAGATAATTTGGAGAGGATTAGCAAGTGAGCAATTAGTACATGCAGTTCACATCAACCACCACGCCAATTAGCATCATAAATCAAACCAGCATCCCTCTGACTGAATCCTATTATGCGGGAAGCAGGATGTTCCAGTAAGCAAAATATTCCCAGAGAAGTGATGTCTTCCTGGAAGCCACCTAGGGCTCCTGAGCTCAGCTCCAATAGGACTTTGATTTATCAGCTATCGGGCAGCTCTCGAGGCAGGTGTCTGCTGGCACACTGATCACCTGGCACCCAGATCCCGACCCACATCCTCCCTCCAGCTCAGGGCTCACACACCCGGGTACCCAGCCCAGCTTTTTGCTGCAGCAAGCTGTGCCCCACCCTACCTAAAGTTCATTTTCAAAGAAGCCAACAGCCGCATCCTTCCATCCATAAACTGATGCACTGTTGTACATCCAGATGCTCTTAAATGCCACAGCCTCATAGCGGTGAGGCATTTTTGAAGCTTAATTAATGCAGGTTAAAATTAGACTCTTATTTTGCATGAGAAAAATAATGAAAGGGGACTAAATGGATGAGTTGCCTCAGGGTATAGGAATCGTTTTCCTCAGCTTGTTTCTGCTCCTCCCTGCTTTCATTTACTCAGCTCCAAGGGTGGAACTACAGATTGCCATTCAAGTAGCAGAACTGCCATGGAAAAATGATAAACCACTCCAGCAAGGTCCCACCTGCACTCAGGCTGCAGCTATAGATTTTGCTGTATTCAGAACATACCAGCACAACTGTCAATTCTTACAGTCTCATCATCCATCATTCATGTCACCACCCTGTGCAGGAGCTCAGAAGCTGGCCCAGGGACTCCCAGAGATCTTTCAACCCCAAGCCTGAACAGCAATCCAAAACTAATTTTAGGCAGGAAAACTATTACTCAGCTTCATTCACAGTGGAAAGAAAATAATCCTATTAATTCTTTAGCATGTATTGAAAATATGAAGAAAGCTTTACTACAAAAGCACTTTAAACTCTGCTACATCATTGATTTTATGTTCATGACAGCAATGGTACATTATTTTCCTTCATTGTCATTATTTATTAGATCTGATAGTTGACAACTGTACCCTTGGCAGCACAACCAATAACACCTTCTGGCCAGAAGCAGAGATAGTGCAATTCATGACAAAGTGATTTTTATTATCAGAATCCTCACAATCAAATACTCACATCTCTTAAGACTTTCCAAGCTATCATTCTAGTTTTAGTGCTCAACAGTGATCCAAATCAGAGATTTACAGCCCATCTTTCTCTCTCTCCATACCTGCTCCATAACCTGCCTCCCAGAGCAGCAGATATTAAGCTGTATGTCACTTCAGTGATAGTAAGTGCCTATCTCTGGCTTTGGATTATTTCTTAACAGGCCAAATTTGTCATGTCACATCACCTCACCTAAATATAAACACCTACCAGGCCTCTCCATGAGCTGTACTATGGCTGTAACAGTTTACTATGACCTAATATTAATTAATGTTTTCTCTTTCCACATCAGAAACAACTCAGTCACTGAAGCCTAACTCGGACAATTACATAAATTTACAAAAGAAAAGACATCAATATTCTAACCTAAGAATCCAATGGCAGCTCAATTACTCCTTCTTACTATTCCAGCATTACTAAATGGATGAAATGAGTTTCCAAGAGATCCTTTGCACCCTGCAGTCAGATCACCTTTTTGAAAGAACACAGGTAATTTCTCAGGCCAAGTCTATGACAAGAAGTGCCATTGGTTCCTGCCATAAATTGGCTTTATGGATTTCTTGGCTGCATTCATGTGCTACAGCTGCCACAGGAAGGCTGAGGGATGACCTGATTTTTGCCTTGGAGACATGAAAATTACTATAAATGTTCAAGCCACCTCAAGGAATTTCAGTGAATGAGTAATTCTGGCTGTAACAGTACAGAAAGCAGGTGGGAAAAGGACCATTCCATCAATTTGCACCTGCTAACCTAGTCCAAAGCAGCAGATTTAAACTGCAAAGCCACAATCATTTTTCTGCTTTGAGAACACTCCTAAATCCTTTCTACAATGCATTTACATAGCTCTAAAACTACCCTCCCTAAGTTTCTAGGCAAGCCTACTTAAGATTGTTTCCTGGACCTGGACATGTATTTCAACTTCATGTTTATCAATCCATCCACAGCCTTAGACATTTCAATCTCCTCCTCACCTCCCCAGTTATGGAGCATTTCCCTGTTTGGCAGTCTATCTTTGAGGAAATTCACTGCTGGATGAAAAACAGCAGCTGTCCAAACACTGTCTGATCTTGCACAGCAAGAACCACAGAATCTCCTGAGCTGGAATAATCCTGATCCACAGGGATCATTGATCCAACTCCTGGCCTGCACAGACACCCCAACAATCCCACCCTGGGCATCCCTGGGAGAGTTGTCCAAACCCTCCTGGAGCTCTGGCAGCCTCAGGGCTGAGCCCATTCCCTGGGGAGCCTGGGCAGTGCCCAGCACCCTCTGGGGGAAGAACCTTTTCCTAAAATCCAACCTAAACATTCCCATATGCAGATTGGTGCATATTTGTTAGATATGCTATAACAAAAGGTTCCACAGATACTGGGGAGAATTTAGGAGAGAAAAAAAAGAAAAGCAGGAGAAGTAACATGTCTTCAACACTAAACTTTCAAGTCCAAGATTATTCCAACCAGGCACAAAATTCCTCATTTGTCCACACACTGGCCATCTCTAAATTCACGCGCCAGGCACCTGAGCCGGGATGTTGCCCAAGTGATGCAAACAGCTCCTGGCACACAAGGGGTTAACTCGGACCCAGCAGCACTTGCCAGGTTAAATAGGATCCATTTAAATGATTGCTGTCTGGGCATTCCAGTGCCATGCTTTTAGCATATTTCCTCTGGAGAGCACAGTTGCTGTGATACCAAAAAGACAGGCGTCCTGGCTGCTGTCCTGAGCATGAGAAGCTCAAACAAAGATAAGGATCTCTCACATTGGAACCTGCTGTATCTGTATAACCCAGTCCTGATGCCACAAAACCCTGCCACAGTGACTGCCTGGCTGGGGCATTCCTCCCTCTGGTCATGGAACTGGAGAAGGCAGCTGTAAATTATAGAGACAGTGGTAGAATTAATAAGGAATTTACTAAAAGGAACAGCATCTGTGGTTTTAGTTTAATAGAAAATGTAAGCACTACCAAGTCGAGGTTTTGAGTTAAGTCATGTTGAGCATTGATTTGGTCTAAGCTATAAACAGTCGCTCAATCCCTTTAAAACAACGAGAAAAAATTGAAAATTTAAGCTTCTCACAGACAAACACAAAGCAATACACCCAAAGCTTCTCACAGACAAACACAAAGCAATACACCCAAAGCTTCTCACAGACAAACACAAAGCAATACCCACAAAGCTACAGATTCAATTCCAGTGCTCTCCAGAGTCCCTTTGCTTGCCTGTATCTTTCTTTAGGATAAAAGGGGAAATTACCAAAGTAACTGCCTCATCATTGGGTTTACATTATTATCCAACTATGTAAACTAGTAAAGCTACAAAGGAAAACACTGAAATTACATCTTTCACACAGATCAGCCCTGTGGTTTTAGCTCTGGCTTCCTGAAGTGGTTAACTGAAGCTTATTTAAGCGGTAAGAAAGAAAAGTGAAAGAACAAGTCATTCTCTGGTTTAGAAATGCACCACTATCTTAACACCCTGTCATCTGTACCACTATGCAGGCTCCAAATAGATTAGTCAGGATCCTGAAATTGCATTAATGAGGCTGAATGCGCACATACTGATTAAGTAACACATCTGCTTCCACCCACTTGAGAAAAAAAATGATTAAATACTTCCAGAGGGCTCTGGAATTGCCAGCTGCCCACAATGGACTCACCACCACCAAGGAAACCTGACATCCTCACCATTTCCACCTTGGGACTAAAATTTAAAACAAACTTTCTAAGAAACCATAGATGCCTGGTAGGCAAAATACATCTAAGTGAGACATTACCTTATTTCTAACATGGATCACAAGATTTATGCTGCATTTATAACCTTAGCACAATTACATGAGAAACACAAATTAACTGCAAACAACTTCAAAACCTACTAGGAAGGAGTGGAAAAGTCTCTCCTTACAGACACCAGGTTAAAATCACCCTCCTTTTCAGTCTCCATTGGTACAGAAATCACAAAAGTCAAACATCAAAAATCAGCAGCATCCCAACTTGTCCACATCTGGCACTGTCTTTGCTCTGTTTCATGGTGTGAGGATAGGGAGGAACACAAAAGAGAAGCTGAGCCAGTTTCCCCTCAGTACAGGTGACTCAAAGTACAAACAGTGCTTGAAGGCAGTCAAGGACAAAAACTAATGTAATAGAAGACAAATCTCTTACTCCCACAGACACCAGGATTATCAAAACTATTGAATATACCACTTGCTGTCTCAGAACAGAAAACTTTATCCACTGTAGATTACTAAGCAATCATTTTGGATTTGTTCCACAATTGATAGAAAGCCGTGTGTACGAAGGTCACACAGAAAACCCCTCACATAAAAACTAACAATTGCAGAAAGGGATGTTTGAAATGCACTGTCAGCAAAAGGTCACACAGTTGAGATGCAACTGAGTTCTGAGATTTTTCTGGAGCTTATATTACCTTTTCTTCAAAGATTTGCTAAAAATATCAACACTACCATTCACCTTGCTCATTGGTAAGGACAAAACCAATCCCAGTGGTGATGCAGTAGAGAACAGAGTATTCCTGAAGTCTGGGGAGTTGTTCAACTGCCTGGCACTACTCCAAGCCTCTTTCATTAGCCAAAAGGAATGTGGGAATTTTTAATTTCACTTACAAACATACTGTAGCCGTACACTTACAGGTGCATCTCTTAAATATTAGCAATTAATGACACAACTGAGGTGGGAATACGAGGTTTCACAGCATGATCAAAGATACAAACCTCAAAGATACAATTCCTTCAGGTGGCTGAGTTAAGGCTAAGCCCATGGCTACTTCAAGTGCTGGAGAAGAAGCACTTCTCCTAATTGGAAGATAAGTCCTGTGAAGACACTTAGCTTGAGCACCGCTGTCACCTCCCGGAAACCACAACAGCCATTTGTCAGTGCTCAGTACAATGCACAACACAAACACAGCAGCAACCCAGCTTCCAAAGTGTTTCCTTTTCCCAAGAGCCCGAGCTGAGCAAGAGCAAATCCAACGTGCTGTCTGCTGCACTGCCGAGTGCCCCTCTTAGGGAGCAGGACTCACTTGCCAATTTCAATAGAAATAAAAACAGTGGTATGTATATACAGCAGCACGAACCCTTGTATCAGCATTATTGCCTGCTGCTTTCAACTAATCCCCCAAAGCAAACGGTGGGAGAAGGCCGGCACACTCCCTGAAAACTCCAAAGCCTCACTACACGTTTGCTCCACCAACATCAGCTGATCCACAGCAGGTCTCCTTCTGTGCCCCGGGGAAAGAAGTTCTCCTCACCAGTTAATGGTTTAAGGCTTTCCTCTTGATCTGCAAGTCTCCTGCGCTTGCTCAATAGCAGCTGATATTTAATCATGCAGCTTTTGCAGAGAACAGCACTGAAGCATATAATTTAAAGCCAGAACAAGACATTCCAGGAATTTCAGACACAACTATCAAACCTAGTTTTTAGTTTACCCTGTAAGTACAGTTAATATCATGCATTTGGATCTTCTCATTTACCCACACGCTGGAGTCTGACATCCTCAGCATTAAAAAGAAATATCTTTCCATTTGCATACGAGCCACACAAACAGTAAAACATGTGCTGCATCTCACCTACTTCTTCACACTGCAGGTCTACAGACAACAAGAGCAGATCACAGAATGGTTTGGTTTGGAAGGGACCTTCGAGATCATCCACTTCCACCCCCTGCCATGGGCAGGGACACTTCCCACTATCCCAGGGTGCTCCAAGCCATGTCCAGCCTGGCTGTGGGCACTTCCAGGGATGCAGGGGCAGCCACAGCTGCTCTGGGCACCCTGTGCCAGGGCCTCAGCACCCTCTGAATGTTACCTTTGAGGCAGGTTAACAGCTCAGGGCATGAAGTTTCAGGTGCAAAATCAGCATAAAAGGGCATTAAGAGAGTTGTCCCCAGCACGTTGCCCTGGCTGTGACAGGAAACAATCCTCACCCAAGTCGATGCTCACCGTGTTTGTGCAAGCTCAGAATCTACCTGGATACACTTACTCACCAGCTCTGTGGGCAGATTCCCCACACCTGAATCACCTGGGTTTAATCCCCCAGCAAACCAACAAAACCAGCACATTGCCATGCTCTGTTGTGCTCAGCCAGCAACCTGAAACACAATGGCTGTTGGGAGAATCAGACTGATCTGTCAAATTACACAGTTTGAGCCACAGTTCCAAGATGCAAACATAACAAAAGCTCAAAGAGACCAATTGCTATTGTGGTTTCTAGATGCAATTGTTTTATGTGATATCTGAGGGTTTCTTCAGCTTTGGTCAGTGAGGCCTAAACAGCTGAACTATGCCACCATTCCTTTGATGTATTGAAACAATAGAGCAAGTACCCAGAGACTCCCAGAATGGTTTGGAAGGGACCTTAAAGCCCATCCCATTCCACCCCCTGCCACGGGCAGGGACACCTTCCACTATCCCAGGTTGCTCCAAGCCCTGTCTAAGCTGGCCTGGAACAGTTGCAGTCTTGTATTTCCCTGGAGAGAACAATGCTTTTGCAGCACAGGCATTTTTCAAGTGACTTGTCTCAGGCTTCAATAGCAGCAAAAGTGTTAAGACACCACTGCTGCCTCAACCCAAGACTGAGTACAGCTCCTGCTGTAACACTGTTCTCAACAGACTCAATGCCAGCATCCCAGGGGCTGTCAAGTTGGAGAGCTACCACAATCAGATGCCTCTAAGGCTCAGGTACCTCAGGAGTTTTACCTCCACCTTGAATTACTTTATTTTCAGCAAACAGCACTTTTAAAAGTAACCAGAAGGAAAAAAATAAATCAAGGTTTATACCTTCTCCCATTTTCTCCCACCCACACACTTGCCAGTGTATCTTTGTACATTGGAAATAACTTGCTCAAGGCAGTGCAGTCTCATTTCCCCTAAGACTTAGATTATTTCTTCATAATCACTTAAACATCATCATTTCAAAATTAAAACTAGCATGTACAACATACCTTTTTAAAAATTACTTTTAACAGGAAAACTAGAATAAAGATCACAAAATGCTCTGGAACACAGCAATTCATACCTGCATGATGTCTGGTATGGCATTCTTAGCAATTAAAGCAATAATTTCCCCTTAAATAAATAAAAATTACTTGAGATGCTCAACACCTGCTGCATCAGCATGTAAGTAATAAGTATATGAGTATTGTTATAGACTATTAACAATGTGTACATCATCTTGGCTGAAGTGTTTTAAAGTCTTTTCATGAAGCATTAAAAATTAGATTTTTCACCATCTTTCCTTGGTTTTCCATCTTGCTAAAGTTTATAAAAATATAGTGCTAGTCTGAGCCTGGATGGTGAGAAACTGGAACTGACATACCCAGCTGTTACCTACCCTTGCAGATCCCCACACCATGGAACCTCAGGATATTTTCAGTACCCCAAAGACCACTGAAGGCAATTCATATTTTCTCTCCCTGTTTCTATGCACACAACATACTGGTATAAGGAATGTTTAATGTTGACCAAGCAGTGGTGCTGTGAACTACAGAACATGGGAAGGCAGATTTTACTATGGTAAAGTCTGTGTAACAGACTAATAATATGAATTACACCATCATTAAACTAATATAACAGTCTAAGTTACTGTAAAACTGATTGGTTACTTAGCATGAGCTTCCTACAAAAATACAGAACAAATGCTTTTCCACTGTTGGCTCTGCAACTCTGAGACATGCAAGAACCTGGAAGCAGCCCACTTTTATTTTAGCACCTTTATCCACTGAGGAAAAACTAATGAAGCACTATCCCCCAGAACTGTTTTATCCAGTATCACATGTAACTTAGAATAACACAAGGCAAGAAATCTCTGTGCAAAAAAGTAAAGACAAATCAATTCAGGACCCAGTTGAGCACTTGCTCCCTTCATATTAGATAGCACTCTTGCACTTGAATATAAACAACGCTGCTGAGGGGGGAGTTTGAATTTCTGATTATTTCAACAGTCTTTGGTCCAGCAAGTATGCACAGACATCCCTAAGAACTCCAAATGTAAGAGGAACTCCAAATGTAAAAAGGAAGAGGGTTGACATTGCCAATAAAACCTGAAGTGCTGGAAGGACAGTGCTACTCTACATAGGAAAGAAAACTCTAGGAACCAGTAATAGGAACTCCACTTCACTGAAAGTCCCAAATTGCTTAAAATTCCAAGCATGTTCTTCTCCAGAGCTGTCAAACCTCTCTTGAGCAGGAGAGCATTAAATGAGCAGTTCAAGGAGCACATGTAGGTTGGAGCTATGTTAAAAGCAGCCTGAACTTAACAAGACTATACTCTTCTCTTTATGGGGTACAGTTCTCCTTGCAGTGGAAGGAACTCCTCCACGAAGTCACTTTATATTTTCTCACAGCAGCCACACGCCAACCACACCACAATTCCTGTCAGTGAACCTCAAGTACCCTGAGGTTAAAAGATTTTGTGATTTGGGGAGTTATCAGTACAACACTAAACTCTTTGCAGCAAAATGGGAAGGCAACCACCACGAGCCAAATGTCTGTTTTTCCTACATGCAACACATGGCACTACCACACGGATTTAAAAGCTGCTATCAGTGAGAAAGATTTAGCTAAAGGAGGTTTACCAAAAAATACAGCCTGGTGGAGTTGTAATCCAAAGGGGTGAGGAGTTGTTGTTTAACTCTGTAACTATTCCATTTTTAAATATTTAAGAGCTAGCTGAAGAGCCCTCAGAAGACATACAATACACTCATTTTCTAGATAAATCATTCCCAGCTATCAGAGCTACTGCTCTCATGACTCAGTGTCCAATAAAAGTTAGACAGCAAATTATCTGTGAAGGTTTTACTCATCCTCTCAGCTCTTGAAACATGTTTTTTAGAGTGCTATTTTGGTTTTCAAGTCTTTGTGACTGACAAAGGAGCTGAGCCACAGTTAGGTAACAGAAATCATCAATACATGAAAAGACTATCACGAGTCACATGCTAAGGAGATAACTACATCCAGTGCTCCACATCCTCCTCCCACTTCCACACAAGCTCGGCACATCACTGGAGCCCGAGCACCTTACTCACAAACACATTTATACCACAGAAACATATATTAATTACCACTTGAAAAAACGCTCTGCTGCAGGCATCATCCATCCCACAGAAATGCAAACAGCAGCAGCACGGAGAAGGGGACAGTGCTTCCCACCACATCTATTAATAAGTTTTAAACTCCTCAGGAGAGGAAAGAAAAGGCAAAGTACACTCAGGAGGGGACAGCCCCACACCATAATCTCAGTAGTGACTAACAAAACAGAGAATATGCACAAATCTCTAGCACACGCTTGGTCAGATGTAGATCTGAGTTGGGGACTGCTCTGTAATAAGTGACGGGCACTGCCAGCCTCCCTGCCGTGCCACACAACACACCAACCCCAAAATGTGAACTGCAAGAACCAGGATGTCTGTCTATTCAAGCTCCCCTGCTCCAGAGGCGCACAAATAAATCTTTCAGGCAGCAATCTCAATAGCAGCTTTTCCATCGGGACTTTTTGATTACATATCATTTAAAGAGCAGCTAGGCCACCAACACAAGTCGGTTTTAGGCAGCTCTATCTCAGCTGCTGTACATCACACTCTGCTACCTTGAATACCTTCCAAAACAGCGCCAGGATACTCCAGTTGGAAAAGCACATGACGTGAAGCTCAGCAAGTTATCATGCAAAATAAGTCATAAATTTTCCCCACAAAATACATATTCCTAGCCAATACCGTTTGCTCTTTTTAACTGCACCGACAGTTAAAAAAAATCTGCAGACTTCCCTACGCTGCTGATTTCTTTCCTTATTTTGTGCATCCTAAGCAGTTCAAGCCTCTGTAGTGCTCCTGCGGGGATACATGCACATAAATCTAAGCTTAGAGGGCTGTTATCTCCATCTTGCCTCCCGACCTGTTTTTACACCACTGCACAGACCGACACCGCTCCGTAACCCAGCTGCACGTCTTGTTTACCCGCTTCACACCACCAAACCACAGCCCCACACTGTCTCCGTCACATGCTGCAGGGAGCGCCGCAGAAAATTTCATTTTCCCGAACTCTTCCGCAGGCAAAGCGAGCATCATCCTTCCCACCGCACCCCAGCCCGAAGGAGCCCGCTGCTCTCCCGCACAGCAGCAGCGGACGAGGAGCAGAACAACTTCTAAACGCCACAAATCACAACAGAGGGATCCCACAAATCCCACCCGGGACATGCAGCGCCGAGGAAATGATGGGGACCAAGCGGGAACACCTCCGGCTCCCTGAAAACACCAACCACGAGGGGTGGAGGAAGGAAGGGCAGGCAGCCCAGAGCGGGGAGGCGGCTGCTCCCCAAAACCCGCGGGCATGGGCTGGGGAGCACGGGGGAAGCGGGAGATGGAGGGAAGTGGGGAGCAGGACCATGGGCTTGGGAGACGAGGGGGAGTAGGGCCATGGAGGAGGCGGGGCGGAGGGGACAGGGCTATTTATGGGGTGGCAATAGGGGGGGAAGAAGGGGACCAGGGAGGGAGGGGTAAGAAACAGAGCCATGGTTGGGGAGGTCTGGGAGGGGATGGATAAACAGAGCCATGGTCTTGGAGAAAGGACGGGGGGGGTGGATAAACAGAGCCATGCGCTGGGGGAGCCCTGAGACGGAGAACAGGACTGGCGGACGTTTGGTGCGGGGGAGCAGAGCAGTGGGCTGGGAGAGGGTTTCGGGGCGCAGGGCCATGGGCTGGGGAGGTTTTGGGGGGAGCACAGCGCCACGGGCTGGGGAGGTTTTGGGGCATGCAGGGCCAGGGGTTGGGGGAGGTTTTTGGGGTATGCAGGGCCAGGGGTTGGAGGAGGTTTTGGGGCACCATCCGCCGTTCGCTCCCTCTCTCCGCCGTGCCGGGGCCGCCGTCTCACCTTCGATGGCGATGACATGCTCGCGGATCTGGTTCTGCAGCACGGGCTCCTCCACCCGCTCCAGCAGCTCGTAGATGGAGTAGATGTTGGGGTGCACCGACTCGAAGCGCTGGATCTCGGCCCGGATGGCTGCCGAGTTCGCCAGCTGCTGCTGGTAGTTCATGGCGCGGCCGCTCCGCTCCGGCCCCTTCACGCCGAGACCCCCGGGCGGCGGCGGGGGCGAGTCCGGGCCGCCGCCGCCGCCTCACTCACCGGACAACCCCCCTCCCCCCCACCGCCCCGTGCCGGGCCGGCAGCAGCGCCTCGGCCTCGCAGCGCGCTGTCACTTCACGACGGCGGCGGCGGGGCGGGGCAGGGCCGCCCCCGGCCCCATGGAGGGAGGGAGGAACGACCCGCTCCCGGTCGCGGTCCTGCTCCGCCGGTCGCGGTCCCGCCGCCTCCTCAGCCCCTCACGGCTCCTGCTCCCGGTCCTGCCGCCGCCCCCGGCGCGCGCCCCCCCAGCCAATGGCCGGGCCCCCCACCGGCAGGCGCGCGCGCCCCAGCGGCAGCCAATGGTCGGAGCCCCGCCGCGGCCTCGCGCCCTCCCGCGCGCTCGCCCCGCGTCCTTCTCCGTTTAGCCCCGCTTCACGCTGGCGCAGGCCACGCCCCCTCCCCGTGACGCCACCGCGCAGGCTCCGCACTGCCCCGCCCTCGGGCACGCTGGGAAATGTAGTCCTGGAGGGAGGTGCTGAGGGAGGGTCGGGGTGGCGCCGCTCCGCGTCCCCTCAGGGCCACCGGGTTCGCCCCGGTCTCCCCCGCAGGAACAGCCGGCAGCGCGCACCCCGCAGGGAAGGATGAGCCCCTCACCGTGAGTCCGGCCCCCGCGCCGCTGGAGCCCTAAAAGTGATGAAAGTAGGAGATTTGTGCCCAAAGTCCAAGTCTGCCATTCACACACCTGGAAGTGTCCCAGACCAGGTTGGACATTGGGGCTTGGAGCAGTCTGGGATAGTGGAAAGTGTCCCTGGAATGGCAGGGATGGAATGGGATGATCCTTAAGGTTCCTTCCAGCTGAAACCGTCCTATAATTCTATGGCTTGTCACAAATACTTGTACAGAAATGTCTGGTGGAGTAATGGAGCACTGTTGGCATTACACAAACAGAGTTATTTGCAATATCGGCTGCAAGCCAGCTGTGCACTGTCAGCCACTGACCTCGATTAATCCATTTTTAGGGTCGATATTCTATGGATTTAAGCTCCAAAGCTGTGAAATGTGGAGCAAACTTTGCTATAGGAAACAGCATGAGGACAACTTGGTATAGGATGGCCTCAGGAAAGCTGTATCCATCCATTCTACTGACATAAACCACAGGAAGGAAGAGAGTAATTTTGATAACTTTCCCCCCAAAATGTCTTTATTTGAGTATAGAGCTCTGGCCTGGGGTGGAATGAGATGAGCTTTAAGTCCCTTCCAACTCAAACCGCTCTCAATGTGATAGTTTACACCAAAAAAGAAAGAACGATAAAGGTGACAAATCAAGCTGTGGTATGGGTTTGAGTTTTTGGATGCTGCTGGGACTGGAGCTTCCTCAGCAGTGGTTGATCTTCCTCTCATCTGAACAGTTCAGGGGCATTCTGCCATACATGCCTGTGTCTTCTTCCCTCCTCCTTCTCGGCAGAAATTGGTATCCTTTTCATCACCTTTCTTGTTTTTCTTTTCTAATCCTAGGAGGAAATTCTTGAGTGGATCAAGAAATAAATTTAAAAGGCAGTAAGAATATAGTCCCCTTTCCGCTAGTGAGTGCCACTCAGGGCATTAATGATGCTGATGAAAACATGTGAAACATAAGAGGATTTTTGCTTTCATTTACCTTAAACTGTTTGAATAAGCTAAATGTATGTAGAAATCTGGATGAAAGCTGTAATTCTCCCCTTTTCCTCCCCCTAGCCTGATCTGGAGCAGAGGCACTACCTCACATTGTGTCTCAGAAAATGCCAAAACAAGCAGCAGAGCCAAGAGTCAGGCAACAGCCTCTGCTGTATGTGGGACTGATTGTTTCCACTGCTGCCATATGCTTTGTGTTCTTCCAGCTCTAAAATTCATGGAAAACAACTCCCAGAGTAGTCTCAGCTGTAAATGAATGCAGCTACTGCACACAAATAACTGAAGCATTAAAACCCTGTGTTAATAGAAAGCCTTTTTGTAATATTTTCATCTGTAGTCCTCCCATGAAGCCTTTGCTACCCTGATTTTTTTTACTACATAATAGCTTTTGTGTAAGCTTTGTAAAATCACAGCAAAATATAAGCTACTGTTGCAGCTTACATAGATTTCTTGTGGAAGAAGGCCTTAACAATAAGTATTTTGCTTTTGCTTGCAGCTGAGATTGGCCTGAAATCCTGCTGGGAGATGCTGCATCCCTCTCTTTGCTCTCAAACTCTGCTCTGGAGGGTCTGGCATCCAAAGTGTTCCACCAACCTTTAGTGTGAGCTGGCAGAGGGTGACTTGGGCAGCTCTGCTGTGAGCAGTGAGGAATTCAGGTTTGTTTTTCTTTGCTCTGGGAGCAGGGCTAGCGTGGGCACTTCACAGCTTTTTGGGGTCTGGTTTTGTCAAAGCCAAGGTGAGCGTTGCTCATCTGGGCAGGTGATGAAGCTCAGCCAATCTCACAAGTGTGGAGGGGCTGTAAGAGCAGCAGACAGAGTGGTCCCAGCGTGGGTCACCCTTCTGGCTCTGGTTTTCCTTTCTGAGGAGGAAAGCTTGCCAGGGGTGAAGCTTCCCACCGCTCTCCCACGCAGCTGGTTCTGTGCTGGAACAAAGTTCCATCTGTGCTGGCTTCCTCCTCCTCCTCCCCATCTGGCAGATCCACTCACTGCCCTGCCTACAGAAAGCCAGCCTGGATGGTTTCCTTCTGCTCTTGGTGCCTTATTCCTGGAGGTACCAGGAACTGGAAAGCAGCACTGAATCACTGGCTCAAACACTTCATCTCCCATCACATGACAGGGCTTGTCCACTTCCTGCTGTTCCCAGTCTGCCCACCAAACCCTACAGAGCATGGAGGAAAGAACTTTGGGGAGTAAAAATTGATGCACTTGGACTCAAGGCACAGGGACAGTGACATTTTGCTTTCTAACTGAGCCTGACATGTCCACCTTAATGGAAACATCACAAAAGTTCCACAGAGATGTTGCAGGCAGGGTTCACGAGCCATTAAAATGATGTTTAAGCACAGATCTTGAAAATTGAGAACTTTGGTGGAATTTCGTTTAAACCCTGCTTGTACCTTCCTGTGACAGTGTTCACAGAAATCCCAGGATGAGGGAATAGACAAGGATCTGACTCCATGTTTCAGAAGGCTTGATTTATTATTTTATTATATCTATCTATTACATTAAAACTATACTAAAAGAATAGAAGAAAGGATTTCATCAGAAGACTAGCTAAGAATAGAAAAAAAAGGAGTGATAACAAAGGCTTGTGTCTCAGACAGAGAGTCTGAGCCAGCCAGACTATGATTGGCCATTGACTAGAAACAAGCACGAGACCAATCACAGATCCACCTGTTGCATTCCACAGCAGCAGATAATTATTGTTTACATTTTGTTCCTGAGGCTTCTCAGCTTCTCAGGAGAAAAAATCCTAAGGAGAGGATTTTTCAGAAAATATCATGGCTACATCATTACATTGAAGGTTCTAGACTGTGGACAAGCATTTTTACAGCCATCAGGTAGCCGTGATAATATGGTCATAAAGGGCAGTGATATTCATTCTTCACTAGAGCTGACACTGATAATAGAACAAATGCAATGGCATAGATGCAGAAGAACTAGTAGCAATTCCAAAAGTATTAACAGTAAGGTATTAATGATAACAGTGTTGCTCTATGGGTACTCCATTTGTCTGAGCCCAGCTATGATTTGGTGTTTCTTTCATGAGCCTGGCAGTTTCCATCAGGTGGTATAGATGTCTACCTAGAAATAAAGTCTACCCCTCTGTGGCCATGTCCTATATTGCAATAATCCCTTGGTTCTCTGGGCTTTATATGGGTCCAACTCCAGCTAGCTTGAACCCAAGCCCAACACGGACTTGCATAGACAAGAGGACAAAAGACGAGAAGTGCTCTTTTCCACGTGGGGACGAGTGTCCAGTTTATTAGCTTGAGACAGGACACCTCTGGAGACGGTGACCACCCAGGTAGAAAAGAGGCCGAACCTTTCCCTGCAGTGGATTTTATACCCCAGGGGAGAGGGGGTGGGGAAAAAGGACCGTGGCCAATGGGATGCCACT
>JAWWEY010000002.1:4994098-5041362 GCA_035582745.1 Loriotus luctuosus
GATTTATTATTTTATGATATATATTACATTAAAACTATACTAAAAGAATAGAAGAAAAGGTTTCATCAGAAGGCTAGATAAGAATAGAAAAAAAGGAATGACAACAAAAGCTTGTGTCTCAGACAGAGAGTCCAAACCAGCTGACTGTGATTGGCCATTAATTAGAAATAACCCCATGAGACCAATCACAGATCTACTTGTTCCATTCCACAGCAGCAGATAACCATTTTTTACATTTTGTTCCTGAGGTCTCTCAGCTTCTCAGGAGGAAAAATCCTAAGGAAAGGATTTTTCATAGAAGATGTCTGTGACACCTTCCCCTAATGCTTTGTTGGGATGTGGAGGAGCTTTCCTGGCTGCTGGAATGGGAATTAGGCAGCACTGGCTTTTAGTTACTAATCCAGTAGCTGAAATGTTGATTGGAGGGGGAAAAACTGTCTAAAAGGTGTTCAAGCATCCTATCCTGAGCTGTGCCTGAATTTTACATAAATTAAACATCACAGACAGCTCGACACAGGGACTCCATTGTAGACCTAACAGGAAAGGGATTGACTGAAAAAACTGAGAGCATAAGGACTCCTGCACCATCCAGGAGAAGTTATAAGAGAAATCTTAGCTGATGGCTGTAAGCAACATTTCAGTTGCCTGGGACTCTTTCTGTGTCTGCTCACAATCTTAAAGCCTGGCTGTTCCTGGGATGGCTGTTGGTGTGAGCAGAGTTTTGTTTAATAAGCAGGGAGTGTCTGGAAAAACACAGCAGACAGAGTGTCAGGGATGCATCTTTGTGCCTACTACTACTGATATTGCTGTAGAGATTGAAGTCAAACCCATATGGAAAACAGATATGGAAACATCAAGTTTTCCTGAATGATCTTCACTGTACTTTTCAGTGAATATAAAAATTTAAATAGGTTAAGCTTCCTCTCCTAATAAATTGGGATGAAATTCTGTTATTTTGCTGGGTAAATATTTGGGTCAGTCAGTTACTATTACGGAGTGATTAGATTGCTCAAGAGGCTTTGAAACAAATGTAACTAATGAATTAACCTCATTCAGGGAGTGTGAAATCTGTTCCAGGAGAAATGCCAACTAGTTCAAACAATCCTAATTATGGAGCAGCAACAACAAGAGGCTGTGGGAGCTGTAGCTCATTCCCCAGTGCTCCTGTCAGACTTGGGAAAATGCTGTTCACTACCCAACCTGCCTGAAAAAAGGTGGCATGGCAAAAGCAACCTGCATTTTTGGAGGTGGGAGCACAGATCAAATCCCTGCTGCAAGGTCAAATTATCCTGCTTAAGGGGTCTTCTAATCAGAAGTGAGCCACACACCAGCACAGAGCTGCAGAGCAGGGAACTGGCAATAACTCTATGTGTTCACCATATGGGGAAAGGAATGTGAGAGTCACTTCTCAATTCTGGCCCCAGGGACTTGGATTTCCACTAACCTGAAACTTTCTGAAATGTTAAAATGAACCGTCTTTTAAACTGCCCGAGTTTTGGCTCCTTGCTGATTGAAGTTTCACTGTAAAACCATTTACAGCATTTGCAGATTTGCAGAACCACTATCTTCATTAAACCAAAGTCATTGCTCAGATCTGGAGTTGTGCCGTGGCTTTGATCAGGCTGCTGATGGTCTGTGCTCCAGCTTTAAGGTGTTTTCAGTGAAAACAAATGAGTTCTTCACACAAGGCAGGTTTTACGTCCTAAGTTCTACTCATGCTACCCAAAGCTTAGACAGCTTCATTGCAGCAAAGACTCAACTCACATACAATAAAAAATAATTGTTCAATTGGTACCCCTGAGTCAGGGCTCAGCTAACATCCTGAATTTTATAGCAGAGCAAATCCAGTGACAGCTTCATATGCCAGCTCCAAGATACTCAGCACTTTATTGAGCTCTTATCATGGCTAAATATGATTACACTGAAAGTGTCTCTAAGCTTGTTGCTGTTGTCACTTCCTTGACAGAGAATCAATATTTGATTCGCCACATAATTCCATGTTAAGCTCAGGTCTCACTTCAGCTGTGGCATGCTGACAGGGCTTGAAAAGTTATGGAATATTGTAGGCTCAATTGTTACCTTGGAACTTTCAGACACAGGCTGTTGATTTAATGCAGGAAAACCACGGGAGAGGTCACTCTAGATTAGTTCAAGCTCATCCTTTAGAACAATTGCCTTAATGTTTAATAACGTGTTCTATTCATAATGCTGTGACATCCAGTGGTAAGGAATGAAGAAACAGGATAAAAAATTGATACAGTAAAGTCAAAACAAGTAGGTCTGGCAAAACCCTTGCTGGTGGAGGTCCCACATGACTTATTTTAAGAGCATGACATTGGCCAACTGGCTAACCCAGCACTCCCTGAAATGCAGGTTTTTGGTGACAGATTGCACAGTTTAAATAGCAACTTGAAATCATTCCTCTGGTAAGAAAACAAAACATTTTCTTAGGTGTTGAGTGTGAGCTGTTACTGATCAGTGAAGGGATGCAAAAGAGCATGAAAACAAAGCTGAGGATGGTAGTCAGGGCTAGTCATGGTACTTCCCTACATTTTGGGTGAGAAATCCAGTTCTTTTTGCCTTTGAGACTTGTGCATGTGAGTGCAGACATCACAAATACAGACAGCAGTAGCTGTAGCTTCTTGGAATCCCAGAATCATTTCAGTTGGAAAAGACCTCCAATATAATCAAATCCAACCTTTGACTGTCCCCAGCCCAGAGCACTGAGTGCCACATCCAGGCATTCCTTGAACACCTCCAGTGATGGGGACTCCACCACCTGCCTGGGCAGCCCCTTCAATCCCTGAGCCCCCTTTCCATGGGGAAATTCCTGCTGCTGTCCACCCTGAGCCTGCCCATACCCAACCTGAGGCTGTTCCCTCTGCTCCTGTCCCTGTCCCTGTCCCCCTGGCTGTCCCCTCCTGTCAGGAGCTGTGCAGAGCCACAAGGGCCCCCCTGAGCCTCCTTTTCTCCAGGCTGAGCCCCTTCCCAGCTCCCTCAGCCCCTCCTGGGTTTCCATTTTCTGCCCTGGACATTCTCCAGGCCCTGAGTGTCCCTCTGGCTGTGAGTGCCCAGAACTGGCCACAGCCCTGGAGGGGCCTCAGCAGTGCCAGCCCAAGGGATGGGCCCTGCCCTGGTCCTGCTGGCCATGGAGAAGAGAGTAACAGGCACTCTGCTACAGCTGTGCAACTGGCAGCCTGTCCAAGAAGAAGAGTGCTGTCACCAACACCACATTCTTTGGGAAGATGTGGCTGTGTAGAATTGTAGAATTGTGTAGAATTGTTCACTTCAGTGCCTGTCAGAATGGTTATGGGCTCCCTGCAGCAGCTCTTGGAGTACAGCCCTGCTGCTTGTTACACACAGGTCTGAGTTTTCTACTGAGTGTGTTTATTTGGGTGTGTATTTGGCATCAGCATCACCTGAGCTTGCCTTTCCTTGGGACTTTTAACTTCAAAATCAGTGAGGTTTGGCTGGTGTAGGAAGGGCAGCCTTTCAGCTTTCCCATGTAAGGAGTTCCCCCAGGGATGGCTTGCAGCCCAGGCAGCCCCTCAGCCCAGTGGACAGTATTCCTGAGCTCTGTGGTGTCAGAAGGGGGTCTCCAAAGGGCTGGCATCTAGGACACTGTCACCATAGAAACTGGGGGGATTTGCTGTCACTGTGTCAGTTCTTTGAGCAGCTTAACAGCTCGCTGATAACAACTCACACTCACACAGCTCAGGGAGAAACTCACACTCCCAGCTCAGGGAGCAGCTCACACACAGCTCAGGGAGAAACTCACAGTCACACAGCTCTGGGAGAAACTCACACTCACACAGCTCATGGAGCAACTTACACAGCTCAGGGAGCAGTTCACACTCACACAGCCCGGGGAGAAACTCACACTCACAGCTCAGGGAAAAAGTCACACTCACACAGCTCTGGGAACCACTCACACTCAGCTCAGGGAGAAACTCACTCAGCCCAGGAAGAAACTCACACTCACAGCTCAAGGAGAAAGTCACACTCACACAGCTCAGGGAGCAACTCACACTCACACAGCTCAGGGAGGTGACACAGACAGGGCTGCAGTGCAGATCCCAGCAAGAATTCCCTGGAAAGGCTCTCCTACTCATGCCTTGTGTGCATCACCTTGTATGCCCCCTTCCTGTAGCTGCAGCTTCCTCATAAAAATGTAATAAAACCCCATGTGCTCTTTGTCTAGAGACAAGGAAGGGCTCCTGGCACGTTTCCACCATCCCATTTTGCTTGTGCTTTGACCAGGTTTGTCTGACCTAGTTCTGTTCATAAACTGGGCTTAATGGTGGAGCCCTGGAAACGTTCCCAGCTGCTAAAGCCTGGCTATTCTCTCTGCAGTAATTAATTGCAGTTCAAAAGCCCTGCACCAGCTATGTATCATAACATTAACATAAAAAAACATGTTCTCTGGGATTCTAAGCTTTGAACAATCTTCTTATGGTGCCCAGACTTATATTCCATAGCACGGGAGCACATGGGACCCTGCTCATCAATTGCTTGTTTCTAACTACAGACTGAACTGGAAAATTTCTTTCCTGTGTACCCATTGCAGACCTGTTATCACAGCACAAAATGAAGCTTGGAATTGTTTTTATTAAGCTGGGTGTGATTTTTCATTCCAGTCTAACTTTCCATCCACTTGCAAAAAAATAAAAGAATTTCAGAACAAGTATAATGAGTTGAAACTCGATGCCCAATAATAATTTTAACACCATGAGGCTCCTGGAGAGCAATTATGAGAGACAGGGAGAATTTTTAGCTCTAACTGCCTGACAAAGAGACAACTTTTGGTTGAGCTAAGGGTACTTAAGTAACACATCTTCAGCAGAGAGAGCAGGAGACTGCTGTAAAACCTATTGATGTCACTGCTTTATTAAAAAAAAAAAAAAGAAGAAAAAAAAAGAGGTTTGAGCAAATATTCATGTGCTTAGCTACCGACTGTGTGAATTGTAGAGGAACCTCGTTTTGGCACTGCAGTTCCTGTGATGGTTCCTTTGGGATTTCCTGGCCCTGAACTGTGTCAGCTGCACTTGCTTCCAGCTCACTGAGAAATGTGGAGCTAAGGCCAGGAGCTGGCCCAGAGCTCAGCCTGGGTACCTGCCCTGGCCAGTGGGGAAGGCTTTTCTGAAATGCTGCACTCTGGGGAGGGGAGGCTGCTCCTACCCAAGATGCTCAGCCTGAGGTATACATCTGATATCACTGCAGACCTATTCAATCCACATAATTTCCAGCAAAGGCCAGAAATCCTTTGTGTAAAGAGCTCTTCTTCACAAGGATGCAAGCGACTGGAAGTTACAGTGAATCCTCCCCTGCATAATTTATATCCCCTCTTCAGTGCTCACCACATAATTTCTCTTTACATGCAGTTCTAGCCCCTCAGCAGCATTCTTGAGGCTCATTAGCTCATGTGCTGCCATTGAAGCAAGCTGGAGGATGAGATTTTAAAGCCTTCTGTTACCAAAGATTAATACAGATTTTTTTTTTCCCTCCCAAAATAATCAGCTGCAGACCGGTGCCAGGACTCAGATGTATTTTGTCTGGTGGAAAAACATTTCCTCTGCTTTGTAGAGGCTGCTTACATCCCTTCTGCTGCCCTTGAGGTATTTGTTCCAGCTTTCCTGACACCTGGAGCGGGACAAGGCGGTCCCTTGGCCCACATCTGAAGGTGGACAGTGTTAAAAAGAAAGGTCAGGTGTGGTTCAGTAGCTTTCAAAAGAGGCCTTGGGTATTTCAAGCACAACACTTCATTTAAAGTCAAAAGACTGAGTTGCAACACTCTTCAAAGGAAGAGAAGTTCTCACTTTTAGGACAGCTCCAGTGTCCCTGAAAGTGTTCCCGAGGCAGCAGCAGCGGAAGCACCTCGGATCTGCAGTGAGGAATTCTTTGCTTTCAAAGCCTGCAAGCTGAAACGCCTCAAAGCTTAGCCTCAGCTTTGTCTACAGTTTCAGTTTGTGTCACTACTTTGAAATGCAAGATAAAATGTAGACTTAGGTCTCCTTGAACTCAAGCGACTTGAGGAAAGTGCAGGCATGATGGAGCTGCATTTTGCAGGCAGGGAAGTGGCATGGAGGCACGTCCCTGCCCTTTGGCCTCAGTTCAATACAGAATGCAAGAGCCTGCTATTGACCCAGGTCTCAAGGGTCAAAACCCAGGGGAGTTTGGCACTAGTTTTCCCAAGAGTAGGCTGGATGGAGTAAGATGAAAGTATGGCATGAATTCTTACTCGCTCCTGTTCAATCACCCAAGCTGTCACAAGTTTTTGCCTCCTTATCCCTGGGCCCTCAGCTGAATTTTGATGACCTGTGTGGGGAGTGTTTAAAGCTACCACTGCAGACTCCTCACTGCTCCAGACAAGGCTGAAGAGTCTTGGTTGCACCAGAACCGTTTAAAGTCAAATCAACCATCGTAAAATTTAATAAAGCCGCTGGAAAAAATTCTGCTGCAGTCTCCAGTAGCAGCACTGCAGGTGTACTGTCTTGAGAACTATAAATGCTTATTTGTGTTTTATCTCCTCACTACTTGATTTTAAAACGGTGTAGCAGACTTTTAAATGTTCCCTAGAGAATCCTGGGAGTCCTGTAGTGTTAAGATATATGGAACCTGGGGTAGAGTGCTCTGAAAGCTGAGATAAACTACTGCAGCAGTGGTTCTGTGTCTGAGCCTGGAAAACAGGATAGAAATATCATTCCTTGTGCAGCTGACAAACACATGTGCACATCTGCTGGAGCTGTGCATGCCAAACAGACCTGGAACTGCTGTTGCCTTGCAGAACATGAACTCTGCATGGTGAATAGTTACCTAACATGAAATACTTGGCAGAAGCCTCAAAAGCTAATTTCATCTTTCTGCTTTGTTCTTTAAGGGAAGCAGGTTTAATTGGAATTTAATAATTTTGTTAGAAGTATACTCTAGAGGATATAAATTATTCTGATTTTTAGGAATGGTATAAATGCTGTGGGTGCAGGCTGTGGTCAGTTGGAATTAACAGAGTTAAGATCTCAAGCAAAAGGGCTCCAGGATGCCAGTTCTCAATGCCAAGCTAAATTGCACATATCAAATGCTTTCCTTTATGACTCTTACATTCAAATAAACTTGTGAGTTCAGTTAAGAATATACTCCAAGGATGTACCAGTCCTACCTCTAAACTTGGTTATCTGATGTCATTCTGAATAGCTTACATGGATGGAAAAATTGATTTCATGGCCCCAGACCCCACCTTTGGGGAACAGGAGTCAAAGTTCTACCTGGGCTGGGTGCACCTAAGGATCAGTGACCTCAGGAGGTTACAGTTGCATTGAGTTCTGCATTCTGGGGGTAAACTGGCCATTCCAAGCAGAGGGAAGAATCCAATCTTTTCTCTAGGATAGTGGTTGGAGTCCCTTGAACGTTACATTCTCATGGCAGTCTGTTCTTTTTTAGGTTCTTCTGAAGCACAACACATCATGTGGTAACTCTGCATCCTAAATTTTGTGAAAACAATGCCAAGAGGAAGTGAGCCTCTAAGTGAAAATGGGGAAACCACTGGGAAGGACTGAGTAAGTGAAGCAACTCCATACCCAAAACAGCATTACAGCATTGCAAAGAAATACAGGGAAGTGAGGAGTCACTTCCCAGAAAAATCTCCCTCTGAAACAGAGAGTACTCTTAGAGTGATTTGGAGCTTTCCTTATTGCAGTAACCCAAACTAACATATAGTAAAATTACTGATTCCTCTCAACAGTCCACCTAGAGACCTTTCAATTTCAGATATTTTTGGGAAGTGTTCAGAGCAAAAAAGACATGAAAGCTATTCCATAAATTGGTCAGTTTGGGGCTTGTAAGGACAAACCATGGCACACATGAGCTTGCAGCATTCCAGTGGTTATGATCCTCCACTGCCCACCTCAGGGATCACCTGGCACATGAATGCCCTGGGAAAGGAGTCTGGCCTGTTGTGGCCACTGGCACAGAGCACTGGGCAAACATTTGCTGTTGGAAGAGGAGTTGCCATCTTCTGTTGGGCAGCTGGGTAACACCAAGGTTCTTCCTGTGCAAAAAGGGCAAACACTGTTCCAAAATATAAGGAGAGCCAAATTTGAGATGTCTGTCAGGATAGAAGTGCATCTGTCTTCTTGCTGAACTGTGCTGAACCTGCTAAAAGTGCTCTAAGCTTCCCTCAGCTGTCCAAAGTACCTGTGTAACAGTGACAGAAACAGGGCATTGCTACAAAAAAATCATCCCAGCAATGGCCAAAGTGTGCTCTGCAAGGAATTTAACACAAAAAAAAATGTGATAAAGAGGTACAAGGAGAGGAATAACTCACTATACACGTGGTTGAACAGAGCTTTTTGCCCCAAAGAGCTTAATTCTCCAAGAAGAGGTCATTTGGCATTTGAGGTTAACAGAGTTATTGTGAGCACTTGTGACTGATGCTGGCATAAAGTAATGGTCCACTTTTAGTCCTGTTTCTATCCATGATGCAATAAGATGTAACAGAATGATGAGTTTGTCACAGATCTCAGGCTTTATTAATCATCTGAACAATTGTTATAGCTTGGCATCATGGACATGATGGAAGAGCAGCTTTTGTGTCCTGCCAGCCTCTTTCCATCATTCTAACCTGCTGTTTGAAGTAAGGAGCCTGGAATTCTTAGTGGCAGTGGATATGATCAGTCCCAGTGTCTGTCTTCTCTATTCACCATTTCTCTGCTCAGAATAAACCATAAAAATGTGTTAAAAGTTGACTGGATCAGGTCTAACCAAGCTAATGATGAACTCTTATAAACAAATCATTTTCTCTGTGAATTAGACTTTAGACTTCAATTCTCTCAGCTGAAAGAAAGAAAACATCCCAGTATTTCATGAGCTTTTGCTCTGGGACAAATAGTTTCTCATCTCATGCAAACTGCTTGCAGGTTGTACACTATCCTTGCAAAGATGAAAAAGGGAAATAAAATAACTGGGGAAGTATTTGAGAGTTTCACATTCTTAGGTGTTTTTTTACCGGTAGATTTTCTTGCAAGGAAGTCTGTCGGGAGGACACAATTTCAAGCCTGAAAACAATCAATCTGGAGGCTGCTGAAACTTTGCCAGAGCAAGTTTTCTGTAAACACACCTAAACATAGCCAGTGAAAGTTCTTGTTGGTTTTAACCAGGTGTCACATTTCATCTGCATAGCACTGGCAGCCTCACTGCTGCAGCCCTGTTGCACATTTTCTACAAAGCAACTGGAGCATCCCTGTTTGTTTTTGGTTTTTTTTTTTTTTTTTTTAGAAATGGCAAGATGCAGTTGGTTCAAGGCTGAGGAAATGTGAGCCTACACTATTCATGATCAATCTGTCAATGTGGTCACCTCCTGTGTTTACCTGCTCTGAATTTTCATGTGTAATGAGCTCTCTTCAGACCATTTAGCATTCTGAAATGAGCTGTTGGGTAGTTGTGTGGAAACATGAGTTCTGTGAGGACCAAACACAAAAAGGGAGTTGAACAGAATATTGTACTACTTTTCATAATCAATAGTCCATGTGCATTTGAATATTGCACATCTGTCTAATGGCAGGAATGGGAAGAGCTCAAAAGGAAAAGCAAAGCTGGAGACCTGTTTCTACTTTTGTTGTTGTTTTCAGCAGAGATTTCTTAGGTAAGTTACTAAATACCAAAAACTGTACCTAAGCTGAAGTTGCTTGTGCATGGGGGAATCATGGTGTGAGTCTTTCCATGTCCTCAGCTAGACAACTTCCTTTGGCCATACCAAACTGGGCTGTCAGACTGAACTCACCCTTTTCTGGTTGGTGCTGCAGTGAAATCCTGCTGAGCACTTCCGAGGGGCTGTAGCACCGTGACAGTTTCTCAGTCACAGTGTTAAGCTGGGTGCTGATTAACTTGGGCTGGTCAAGGGAACAGACAGCCATGCCAGTTTCAAACTCCCCAACATGCAGCTTGCCATCTCACTAATTAGGAGGATGTATTAATTTGCTGGAAACAGAACTCTAACCACATCCAGAGAGAAAAGCACGCACTGTATAAAAAGTATACACTTAGACTCCAGCACTCTGCTAAACTAATTCTGTCTGATGAAGCATACACTGACATTTGACTGACCTTGTCATCTGGAGGGGTGAATGGATAAAAGAAATGAGCTTTCAGTCTCTGGCTGAACATATTTAATATGCTGGGTAGGAGGTCAGTATGACTCATCCTTTCCGTTTGCTGCATGGCCTAGGATTTGCAGAGAAAAATCTGTGCTTCTGTCAAATGCTTCCAGAGATGTTAATGCTTTGTGGTACTTGAATCCTCCACAGGTGCCTTTTCTAAACTGATACCAGGTTCTGTAGTGCCAGTATTGGAGCCAGGATTCCCCCATGCCACAAGGCCAGTAGCTGACTGCATTCCTTAACATGCCATGGGCCACTGCAGCTTCAGAGGGCTCCAGCCTGGATCCTGCCATCCAGATCATGGAGCTGCTTCTGGAAGGTTCTCCCCTAGCTTGCTCCTGATCTAAGGAACACTGGGCTGCAGATGGAGGATGCCATGTGGCTTTTGTGCTGAACCAAACCCCACACATCATTTACTGAGCCTGGCTTGAAGAAGGCAGCAGGCTCGGCGTGGGTCTGGTGCTGCCCAGGTTACAGCAAACTCTGAGAAGAGGCAGCATTTATCTCTTCCTGCCTCACTGAGAGGTGCCTTAGCTTCATAACCTGCTTCTAAAAACAGGGTCCTGAGGAAACAGTGCACTGTACATGAAGATCTCCACAGGAGTTTAATTAGGTGCTGTCCTTTGAGAAATGCACTTTTTTTTTTTCTCAAGACTTTTAGAGCCGGGCCTCTGGTTCCTAATTATCTTGTTCTTTTGACTGGGACAGCTAAATAATTATGATCCAGGCTGGGTGAATGAATGTTGGTGTTCTTATAGGCAATCAGCCACCCATTGCTCTGACAAAAAGTGTGATAATGTAATAACCAAACCTTGCAAGAGAGAAATGGGAATATAAAATGTAGAATGTTTGCACAAGTTTGCCTGGGAATTAATCGAGTCAGCTCTACCTTGGAAGAGGATCTAAGTCCTCCATGTTCCAGCTGAAGCTGTAAGTGATCTCTAAATGAGCATGACATCAAGTGAGCAGAAACCTAATCAGTAATTGATAGATAAAATTGCACATCCCTGTCACCGCTCTGTCTCAGATCTGCAGCCCGGATTGAGCCTCTGAGCCCTCAGTGCAGTCTCTCAGCAGCCTGAGCTGCACTCCAGTGCTGTTAGAGGCCTCATTATGCTCACAGCTATGAAAGCTGAACCCCCAAAGTGAGAAAGAGGGCAGTAATAAAGTACAACTTATCCAGCACCTCGGCCATTATCAGCTTGCATAGAACTGCTAAATGCAAAAGAAGGAGACAGAGGATTTACCGTATGCAGAGGGATAATCTTTGCCTTTTTTTTTCTTTTTGTTCCAGCTGTCTAGACAGCTAGACAAATGCCAGGTTCATTTCTCAAGACCCTGACTGCAAGATATTTTAACATTTCATCCTTTATCCTGAGTGCAATCTGCCCAGATTGTCTGGTAGTTATTGATCGTATCACTAACAGACTTGGAGGTTTTCCAATCCCTTGAAAAAAGTAAAAAGTGCCCCTGACCATGATGACAGTGAGTTTGGTGTGCTTCTAAGCTGATGAACAAAATATAAAGGTGGCTGAAGGTGTGAAAATAGTATTGGAGCAATGAAACACTTGAGCAGATTAATGTGAATGCCAGCTGCAAGCTCAGATCTCCTTGAACTGATAGACAAGCTCTCGGACTCAGAAGCAAAACAGAAGGAGAGTTCAGGAAAATGGTAAGAATCAGCTTTACCCAGTGCTCATCCTGCACTGAAAATGAGAGTCTGGAGAAATGGGAATACCCTCATAGCTGTGCAGCTCTCTGTCTCACCCTTCTCCCCCCCCCCACCCCAGTTCTGCTGTCAATGTCAATCTTCACCAATCTGGTGCATGAAGAAGTGTTTTTTAGGTGTGAGAGCAAACACCAGACTTCCCCAATATGTTTCTCTGTGCCGTGTGTCTGTTGCAGTCTTGCTCAGGGCTTCGTTTCTGCTTCTGACAGACTCCAGCAAGCCCTGACTGGAGTGGTAGTATTTGAAACTCAAAAGGTGGCTGCTGGGGAAAGCCTTTCCAGGACAGAAACCCAGTGTCATTCACACTGTTCTGCTTGAAAAGAGTTGTGTTTGGATTGAGCACCAGCATTTGGCACAATATGATGGAGCAGGAGGCAGTAGCACTGCAGACATATGATGGATAACAAGCTTGTGGCTCAGAGCAGTTGCTTACATCAGACCTATGGAAATCTTAGTGTGTGATTTAACACTTGCTATGAAGCAGAATCTCAAAAAGCTGTTCACAAAGAGGCAAGGAAAGCTGATAATGGTCTCTAATGATGGCTCTCACAGAGAATTTGCTGCCCAGCCCTTCATAAGAAGCCATCTGCCATACTGAGGGAGCACAATGGAGCTGCATCCTGATCCCTAATGTGGGGCATGGCCTGCAGGGCAGCTGATGGAAACCTGGCTATGACATTCCTTTGATATAGCCGGGATTTTTTCCCCCCACTGAGTCCACAAAGCAAAATTTAAATGTGCTTTTCCAGGGGTTTGTTGTGCCCAGCCTTGGGGTGCCACAGCTGAAAGTGCTGCATGGCCTCTGCAGATGCAGGAAAGGTCATGGAATAATCAGAGAATGCTTTGGCTGGGAAGGGACCTTAAAGATCACCTTGTTCCAACCCCCTGCCATGGGCAGGGATGCTCCTGTGTGTCCCAGACTATTCTGTGCCTGTGCCCTTTGCAGAATTCACAAGGAAAACCTAGGCATGCTGCACTCCTGCATCTTAAACATTAGATTTCTAATTGGCACCAGAAGATTGTCCCCTTGCATGGATCACTGACATAAGGATGCAGTAAAGCACAAACTTGGACACATTTAGTAGCAGAAATGGCAGGCTCAGACAAACAGCACCCAGGTTTGGTATGACAGAGAGCACCAGTTATGGTTTGTTAAGGTTGGAATACAGGATGGGATACTGGGAGCTGGAAATAATTAGTTGATGGGCTTTCATGCTGTACTTGAAATTTGTTTTCACTGTTCAAGCAAAACCACCCCACTGTCCTTAGACAAGAAGAAACCCTTTTCCTTCAGCCTCTGACCCTGTTCCTTGCTTCCATTCCCTTCCAAGTTTGGATTTTAGCTTGAGTTTTGAGTTAGAAGAGCTAGAAGAGCTGATGTGTAGTGCAGCTGTGATTTTTCATCAGGAGATACTTTTCTGGTTGGGGGAACCCCATAAATTAATTTCCAAATATTCAATACATAAGGGAACATCCCAAGTAGAAATCTGCCCTGGCTTCAATGGGAGCCAGGAATTTATTCCTTAAAGTGAGGGAATGTTTGTTCTTGGGAATCAGGAAACAGTATTATCTTCTGTAAAGATGCTGGAGAGGTGTGAGCAGGGAGTCTGATCTGCTGGATGGGAATCCTGTGGTGGTGGTGGTCAGTGTAGCTTAAGCCTGGCTGCCAGGCCTGTCCTAACCAGAGCTAGTTTCTTTCCCTTATTAAGCCAGATTAGAAAGTAAAACTACTCATATATTCAAACACTCTAAACTGTCTGAGAAATGATCCTGTTTCAAGAGCACATCTGTTATCCCCATTGATGAGCCTGTCTTTCCAACTGCAGTTGCCTTTTTATTCTGGATGTTGGCAACACCCACTTCTCACAGACTTTGTTGGGGGTGGGCTTGCCAGCTTCAGGCTAGCTGTGCACCAGGACAGCCATTCTTAGAAGCCAGTTATGTACTCACAACCTCACTCACACACTCTTGAGCACAGTAAGAAGACACCTTTGGAATGAAATGGACTGAGGAATTGAAGCACAAAATTGTGTCTTTTTGATCCATTCTCCCCTGAAATCCTGAGTGCTGTCTTTTTAATTGTCTGGGAATCAGCGACTGCTCTGTGAATGGGATGGTCACAGCTGACAGCCCTGCCTGTGAAATCTCTTCCCTGCTCTTCAGATACTTCTAAGTCATTTCCCACAACCATATGGTTGTCATGAGGATTTAACCTCTATTCTCAGAGGGGCTTTCACTTCCACGAGCAGCAGAGAAGCTGCCCTGTGCTTTCCCAGCAAATACAACAGCACGGATTTGTAACAGCACCAGAAAAGATGCAAGCTCCTTTCTGAGAAATCCAGTCACTGAAAGGATACAACATGAGGAAGAGGAAAGCTGAAATAAGCCCCTGGCACAAGCAGGGAGATTCTTGTCTGTGACAAATGAGGGAAACTACCCAAAAATTTTGGTAATGAAGGTCCAAATGTAGGAAGTGAAGTGCATCATAATTCTCTGGGTCCAGTGCTGCTTAGTTTCTTATGGCTGCATCTCATTTTCAAAAGGCTGTACCATAACCCTGCTCTGGGCTCTGTAGCCACCCTGACAGGGGCTCGAGGCAGAGATAAGTCACTTAATATTTTTATCTCATCAGGCATATGTTTGTTATGAGACTCTTGCACTGGGAGAGCCCTTCTTCCAAATTTGCATTATCCCACCTTGACTGATGAGTTTAGGGCTGACGTGGGGGAGTGCCTTTATGCCAAAGCTCAATGAATTTTATAAGTTTACTCAGCCCATATTTTCATGTAGTCTTTCACACCAACTCCCCTTAATATTCCTCTTTGTGTGCAGATTTTGGGGTCAGGCTCAGACTGTCAGTGTTATGTGCTGTGTGTACATGAAAGGAATATTTTCAGAGTGGTGGTAGCTGTGGTGGCAGCAGGAGGTTTCTAAGAATACATCTCATAGTAGGTGTGTTGTACCTTCAATGTCTTCTCAAAGCTCTGTAAATATGGGACTGAACTGTTACCAGCAGCTACTCCCCCCCAAGCTGGTAGTACTTGGGAATTACTATGGGAAAAGCAACACTAATTTGTTTCTATATTAAAAGGTTTACTCACTGCTTGATGTCATTGAGCTTCACAAACTTCTGAGCATGCTGGATTCAAACACCTAAAGCACAATATTATAAATATGTTGTTGAAATTTGAATGAAAGAATAAGCAAACCAGCCTGGAAAAGGAATTCTCTCAGAGGCACAAGGCATTTTGTGCTGATTCCATTAAGGATTTTATGAGTTTAGCTATGGCTAAGCATAATGCTTTTACAGGGAGCAGCAGCGTGATGGATGATGATTTTTAGAAGTGAAATAGCAGTGCTGCTCTTCAGCTGTGCTTAGAGCTGCTTACCAGCTCTCCTCCTGAGGCTTAATTAAAAGGAATAGGCTGTCCATCTCCGTATGGAAATGCTGGCATTCTAGAAACATCCGCTCACTTTGATCTTAGTGATTGGTGCTTAAAAAGCAGATGGACCCAGGTGCCATATTTTTGTGTAATATGGCTGATTATGATAAATACTGCTGCTTTCTGATATCTCCTGAGTGCCAGCATTTTGGCCCTGGGAAGCTGCAGGAGGTGCAGCCTTGGTTGCAAAGACAACATCCCCAAAACAAGTTGCTCAGTGTCATCCATCATCCCAAAGAAATTCCCCTGCCCACTCCTTCCTGCTGCCTCCTGGATGGGAGATGATCCTGGGAGCTGGTGGGAGGCTGCTGTCAGCTCCTCATGGCAAGGCTGAGGTTTCCCCCTCCCCTGTGCTCCTGCTGCAGTGCAGTCATAAACACACACCGTGGCACCAAGCAAAATTCAAAACTGGGGCCCAGGTGGAAATTTCTCTCCAAAGTGAGGATGCTGCTGGCTTTGCAAAATGTGTCTTAGGAGGAGGATGTGGGATTTGCCATCCCTCTTCCCTTCATCCTCAGCACCATCCAGTCGTGGAAGTGGTGCCAGGATGCAGCGGGCTATCCACACACAGACCTTTCTTGGGAAGAGTAAAGCTTGGAACTTACAGAATGTAGAATGGTTTGGGTTGGGAGAGACTTAAATCCCATCTCATTCCACCCCCTGCCATGGGCAGGGACACCTTCCACTAGCCCAGGTTGCTCCAAAGCCTGTCCAACCTGGCCTTGGACACTTCCAGGAATGGGGAAGCCACAGCTGCTCTAGGCACCCTTCAAGGAGGCCCAAGTGTGAGTTGGGAAAATCCAGGAATTATGTGTGTTAGAATTAAGGGAGCAACAAGAAGGAGAAGTGAGTGAGGGAGAAAATATGATTTAATATGGAGTAAAGCATCCAGAGCAGAACATGTGAGGACTGAGGAGCTTGGTGCAAGAGGGAGTGACTCCACCTGGCATGGGGCTGAGCCTCAGCCCAGCCTGGGGGGCACAGGCAGGATGCTTCTCTCTTTCCTGCTCTCCTGCTGTGGCTGTGCAGACTGCAAACCTTCCATGCCAGCACCTGACAAGTCTGTTCCATGACTTTCACATAACCAAGGAGTTTGAACCCTGTGTGGCCGTAGAGTAATGAAGGTAAATAAGCTGATAAAGCTAAGGGCGGATGGGATGGAATTGCAATGAAATAAGAAAAAGAGCCTTTAACTTTTAACTTCGACTGAAATGTATTTGAAGGACAAGATTAGCTTCAGTACAAGTGTGGTATCTCCTCAGTGAGTAAAGCTTTCACTTGCCTGCAAGAAAGCCACAACTTTTCCTATCCCTTCTATAGTAACTGTTAAATGTATAGCTGGCACATATGTGTTAGTGATGCATCAAGGCCAGCTCAGCAGCAAATTACTGACTATTTCTGTTGCTGAAAAGGCTGCTCATTTTTATAAGAAGCCTGTTGTTGCATTCTGCTAATCAGTATAAACAACTTGTTTTCTAATTTTCTGCTATTTGGGATCATTATGCTTCTGAAAGTTCAGTCTTAGCTTCATATTCCAATTTCAAGCCCATGGAGCTGGACCAGGTTTGCCTTGGGAGCAGAACTATTATTTTTCAGTGCTGAGCATTCACTAAAGACTTCCCCTGTATTCCTGACTGTGATATTTGGAGTGTAAAAGAACAATCATATCTGCTCACATCTTTTCAGCTGCATCTCTTGTAACTGCTAAATTGAATCTTGTGATAGCTTAAGTGCTTGATTTATCATAGCCAGCCCTTGAGATTTCTAATAAACTTGCACAATGCCAGGCTGCTGTGCAGAGCCTGCTATCTGCAGTTCCAGGACAGCATCATTTTCCTGTAGGAAAGGTGGCTGAGGTGACGTCTGAAATGTGACCTGAGGGAACACTGCTGGCTAAGAAGGAGCAGCTGATTTTTGGTTATTCTGGGAGGCTGAGCATATGGTGCAGCACAAGGCCAAACAAGTCTCAGTCTGTGCTTTGCCAACCTGTCTCTTAGTGTTCCCTGCAGTCTTCTCTCCCACCTTGGCAGGCAGAAGTTTTGCATTCCTCTTTCCCAGCTCATTGGATACAGTGCTAAGGCATTGCTTGTCCCCATGAAATGGGCTTTGTCAAACCTGCTCAGAAGCTGTGGCCATGGGGGCAGCCTAATGCCTGCATTGAATGGGTGGATGCCTTTCATTTCACTGCACTTTGCTGAACCTATTACTGTGTTTTTAATATTATGATCAACTGTGCTGTCCAAATTATCTTCACCAGTGGCAACTCTGCTCCACTGGTTCCTCTCTGTCACATGGCTCTTGGAGCTCAAAGATGAAGGAATTATTTGTTCTAGACTGAAAAGAAGTTGCTCTCAAAAAGCAAGGACAACTGATTCGAGCCAAGACCCTTCTCCAGAAAGCCTTTGCTAAAGAAACCTTTATGTTTCCTTGGCATTGGCTGTAGCTGGAACATTGGGTCAGGCTGACAAGGAATTCATTCTGTTGCAATTCTGTGAGACTGAAGCATGACACAAGGGTATTAGACACATCCTGTGAAATCAAGAACCTGGGAAAATCTAAGAAAAGAGGAAATACAGGCATGTAGCAGTAGATTCACGATTCATATGATAAGATTTTCAGGCACTGGATTAATACCATGTGGTGGAGAGTTGATACTTCCAGCAGTGAGCTCAACCACTGAACTGTGTTTATGTGGATTATGCAGATGCTGGGTATTCTGCACAGGGCAGAATCTCAGATCTCCAGGCAAACATACGCTCAGGGATGATTTTTTTTCCACAACTGCAATGTTTTTAATCCCCAGTGCAAATGGCTTGCTTGGTTTTCTAATAGTTCAAACATACTGGTTTTGGTTTGGGGACAGCATGTCCTTTTAATTACAGGACCATGCCTGTTGCATTAGCACAGGAAGCTGAGGATTGCAAATGGTTTCTCAGAAGCAGAGACACTGTCAGCTCAGCTCTGAGGATGTACAGCTCATGAAGAGTGTATCTAGCTGAAGGCAACACAAAATTGTGCAGCTTCTTTCAGATTGTTGTGCTACTGATTGATTAAAAACCAGGAAGAAAACAAGACCAGATCAAGCCAGAGGGGGCTGACAGTACCAGCATCACTGGTTCCACTCTAATTACATAAATTTAGGTATCAGGAGTGACTAATGCAAGGGATTTGGGCAAGAGCTTGCCATGGCTTTCATGGTTCATCCTTCTAACTGGGATGTAATGCAGTGTGTCTGAGAGTAGCAACATCCTATTAGCAATGCATACAAGAAATTAATTATTCAAGCTTGTTATGGTGAGCCTTAAATTGGTTGCAGCCCAGCATTGTAAAAAAGAACTTCATCATTCCCTGGTGGAAAGTAGATGCTTTAATAAATATCTGTAGACTGTGTACAAATTGACTCCATTGATGATGCCTCATTCACCCTGTGCTGCTTACTCATGTTCTGCTTTTGTCCTTGCTAAGAGCAGCAGGGCATGGTCCTGTTAAATAACACCTCCATCCTGAGCTAAAGATGATGGGATCCTCCTGCCAGAAAAAATAGAAGGAATCCAACCTCTCTCAGCAGGCTGTTGCCTTCTAAAGCTGAGATCAAACATTAGAACCATGGGATCAGAGAATGCTTTGGGTTGGAAGGGATCTTAAAGCCCATCCAATTCCAACCCCCTGCCATGGGTAGGGACACTTTCCACTAGATCAGGCTTCTCCCAGCCTCATCCAGCCTGGCCTGGAAATTTTCATTCTTTCAAATTATTTTCTTGCATTTCACTGCATAGTTTTGGACTTGGAAGGAATGAAAATATATCTAACCAAAGAGCTTTGTTCATTTTCCTTCTTATCTGCCTCAGCAGGGCAGTCTGATTAGTTTTCTGTAGTGGTTATGCTTCTTTCTCACTTCAAAATATCCCTCGTTGCAAAGTTTCCTTCCCTCTCACACTCTATAAGCCATTTGGGCACTTCTGTCCTGCAGAATGTTCCAGTTTGTGAACCCCTCAGGTTGTGCATGGACAGGCTCAGTCACCAGCACAATGAAATGTGCCAGTCTGACTTGTCAGAGAAATGAGCCTTAATCCCCTTTAGCAGCTCTACTCTGGACCAAAACTACTTTATATTCAGTGAGGTTAAACCTGAAATGGGTTTGGTCCCTCTTAAAATCAGAGAAGGCTTTTAAATAGACCTAAATGAGTCCATTTGCAGAGCTGAGAAATGGTCTCTTGGCTTCTCTCCCTTCTGACCCAGAGTGGTAAACTGAAAAGCCATGAAAAATAAGTTTTGTAGTCATAGCTGATACTTTGGGGGTTGTGATAATGCCCCAAGCACTGGGGTAGCAATTCCAGCAGCTGACTCCAGAGAGGAATTCTGAGTTTGCATTGGATTCTGCTGGAGACAGACTGCTGTTAGCTTGGAGCTACAGTGTCTACAATAGCACTAATTAGCATTCAAGGCAAAAAATCATTACTTCTAAAACACAGCTTTTATTCTCTAATACTGGTATCAGCTGTCATGTAATGTGAACCTCGAGAGAAATGCTTTGTAAGTAAGAATTGCACTTTAGCTTGTCAGGCAGACTTGCACCACTGAACTCACTGAACACATTTAGAGTCAAAAATCTCTTGTTTCTCTGATTCCTGTAGCAAGCATTTGGTATCATTTGCCAGTATATACAGGGCACTAAAAGACTCCAGCCTGAAATCTTCTGGCATTATTACATAAGACAAGTCTGAATTAACCACAGCCCATATGATCTCCTTCCTGGGGGGAAACAGAGGTGCCCGACTAAAATTCCTTAGCAATTCCCATAGTTAGAGCCATTGGGATGGCCTGCTGGTGAAATCAAGAGAGGAACAGTTCCACAGGACATGGGCCAGCTGGAGATTATGGAGAGCATCAGGATAGGAAAAAGAAACCAGTTCTTCCTGAAGAGAGCAATGAAAGCCTCAGAGAGGTTCCTGAGAGAGGCTGTGAAATTTCCATCCTTGGAGTGTGAAATTTCCGTCCTTGGAGATGCTCTGAATTCAAAGTAGATAAAGTCCTGAACAATCTGATCAAACATTGAAGTTAGCCAGGTCTTGGGCAGGGAATGAGGGCCCAGGTGGCCTCCAAAGGTCCCTCCTGGTCTACAGTAACCCAGGATTGTCCCATTCCAAACCTCCTGTGGCAGGTGGAGCTTCCTGAACCTCCTCTACAGGGCTGCATTCAGTAGCCCTCCATGTCTTAATTCCCTTCTATGAATTTGTCCATGGGTTTTTTTTGGAACATTAAGACTTCTGCCTCCCATCATTTTGGAGCAAAATGTTCTGCAGCCTGTGTGTGCTGCCAGCTGCCACCTTCAGCTTTTGTGGAAGCTGCTTGTTCCTGGGGTGACTTCTGCCTCCCCTGTGTGAAACAAAATCAATGTCACATGGGATTTCGTAGATGTTCCCTATTTTTCCTACTCCATAGCTACAGATGATGGTTTCCCTGGATCTGTCTGGTCTTCCAAAGACTGTAAAGTTGTGTGACAAAGGTTGTGTCATGGACCAAAGTGTATTCCTTGGATCAGTGCCCAGGAAGCCAAGCCTGGCACATCCCAGCCTTTATTCGCATGAAGAAGTTTAATATGAGGAATTATTGTTTAGGCAAGAGACATGAGAATATTCATCCAGTGGCCATAAAAACTCCAAGATAATATTCTGATTCATCCCCTGTGTGGGTGAAAGGAGGAAATCAAAACACAAAAGGATGGCCTGTGCTGGCTTTGTTTTCCTGGTGCAGACAGAGCCGGAGCTGGGCATCGCATTAGCAGACCTGTTCATAAAATATTCCATAACAACCAGAGCAGCTCATGCTTAATGGAAAAACATTAAATGTTCCATTGGGAAACAATTGCCCTTTATACAAGATGCATTTCTTCTCTCTCCCTTTTGTTCAGGGAATCTGACTGGGAACAAAAAAAAGCTTGTCCCTTCAGACACCCTCTGTTCGTGCTGCTCCCTCCCCAAATCAGGATCCTAATCCCTTGTTTGGACCACATAATCAGCTACACAAATATCAGTCGAGATAGCACAGACAGATTACAGCTCCCAGCAGGACCAGGGAGGATGGGTCAAGCTTTAAATACCTCTGCCTGTATGCAACTGTTTTTCCTAAGGATAAAGCAAGAGGAATATAAACAGGAATTCTTTAGGCAGATGGCCTTTAGTAACCTCTGCATGAGGCATCAGCAGCTTGTAAATAATGAGTGGTCCAGTGAGCCAGCCCTGACTGGAAGAGCTTTCCAGACCTGGATTGGGAAGCCTTGTGCATGGCTGAGGGGGAAGATATTATTGGAGGGGAAAAAAGGGATAATCAAGGCTGATAATTAACAGTAAAGAGTGAAAGCCACTGTAGAAGATAAATTTGTTTTCAGTTTTAAACCATGGTTGAGAGCTGACTCCTGCAGCTCTTTAGTGCAGTCATGGCTAACTTGGGAAGATAGGGAATAATTCCAGGAGCCATAAACCATAAGTTGCTTCATTCTCCCATTTGGTGAGACACAGAGATATCCTGCCCTTGGTGTGGGCCATGCCTCTCTTTCCTTCTCTTTCCTCGGGGAAGCAATATTGCTAAACTTGTAAAAAAAAAGGGAAATTTGACCTGTTGAGATTTAAATACTGGATATAACAAGTACCTGTTTCTAATCCATATCCATAAATAGGTCCTTGAGAGTGCCCACAAATCCAGCCTGTTTCCTGACAAATTTCTCCATGTATCTGCTTTGCTTGGCTGAGCTCAAAATTGAAAGGTTGAAGTCCTTCCCTGATACATATTTTCAATTATTGTCATTTTCCAAACCAAGTAAGGGATGCTCCAGCTGTACAAATTGGCATCGCTATTTCTGGGATGCATCAATATGAGTAACAGCTCCAGAGAGACCTTTAAAGATTCCTCTTGGGAAAGGGGCTGGGACATCTCAAAACTGGCTCACCTTGATTACTATCTGTTCATGTGACAATCCAGCTGGCTACTGTCCATGGATATTTATATATATATCTATCCTATATATTTATAGGATCTAGGGACAATGATTATGTCCTTAATATTGGGGCTGAGATTTTATGTGCAGAGCTGGGAACAGCAGCAAACCATTTCGGGTCCTCAGATTGAGTAGGAAACCTGGAGCTGAACAATCACTGCCCTATTGGAAGAGGCATAAGATTAAATGGGCCAGGTTAGATGGGATATTGGGAAGAAATTCTTCCCTGAGAGGGTGGGCAGACCCTGGCACAGGGTGCCCAGAGCAGCTGTGGCTGCCCCTGGATCCCTGGAAGTGTCCAAGGCCAGGTTTATGGGGCTTGGAGCAGCCTGGGATAGTGGAAGGTGTCCCTGCCCGTGGACAAGATGGGATTTAAGGTCCCTCCCAATCCAAACCAGTCTGTGACTAGGATTCTGTGATTATTACTGGGGGAAAATTAAAGCTATAAATCATGCACATTTAGACATCCACTTTTGCAAAGTGTTTCCACAATTAGTTGAAAAATTGTAGTGGGTAGTTATGCCTATTTTCCCATAAAATCTAATAATAATTTTAAAAGCCACGTTTGACTGTATTAAACCTGAGTCTCTGTGAGCTGTAATTCTAAATTAGCCTTTACCTTTAGCCTGGCACAGTAAAACTGGACACTTGGGGAAGAGATTGTGAGAAATGGATTAGGAAATTTGTCTAAAAAATCCCCTTTCTTCACCTTTTACCAACACACATATAAACTGTGCAGGCTGCATGCCCAGTGTGGGGGTAAGGCTTGGTTATGATTCAGCTCAATGGAATGTAAATGAAGGCTCCTATAATGAAATGAGTGGGAACATTTTGGACTTTCATTACCTTCACACTGTAAGAAAGAGATAATTCAAAGAGCTGCTTCTCACTTCTGAGAGATAGTTTTCAAAAACCTGATTAGAGACTCATAGAATTGGGGCTTTTGTTGAAACTAAACCTTCAGTGAGAAATGTCTGTAACATCCTCTTCTCCTCGGTGCTGAGCAGGATTTAAGAAGTGAAATCTTGAACATCTGAAAGGCACAGACAAATTGAATTTAGCACGGAGAGGTTGCCAATAGCTGCAGTGAGGCACTGGCTGTGAGCTGAAGGCTATTGAAACTGGGAGTAATTTTTAGTAAAACCAGTATTCAAGTAATGACACTTTAATAACTTCAGCCAAGGGCCAAAAAGAGTGGGGAATAGAAGTGGGTTGGTGGAAGTTAAGTACAAGTCATCTGGGCTAACTCTCTCCCCTTGGAGTTCTGAACCACGTGAGCAGGAATTTAGCCAGGAGATTTACCCAAAACCAACAGCAGTCAAATTTTAGGGAAAAAAAACATCTTTAGAAGCTGAAACAATCAACTCTTTTCCATCCCCAATGGCTTTTGAACTGCAGTTTGTGTGCTGAGCAGGTAGAATAAGGCAAAAAAACAGTACCTCATGTGAGGAGTGATTGTGCAGTCCAAATCAGATTACAGCACCTCCAAACTAACAGTTTACTTTAGAGACATTTGCTGAAAGGATCACCAGAAAACATCAGGATAATCATGAGTGTTGTATTACCAGTTGGCTGCTGGTGAGGGGAGAATACAAAAGAAATATCAATATAATTGTAGCTGGCACAAAGAGGCACATGAGGCTGAGGTAATTTTGTAGAACCTGTCCACTTTAGTGTTGAAAATTAGAAAATTAACTGTTCCAACAGCAGATTGTTTTCACAGACCTTTTTTTTTTCTTTCCAGGAGGAGGAAAAGCTGGTTGAATTCAAAGATGATGGGGCAAGTTAGAGGCTGGAGGAGAAGCTGTGGCCAATTGCAGCAACACATCTGCCAAGGTACCTGCCCTGTGCACTCGTGCTGCCAGCCTGGGCAGTGGCATGGGAGTGCAAACAGTGCCAGGGGTTTGAAATTAAATTATAATTGGAAATTAAATGAGTAGATAGTCTTCTGCAGAGCAAAGTGAGAGTACAGGGTAAGTGCTGCCTGGTGAATTCACTGTTGTGCTCACATACACAGTGACAGGCAAACATGGGCATCACTCAACACCTACAATCCTAAAATAACTTGCCTGTATGAAAGGAAAAGGTCTCACAGGGAACAGAGGCCTGCTAGTCCCTGTGTCTGAGCTCACTGCAGGCATGAGCCATCAGATAAGGCTGAAGAATCCTCTCTTCACTTCATGAAAGTGTGGAAAAATAATTATGCTCTTTCCTTGGTGAGTAATAGCTCAACAAAGCAGCAGCTTGGAGCGTGCTGCTCTCTCTCCTTGGTGTGATTTCCCTTCCTGCAGCAGTCCAGGATGCTCCTGGTTGTCAGCCTTGGGACTGGCTGATGCATTTACATTTAGAGATCCTGGTACAGCACAGTGTCCTGTTTAATTGGAGTGAAGATGCCTGAAAATCAGCCTGGTATCTGGAAGTTTGTCCTTATCTTTAGGTGCCAGCACGCTGCCTGATCAAACTGAAGTGATCAAGTTAAAATTCTGGAGCACTGGCCTTTCTGGGCTAAAATTTAGAAGCCAGAAATGGAGGTGGATGGAAAAAGCCCAGCTGAGTAGGAACAGAGTCTGGGACAAGACAGAGTCGAGGTTGTTTCCCTGAGCTGAGAAAATGGCCAAGCCACAGCTGCTGGTCTTGTCTGGAGCAGACAGCTGTAGAAAACATTTTGCTGTGCAACAAAAGGGCAAATACTAGGATGCCATGAGACTCATGTAGAGTTTGGCTTGCATAGCTGAACTCCTGCCCTCCCTTTGTACCAGAATTATTCTTAGGGGCTGCAGCAAGAGCAGGATTTGGAGCAACCTGGTCTAGTGGAAGGTAGGGGGAATTAGGGCTTTAAGGGCCTTTCCCAAACCATTCTGGGATTCTGTGATTCTATGGATTTGCTCTGCTGTCAAGCATCCATAAAGCTCCTGATTTAATAGTTCAGTGATAAAGAGCTCATTAATATTGTACCACAATCCCTGCATGGAGGCTGTTGCCAAACACCTACATGGCAACAGGAGCAGCAGGGCTGGGTCTCAGTGCCAGCCTTCAGTAAGTGAATTAAAGAAAAAAAAAGCAACAAAAAATCCTGCTCTGTGACTTTAAACAGTGGTTATAGAGGCAGGTGAAAAGATACTGGCCTGCTCTGCTTTTAGCTTGCAACATAAGAAAATAAATCTTAGCCTCTTGTGGGTCGTGTCTGTGTAATGAAATTAAAAGGATTTAAGTTAAACTCTTGCTCAAGGGAGCATCACTGCATGGTTGCAAGAGAACATCTGCACCTGAGAGACTATTTGGATGCAAATAATGCTGCAATTCACAAGTGCCTTTTCAGAAGTCCATGGTTGATGTGCAGCCCTGGCTGGGGCTGGGCAACCACACGGAAACAAAAACCTCTCCGCGGAGGATCTGCCGCTCCAGTGACCCTGGGCAGTCAGTGTTCATGCTCCTCATCAGAGCAGTGCTGGGAAATGCAGCTGGGCTGGCAGTAAGTACTGAAATTGAGTACAAATCCACAATTCTCATTACCTCAGAACCCATGCAATACAAGCATAGGCCCTTGAAATATACTTTTTTCCTTCATAGATAAGCAAAATGTTAAAACTTACTAAGAGTATTGTTGTGGTGTTGGGTCTCCAGGATGAGATTAGAGATGAGAATCTGACTCCAAGTTCTTAGAAGGCTGATTTATTATAATATTATATTATATTAAATACTAAAACTATACTAAACTACAGAGAAAGAATTCAGACAGAAGGCTAGAAAAAAAAGAATAATAAAAACCCATGACAGACTGAGAGTCCGACACCGTTGGCTGTGATTGGCCATTAATTAAAAGCAATTCACATGCTGGGTAAGCAATTCTCCAAATCATATTCCAAAGCAGCAAAACATGGAGAAGCTGAAGATTCCCAGCTTCCCAGGAGAAGAAATCCTGGCAAAGGGATTTTTCAGAAAATATCATGGTGACAGGGTATGAAACTCTAGACTTGTTCATGACATAGCATCTGTTCCTTGTCATATTTTTCTTTTTTATCTTCTTTCTTTGGCACTGGAATAAGGTCCTAATGTTCAGAAGTGTCCCAATGTTTTCTTCCTGTGGATTTGTGAGAGTAGCCGGATCTGGGGGTTAAACAATGGTAGCTTTTGAAAGGAGAATGGGTCGGGAGCACCAGTGTCATGATGTGCAGCCGGAAAAGAATGTTTGCAACTAAAAAGATCTGTTAATGAATTCTGAGTATTTATAGCTCTGTGAGCTTTCCTGCAGAGTTCATCTCCATGGGAAGTTATTAGCTCAAAAGTGAGCTTAGTCACAAGCCGCTTATGGGGAATATTTCTATTTATAATATTCTCATTTCAGTGACTGGTGCTTCCATGACATGGTTATTTACTCACTGAGGTGTCCAGTGCTGCTCAGGTCAAAATTTATCACTGCAGATACCACTGCCTTAATGGGGAGAGAGCTCTGCAGCCATGACAGGCACAGAAACACCTGCCACGTGAGGCTGGGATGGCCAAGGAGAGAGGGAGGGGTTGAAACCCTATTGCTCACCCAGTAACCCCTTTTACATTGAGCAGCAAACCACTGCAAAGGGAGCAGAATATGGGGAATGCATTGGAGCTAATGTTGTACACAGAATTTTATCATCCATTTCCTACTCTATCTGGTTTCAGAAGCCAATCTGCCTCCAGCAGCACAGGATGAACAGGGGGTACATATGTCAGCACAGGAGAACAGCTTGGAGCATGAACTGATATTAAGGCCACTCATGCATGAGGTAATTTGTTTTATAATAGCAGCAGAAAGGCTGCTTATGCATCAGTGAGATGCAGCAGCCTGGGAGCCATGGGGGAATTAAAGTAGCACTGTGCACTGGAAATGCTAATAAATATGAACTTATGCCCAGATGGATTTTATTTGGTTTATGTCCATGCACAGCCTCCTTGCTTCCTGCCACTGCCAGGGGCTGGGAGATGAATCTCCAGGCTGCTGTAGCAAGGATCTCTGTGCACAAAGTCGTGTGTGAAGAATCCTCTGGAGCTCCTTCCCACAGTCAGAGCTCGTGGTGTGGACATGGCTGCCTTGCTGCTGCTGGAATGCTCCCACACAGACACCAGTGGCAGCTGCAGCTCAGATGATGTGAGGCTTTCTGCTGTTCTGGGGCTGGTAATGCCCTGCAGGGAATGGCAAAGGGGCAGAGAGCAGGCACACTGAGAAATGAGGAAAAGGAAGGATTGAGCCTGGGCATTTGTGAATAAGCAAAACTTGACTCTTTCATCTGAATTCTGGATTTAGCACCCTGCTTGTATGTGTCTATGTGTGTCTGTGCCTGCTGAAGGCTGGTTTTAGGTTTATCTGTGGGGTTTGACTTTGAGAAAGGCCTCAAGATCAAGCACTGGCTTGTGGTACTTTCAGGATCCCCACACGGAGGAGGAAGGAAATGATGCATCTGACTCCATGTTCTTAGAAGGCTGATTTATTATTTTATGATCTATATTATATTAAACAATGCTATACTAAACTGTACTAAAGAATGGAGAAAGGATACTTACAGAAGGCTTTAACAAGATACTAAGGAAAAACTCGTGACTCTCCAGAGTCTCAACACAGCCAGATGGTGATTGGTCATTAAATAAAAACAATTCACATGTGGGATAAACAATCTCCAACCACATTCCAAAGCAGCAAACACAGGAGCAGCAATCAGATAATTATTGTTTTCATTTTTTTCTGAGGCTTCTCAGCTTCCCAGGAGAAGAAATCCTGGCAAAGGGATTTTTCAGAAAATATGACTGTGACACTGGCTCTGAGGCATGCTGCTCTTCTAGAGCAGCTTTCAGTGCCAGTATATGAAAAAACATTGAGCTTTCATTTTGAGTAATATTAATTGCTGTTTTATTGAATAGTAGAAGTTACTTGATGTTTTTACAAGGTGCAACATCACCATTTGTTACATGATGGTCACTGGAGGTCATGCCAAGAGGGTTTTAAACAAGATTGGCTTTAAATGTACTGGCACCCTCAGGTACAAAACTTCTACCTGAAGGTGAAGAAACACATTGGACTTACAAGGCCTAAGATGTTCTTGCATCATTCATTATTATCAAAATATGGGTGATTTACTGTGTGTCCTTTTCCCCCTAATATAGGGAGCTGTAAATGCTGACTCAGGTCACAGAGTTTATCACTCAGTGCTTAGGCTGCCTTAGCAGTTGCAGAATCACTGACAATTCCAAATCCAGCTCCCAGCAGCCTCTCTGCTGTGGTTAAAGCCATTAGTTCAGCTCCTTTACCAAAAACTCTCTAATGTTACTCATTTATTGTCACTGGGTGTTACTAATGGTTGCTGAAGGCCCTTGAGGGGCTATTTTGCCTTTATTAAAAATGCTAAACAGCATTTTAGCAACCTTTTGGGAAGCTGAGGCTGGCTTGACTTCTTGGTTGATGAGGCAGCACCATGATTCATGAAACCACAGCAGTTCAGCTAAACCCTGCCCTGCAGTGCCTGAGTTTTATGCCAGCAAACCTCTCAAAATGTGGTTCAGGAACCTGAGATATCTCCATTTGCAATGGGATTCACTGGAATGTTGACCAAAGTCTGAAACCCCAGACTTCTGGGCTGTAAAGCATCCATTTTTTATCCATTTTTTATCAGATTTACTTTGGGTTTGAAGCAGACTGAAGACTGTGTGCTACCTTCAGTGTGTGTGAGCAGGAACAGACCATCAGCCTGATGGTACAGAGAGGGGAGCTGGAGCTGCAGATGATTTTCCAGCTGAAAGGGCAGCTGGAAGCACAGCCTGCCACCAGCAGCCCTTGTCACAGGCAGACTCTGGTGTCATTCCTGCCCTGATGGCTCCCTGGCTCCAGACAGAACATGCTCTGATGATCAGCCTGAGAAATAAAGCTCCAAAGCTTCATTTGTCTATTTAATATCACTCCCAATGGTTCTTCTTTCTCTCAAGACTGAAGGAAACTTGCTGCCAGGTGTTCCCAAACATCTCCAGCTCCTAAATGCAGGGAGATGTCTGTCAGCCCCAAAACGAGCATGGTGTGCCAACCCTGATAATGAAAAGCTCCAAACAAAACAAAGCAGTGAAAGAATTTTTAATGCTGCTATAAATCACTTTGAAATGAAGCATGTCAATGCCTTATGTGGAAAACCAAGCTGATGCAAACAGCATTCAGGAGCTGGCAGCATTTCATGGTTTTTTACACTCATCCCACACAGAACTGGCTTTATTTCTTTTGCACAGGCAGGTTTTTACCCATCATCCTTGCTGGTGTCTCATGTTGACATCAGCAGGAGCCTTCATCAAATACATTTGTCTTTATCCTGATACTTTATATAGAATTGGGCTGCTTGCCACTCAAGGAAATTGTAGTTTCAGAGGAGTTCAAGTGGTTCCTCAGTATAATTCATTCCCAGAGAAGATTAAGAAAAGCTTAAATCTGGCAGCATGACTATTTGCCTGGAAGAAGCAGGGAGTATTTCTTACTCAATCTGACAGAAGAAAACCAAGACTCGTTTGGGTTTTAATGAAAAACAGAGTGTGACTAAATATAAATCCACACTTTAGCTGTCTTCTGCAGGGGAGAAACATCTCAGGGTAACCTCCAGAGTGACCATGATTTGCCCTGAGAAGTTCAAGCTTGGAGTGGATGTAGAGCACGTTCTGAGACCTGTCCTGTCAGAGCTCCCAGGGTGCTGCACAACTTCATGCAAAGCAGGAGGAGTCGGGGCACAAATGTCAAGTGCTCCTCTCTTGCCTGCTGCTGCTTGTCAGCAGAGGAATATCCACATGGCTGAAGGGCAACTGCTTGGTTATCAGTCAATCTGAGGGAGCAGGCTTGCACTGACAGCTGAGGGTTTGTAACCAGTACCCAGCAGGGATGAAAACTCTGCTGATAAAAGCCTGGCAGCTTGGGTAACTTGTTGGCTTTGTATGGCACTGAGTAATGTTTGATAGAACAGACAATCCTGTGCCTCTAGATGTCCCAAAATCACAGAATGGTTGGGCTGGAAGGGACCTTAAAGCTCATCTCATTGTAAACCCCAGCATGGGCAGGGACACCTTCCACTATCCCAGGTTGCTCCAAGCCCTGTTTAACCTGGAAAACTTCCAGAGATCCAGGGGCAGCCACAGCTTCTCTGGGCACCCTGCCCACCCTCACAGGGAAGAATTCCTTCCCAATATCCCATCTAACCCTGCCCTCTGTCACTGTGAAGCAATTTCCCCTTGTCCTGGTGCTCCAGGCCCTCGTAAATAATCCCTCTCCATCTTGCTTGGAGCTCCCTCAGGCACTGGAAGGCCACAGTTAAGTCACCCTGAAGCTTCTCTTCTCCAAGCTGAAGAATCCCAGCTCTCCCAACCTTTCCCACAGCAGCTCTGCTCCATCTTTCTGCTCATCTTTGTGGTCTCCTCTGGCCTGGCTCCAGCAGCTCCACATCCTCCCTGTGCTGGGACCACAGGGCTTGGGGCAGCCCTGCAGGGGGGTTTCACCTGAGCAGGGCACAGAGGCACAGCCTGCCCCTCCCCTGCTGCCCATGCTGCTTTTGATGCTTCTTTTTGATTCTCCTCTACAATTCCATATTTGTGTGTGCTTTTGCTCCATTTTTTTTAGTTGGAACTGGAAGTTCAGTCAGATGTTTGTCCCTTTTTTCCCCTGCAGAAGTTGTTCAGCTTTCAAATGCTATGGAAGAAGGTGGTGTGTGCTGCAACAGAGCTCTGCCTGAAGCCTGCCCCAATATTCTGAGGGAGAGAAGGAATTGTTTGCTTAGCTGGGCTCTCCAGGAGCCAAAGTAGCACTTCAGGTGATAAGGGCAGCCTAATAAAATGGGCTCTTAACTATTTGTAGGCTGTAAGAAAACAGCATGGAAAGAATATTTTCTGCTGGAAGGGGGTGAAGTCAGGATTCCAATCTAAGCATGCACAGAAGTTACAGCGAATAAATATTAATAAAAACTGATTAATGGGTGCCAATAAAACCAGTCACTAACTAAAGTCTCGTTGTTTGATTGCTGCTAAATCATCAGAGTCAAGAGCCTTCCTCTGCCTCTGTGGCAGAGGTTGGTGGCTGAAGCCAGTGGGAGTTTTGCAGCCCTTTTTCTGGAACACGTGAGCTGGTGTAATAAGTTTCCCCTACTTGAACTTAGCAGAGTAAACCTTTAGTGCCCCTGTGTAATCCTGGCTGTGCAGCTTTGCCCTGTCTGGCTGAGCTGGTCCTTGGAAAAAAATGGGAATCTTGGAACTCCAAACCCTTTTCCCCAGCTCTGAACAGGACTTGCCATGTGTTCATGGCTAAGGATTAGCACTTACTCCACTCTCAACTCAACATTTCAACTTTTAGTTGCAGATTTGCAGTCTGAGGGAAGGCCACTGTGGAAAACTTCATTCTCCAAAGGGAAAGCTGACATGCAAATGTCACTTTGGTGAATAGAATAAGAGTTTTAAGTAAGTGTTTCTCAATTATCAGTGATAAGCTTTGAAGTGCAAAGCTGAATGACTAAGGCTTCTGTGCTCAAAATTCTCCTAGTGATCTGCAGCTGGAAAATGTAACAACAATCAGTTTTCCAACATGACAGAACCATACTCTGTTCTGCTTATATGATGATTCATGCCCACCACCTCTCTGTGTGGGCTTGTCCCTGCTCTTTCCTTGTCCTTCCACAGCAGCTTTTATTTCTTTTCCCTGCAAAGTCCTCTTTTTGCACTGGTGTGTGCATATCACTGGTGGAGAGTGCTTAAACATCTGCACTTGGGGGCTGAGACCCAGCTCCCAGTGCCCTGTCACAGCACGGAGCCAAATCTGTGCCTGACCTAGGAGTGAAGTCAGTCACTTGGCTCTGGGAATCAGTTCAGTGTTGGACCAGGCTTTATTCAAGCCTTGATTGCTTCACTGTTAAAAAAAAAAAAAAAAAAACAAAAAAGGGGGAAAAAGTGCACTAAAATGGGCTGAAATGTAACTCTGAACAGTTGAGCTATTTAGCTGGAGTTCTTAGTACACTACAAACTTCATAACAGCTTCTATAACTTATGTTTTGTCTCTTCCCTCCACAGAGATGAAATGCACTGATTTACATGTACTCATTTTTTTGTCATTAAGAGAAAAGAATCAAGCACTTTGTAGACTATGCATGAAAAGAGTAAGTTATTTTACTTTTTTTTTTCCTCCTAAATACTATGAGTTGATGAATATTTAAATGGGATCAATTCTGCATTAGCTTGGGGATAATTTGCATAAGCTCCAGCGTTCTCACTCGTGCAAGTGACACTGATGCCATGCAGGACAAGCTGTGCCAAAGGCTGGGACATGGTGTGCAGAGTGACTGCCTGTGGCTGGCCAGCTTCCAGCCCCCCAGGCATTGCTGGCTCCAGCCAGGAGGACAGGAAGCCTGGAGAAAAGGAGCTCAGGGGGGACCTTCTGGCTCTGCACAGCTCCTGACAGGAGGGGACAGCTGGGGGGGAGGTTGGGCTGTGCTCCAGGGAACAGGGACAGGAGGAGAGGGAACGGCCTCAGGTTGTGTTCAGGTTGGACATCGAGAGAAATTTCTTCACAGAGAGGGTGCTCAGACCTTGGCAGGGGCTGCCCAGGGCAGTGTGGAGTGCCCATCCCTGAATGTGTCCAGAGATGCGGCACTCAGAGCTCTGGTCTGGGTGACAAGGAGGGGATCAGTCACAGGTTGGACTTGGGGGTGATCTTGGGGGTCTTTTCCAACCCAAATGGTTCTGTGATTCCATCAAGTATGAGAAAATAAAAATGTTTGTCCCAAGCTTGAAGTAGTTTGAGCTGGTGGCCTGGGAAGAGGGGAAAAGGCTTTTATTGTCAGCTCAGATTGCATAAAATACCTGTAAAAACAGACAGGAAGTAAAGTTGCCCAGAGCAGCTGTGGCTGTCTGGTGTCTGGAAGTGTCCAAGCCCAGGTTGGATGGGACTTGGAGCACCCTGGGACAGTGGAAGGTGTCCCTGCCATGGCAGGGGTGGGATGAGATGAATTTTGAGGTCCTTTCCAACCCAAACCATCCAGTGGTTCTCCAGTGGCCTACCAGAGCATCGTGTTCTGCACTGCAGGGAGGCTCTCAGTGCACTCACAGCACTGCTGCCTGCTGCATCACACAAGGGGTTTGTTCCAGCCCAGCCTCTCTGGATGGGCTTCAGAGAAGCTGCTGAGCCATGAACAATTCAGGTTAGGGTGACCCTACTGATCCAGTTCCTAGTCCCAGTGTTCAGCTATTTTTATCTCCTTACCCAGCTGTGCACAATATGTGGCTTTCCAGGCGTGCTTGTGTAACCTGCCCTGGTGATGCACTTTAGCAGTCAAGTGTATGAAGTGCCTGAGTCTGCACAGCCCTCACTCCTGGCACAAATAACAGCCCCAGCAGCTGCCCAGCTGTTTGACCTGCCTGGCAGTGAGAAGGATAAAGAAAGAAAATGCACAAAAGCTGGCAAAAGCTGAAGCCTGATTTTCAATTCTTCATAGTCACTGCAGGAGGATGAGGGTGAAGAAGACAGCATTTCCCTGTGTACCTTTTGGTACTCACACTTCAAAGTGCATGGAATGGTGAAGTACAGCTTTCCAATGTGAGTCTGTACATTCTGGGAATGTGTCTAAGGGATTGCCTTTGTGGATTTGCAGTGAAAATGCTCCTGAGGACTAAAGTCCCACAGTACTATGTGCAGAGAGAAAGGGTTTGGCCAAGAACAAAACAGAGAACAGGAGGATAAATGTGTTGTCCTTGCTCTCAAGACAGGCAAGCCACAATCTCAAACATGGACCAGGAATGGGAGGTGCAAGGCTGAAGGCACTAAAAATGTGGAATGGATGGTAAATGAAGGGAAGGCACCAAAATGAGAATAAGCCAAGTGCTCAGGCTGGAGTGCAAACTTATCAGTAGGTTTTTGCTTCAGTCTCTCCAGGAAGGGCTTGAACTGGAAGGAATTAGTGACTGAAAACAGCTGGAAAGGGCATACTGGGATTTTGGTATCTGGGAAGAGGGAGGAAACAAAAAGCAATTGCTGGTAGTGAGGTGGGAGAACTTGCACTGCAGTGAGCAGATCAGTTCTAAAGGGTGGCCTTTCCTTTTTCAACAGTAATTGCTTATTTTCACCTCATATGAGTTTTTTATTGATAAATAGAACTTTATTTCAACAAGGAGGGACTGGAACATGTCCCCTCACTGCTTGCCCTCCCCAGCTCCAGGGCAGGTTGATAAAAGCACACAAATAAGCCACTTGGCTGGCAAAAGTATCTAGAAAAATCAGTTCAGGCTTCCATGGAAAAGACACTGATGGTCTGGAAGGCAGCAGAGAGCTGAGGGGCAGCTGGAGGAGCAGTGCAGGCAGTCTCATCTGTATGAGGATGGGACAGGGCCCCAAGCAGCAGAGACAGGTTTCCTGGAACACAGACTTCTGTGCTCCTTTTTAAATTGTTAAATGCAAATTTGTGTGCCTCACTGCCAAGAGACATGAGTTTTGTGAGCAGGAGGACAGGACTATCAAGCAGCTTGAGAGACAGAGGTTAAAAAGCAGGGCAGCCCAGGTCATGGGTAAAATCTGAAGACAAACTGAGATTCAGTGGAGGAGAGCTGGAGAAGGAAGAATGACCAACAGGAAATGAAGCTCCAACAATAAACCTTATCCTGAAAAATGCCAGATTGTTTTGCATTCCAGTAGGAATATCTGCCTTGGTTCTCAGGGTAGGATGCTGCTTGGTGGGATAGTAAAGAAAACAAGTCGTTCTCTGGGGAAAATGTGACGTGCCAGACATCCAGACACTGGGTGAAATGCTGAAGGAGAAGAGGGAGAGAGCTGCTTGTCATTCCCAGCACTCCCTTGAGCCCAGGGTTGACTTCCTCCAGCTCTCAATGCAGCAGGCTTTGCACCCCATGGTTTCCTTGGACTGATACTGCTGAAACCAGGCTCTTTTGGAGAGTAATAGTTGTGTGTTAGCTTGTGTGTAATAGTTACAGCTCGCTGAGTTTGAACAGTCTCATCAGCTGGAGTGCAAAGCCCTTTAAATCACACATTCCCCTGCAAAAACCTGCTTTAGAAATGGCCTTGTTGCTTCTTTTCCTGCAGAAAAACACAAAATTCAGCAAAAATGGTTTGTAGCACAGCAGTTTGGGTTTGGATGCTGCCTGTCTCAATGCTGGATACATTCACTAAGGCAGAAAATATCTTAATCACAGCCATTGGTGTCCAGCCATTGGTGCTCTTTCCATTTTCAGGATCAGGTTTTGATCATTTAGTGCTGGATTAAGGACCAAGTGGGCATGTGAAGATGTTTGAGTCAAGTTAATAATAATTAGGAACAATAGTATGTACTCATACCTGTGATAGGAGATCTAACTTGGAGTTCTTTTGAAACCATGGGAGAAATGGACATGGAGGAAAAAAGGGAGATGGAACAATGCTCCATTGCCCATTTGTTTGTTGTCAGCAGCAGAACTTGAGGAAATACGAACTTTCAGGTTGACAAATGATTTAATTCTCCAGGCTTGAGGAGGAAAACTCTGTGATTTGTTTTGCCAGCTATATATCTAATATCCAGATATTAGAACTATAAACCATCATGTGACAGAACTCCTGCAGAAATTTGAGTAATTTCTTTTTGTTTGTCACTCTTCCCTGGTGACTTTATAGGCCTTGCAGCTGCAGAGGACCACTGGGAGCATTAAGTCATGGTTTCCAGCCTTTGACACGAGCTAAAATGTATGCAAAGGCTTTTGGGACTGAGTCTTAGGGGATATCATGCCAGGACATGCCAAAGAAGCTCTAGGAAGATGGAAACACTTGTGGGTTTATTAAGAAATCTAAGGAATGTGGAGTATTTCACTTCAATAAATGTCAATCTCCAGCTTCCGGCTCACTACTGCTGAGACAATTTCCTCTTACTTGAGCAGAGCCCTGGAAGGATAACAACCAAAGCTAGAGAATGTTGGCTATCAGCCTCTGCCATGAAATGGAGGGAAGTCACATATTGACCTTCTTTTCTTTCCAGTAATTCCATCCTCTTTGAGATATTGACACAGGAGCAGAAATTCTGGTTAGCAGTAATAAAATTAAGGTGCCTTTCAGCACCCAAAGTTCACCCTGGATAACAAGGCAGCACGTACTGCTCCAGGGAACTCACTGCACAGCTGAGCAAAGGAGACAGAGAAGGGCCAAAATCTGCACATGTGGTTCATCAGCACCTCCAGCAGAATTGTTGGGGCCACTTTTGGAGTTTTGTGTTCAGTTCTGGTCTCCACAGTTCGGGAAAGACAAGGAGCTGCTGGAGAGGGCTCAGCAGAGGCCACAACAATGATGAGTGGTGTGACAGTGGTCACAAGGGTTCTTGGATGAGGCAAGAGACAAGAATGTTGACTCCATGTTCAGAAGGCTTGATTTATTATTTTATGATATATATAAAATACATTATAACTATACTAAAAGAAATAGAAGGAAAGGTTTCCTCAGAAGGCTAAGCTAAGAATAGAAAAGAAAAGAATGAATAACAAAGGCAGCTGGCTGGGACAGAGAGAGAGAGAGACAGCTCTGCCGTGACTGGTCACTGAATCAAAACATCTACTACGAGACCAATCACGGATCTACCTGTTGCATTCTACAGCAGCAGATAATTATTGTTTACATTCTGTTTCTGAGGCCTCAGCTTCTCAGAAGGAAAAATCTTAAAGAAAAGATTTTTCATAAAAAGGATGTCTGCAACAGAGGGGTCTTGAGAACCTCTCTGATGAGGAGAAAGTGCATGAGCTGGGCCTGTTTAGCCTGGAGAAGAGAAGACTGAGAGTGGATCTCATCAATCCATACAAATCTCTCCAAGGTGGTACTAGATTCTTTTCAGTGGTGCTCAGCTGCAGGATGAGGAACAATGGCCATAAACGAAACCACAAGAGGTTCCACCTCAACATGAGGAAGAACTTCTGTTCATTGAGGGTGGCAGAGCACTGGAACAGCAGCCCAGGGAGGCTGTGGAGTCTCCCTTTCTGGAGGCATCCCAAACCCACCTGGATGCACTCCTGTGTCACCAGCTCTAGGTGACCCAGGGGGTTGGACTGGATGATTTCCAGAGGAACTCTGTGGTTTTTTGAAAATGTTTGGAGGAGAGGCAAAGGGTGCAGAGGGAAGAAGGAGAGAGAGAGATGGATGGCACTGAAGTATCTGATAAGCTGAATTCCTTCCCACAATGAGAATTGCATCCTGAAATAGCTGTGTCAACCCAACAGATATTTCTCTAGGTCAGGGTGTCCTTTCCCAGCTCCTTGCTGCAAAGTTGTCTGTATTTATCATCCATGGCCACAACTAAAGGACAGAGTCATAGAATGCCCTGAGTTTGAAGGGATCATCAGTCTCCTGAGTCTGCTCTGGACTCTCAAGTACCTCCAGTACACCCACCTGGCTGCTGACAGGGACTCACCAGTAACCACCACATGTGGAAGTAGCTTCCCAACAAGCATGTTTGGGGTTTTGGCCTTCCCTGCAATCAAGAGGAATTTGCAACTCTGTGGCCAAACACTACCCAGACAGTGAAGGACATTTTAATACCAAATCCACGAACAAATCAATTTACTGCAGTAAAGCTACTTAGGGGGCCCATCTGGTAACTGCTAATTTACAGACTGGGCCATCTGCCACTATCACAGGCTGAGAAGACTGGAAAAGTTACCCAACATAGCCAACAGTTTGGCTTTGTTTTCTTTTTTTCCCTCCTCTCCTCAATGCTGTGTTTTGTTTCGCTGCTAACTGACAGCAACACAGCGGTTTCTGTTCTGAAATCCAGATTTTTCAAACCTTGGATAATCTCGTGCTGCTGCTGTGACTCAGCAGTTGTCCCTGGGCATGTTTGTGCAGCATTGAAGCTGCTGACAACAGGATGGTTTGGGAAGCTGGGTTTTTACCCAGTGCCTGCATATTTTAGGTTGGTGGGACAGGATGTGTGGAAATTTTATTTGAAATGTATGTTTTTGAAGCTCTAGTCCTCTGGAGTAAAAGAATGCCTCCAGGTCCAGTGGAAACAAATTGATCACAGAATCATGGAATGGTTAGGGCTGGAAGGGACCTTAAAGATCATACAGTTCCAACCCATGACATGGAGAGCAAATGCTCTAAGAGCTGCAGGTTTGTTGTGTGCTTGAGCTGGTTTGGACCATTTTTGGCCATGTGTAGGGGGCTTGAAATTCTTCACACTTTACCCTGCTTGAGCAAGACAATGGTTGGTTTTGTTCAAGGTCTGTGTGACTGAGACACAATATTCTGTTTGAAGGTGATGTGGGGAAGCTGAGCTAAGTGGCTGGAGCTGTCAGGGCAGGTTTAGGCAGGATTTTAGGAAAAAAGTTCTTTCCCCAGATGATGTTCTGGCCTGATGGTCAGCCAGTGGTCATGGTCCCAAGCATGTCAGAGCCCAAGGAGCATTTGGACAATGCTCTCAGGGATGCACAGGGTGGGATTGTGGGGTGTCCTTGCAGGGCCAGATGCTGGATTCAATGATCCTTGTGTGTCCCCTCCAGCTCAGGCTCTTCTGTGATTCTGTAATAAATACTACAGCAAAAAGTTCTAACTAGGCAAAGCCTTAGACAGAATACAGCTTTCCTTTGAGAATTCTGCCCTTCAAAAAGGGTTGGGATTTAATCCATTCTGCTAACTGGATAATGTTTTAGGCACCTGAGCAGTGGAAGTGGTGGCATATAGGATTTACATATTCTTCAACAGATGGGGGAAACCAAATAAGCACAACAGACTCAACACTGATCTTCTGAAGGTTTGACCCTGAGAACTCCTTTGGGCTTCCCTGGATTAAGATGGCAGATCATCCTAAAAGGGGGGAAATTCAGCAGCAGCAAAGCTTTTTGTTGCCAAGGCAGAAACCCAAAGCCATTCCTTATTTCATGAGGCTAATGGTGTTCTGCCCACTGGGATACAGAAGTTTGGAGCTGGAGTTTCTTTTCCATCTGAGCATGCTTTTCCTCACTTATTGTGATTGAATGTGTTATCCCTGGGGGACACATTAATTGAATTCTCTAGCAGCCTCTGCTTTAAGAACAAGGAGGGCCCAGAGGACAGATTACCAATAGGGGTTCTGTGGCTGAGGTGATTAAAAATTATTTGGCTGTGGAAGAGAGAATGTTGTTGTTCTCCATTGTGTTTCTCAGCAAGGAGATAACACTGAGACTGACTGCAGGGTGACAGGTCATACATGTTTAATTTGATCAGCTATAAAAAGAAACTTGCAGTAGGGCTGCTCATTGGGAATCTAGTAAATAAAAGTTAATATCATAGCTCAGTGTAATACCAAGGATAGCTCTTCATGAGCTCTTCTTGGAATCCAAGCTATCAAAAACTTAAGATGGGAGGTTGTTGTCAGGAGCAGAGTATGTCTGAAAGGCAGAATTCTCTATTCATATGATGGAATTTGGCTGCTGAGCACTGATCAGTTTTGTGCTCACAAAGCTAAAACATGAACAAATCATAGAATCACAGAATATTCTGAGCTGGAAGGGACCCACAAGGATCAGAGTCCAACCCCTGGCCCTGCACAGACAGCCCAGCAATCCCACCCTGGGCATCCCTGGGAGCATTGTTCAAATGTTCCTTGGGCTCTGGCAGCCTCTGCATTCCCTGGGGAGCCTGGGCAGTGCCCAGCACCCTCTGGGGGAAGAACCTTTCTCTAAAGTCCAACCTAAACATCCCCTGACCCAGCTCCAGCCATTTGCTCAGGCCCTGGACTGCTGCCAGGCTGTTCTACAGCTGTGGAGTAGAGGCTCAAACAAAACAACCCACCCAAAGCTGCCCTGGGTACCCTTGCTGTGGTTGTGGTGGCTGCTCTGTTTATCAATCTCCCCTTATCTCTCAGCACTTCCCTGCTGGAGCCGTGGTGATGTGATGGCTCTTTGTGCTGCTGGAGAGCTCCCTCAGGTGCAGCTGTTGGGGTGAAGGCAGCTGGGAGGGCACAGGCTCTGCCCCAGCTGTGCTCATTCCTCACAAGGCTAGAAATGAGGCTGAAATGCAGCATGGGGCTGTAATTTGGGTAGGATAAGAAGAGAGGAGGGGAAGCTGTAAGTCCTCAGCCTAGATCTGGTTTCCCAGAGTTTTGCCTTGCCTCCTGTGCTGCACAAGGCTCCCAGGATGGGCTTTGTGTGCCTGCTGCCCTGGGATGCTGCTGGAGGCCCCTTGGCCCTGAGCCAGGCTCCCTGTGATTCTCTGTGCTGCAGGGTTTTGTCATGAGCCACCGACCCTGCCAGGAGATGCTTTAATGTTCCTGATTCTGCCCTCAATGTGCAGGCAAGGAAGGCAGGTACACATCCTAAGCCTGAGTGCTGTAAGATTACAAAATGCCTTGTAGGGGTTTTAGGCTGTTTTATTGAAATCTCTGGTTTGTTTTTGCCTGCTTTCCTCAGGAATGCGCTCCTGGGAGAGGCACTGCATCTCCTGCAGCGTTGGAACCTGAGGAAATTGGCCACCAGGAGCTGTGATTTCCTTCTCCTGTGATCCTCCAGCTGTTCCACCTCTCTGTGTGCTGTGAGTATGGCATTGCTGAAATGATAAAACACCTGATGCAAACAACTTTCAGCTATTTAATCAGTGCACTGAGGGAAAGAGTTGGCTATAGGTGCCATGGTGGGCTTCCTATTCTGAAAGTAAGTTAAATAATTATCCATTGCTTTGCAGCTTAGAAATAATGGTGAGAGCCTCATTTGTGCGAATTCTGCTGGAATTCTGCAGTGAGAATGGACCAATGTGATCTCATTATGCTCCTTGCTCTGGAGGATACTCCACACACAAACAAGGTTCCTTTGTCTCCTGAATAAGTTAATCACTAACTAATACTTGTGGTTATTCCTTTCCTTATTGGAAGGTTTCTTTGCTCAGTAAAATTCAGGTGTGTCCTTAAACTGTGCCTTTCAACTGTAACTTCAAAGCTTTGTTTCCTTGTTTGTGGCAGGAGCAAAGTCTTGCCAGTGTAAAGTATCCTGAAACATCTTGAGCAGAGATATCCACAAGCACAGCTTCAGCTTCAGATCTGCAGGGAGCTGTGCACAATGAGGGGGGTGGAGAAAAGATCCCTGCAGGAGGTGGGCTGCACCTTTAAAAATGGCCTAAGAAAACAAGTCATTTCCTCATGCTGAGTCTAGGCCTCTCTGTTTGTTTTCAGAGAATTATTGCTGCCTGGGTGTTGTGGCTTGTAAAATAATCACATGGGAACTCAGGGGACTGGCAGTGCAATCATCCAACAAGTTCCAATAACAAGTTGTCTTTGCCTTGGCCATCAGTGTTTCACTTTGCTGGTCTCTTTGATGCAGAGAAGAGCCAAGTGCCAGCTGGCAGTGCTTCACTTCTGGGCACCTGGAATGTCCCATCAGCACTTGCCTCAGGAGCCAGGCTTAAGTTTGCCTAGCCAAGAATTCCATGATCATGCTGAAGCCGAAAACTTGGTTGGATTTGGATTTCTGTGGCTGGGACACCTCTGAGGCAGGAATGTAGAGTGGGGCTGTGGTGTTGTCCAACTCTTCCTGCTGCCTGTGGTGGAGGTGGGCAGGAAGGAGCAGAGCAGGGCTCAGTGGCACAGCCAAGCTGAGAAGCTGTCAGTGTTTGTCAGACAATCTTTCAGAAGTAAATCTGTTATGACATGGCTTTTCCAGACCTCTAGATAGATCCATCTCTTGGAGGTGCCAAGCTTCTGTTTTTCAGAGGCTGTGAGCACTCAGCTCTTAACTGCAGGTTTGTTTAGAGGTTAGGAAGCATTTCCCCCAAGCTTTATAAAGAAAAAGCCATATATAGCAAAATTACTTATTTTAGGGTTGGTGTAAATCTTGACATGAAATGGTTTAACCTAATCAAGCAATGCAATGTTTTAATAAAGCTGCCAAGAAAGAAGTAAGGGCTGTGGTTGTGCTTATTATTGCACAGAATAAATCTTTCAAGCTCTGCACAGAAATGGGCAGAAGAGAACACAAGCTGACTCTCCTATTTCCAGACTCAGCAGCATCTCAAGGCTTTAAGAGTGGCTGCTGCTCACAGTGTGAGGAAAGGTGGCCCTTCCAGCCTTCCCCAGCAAGGTGACGTTGTCCTGTCCCTAAGGGGACCGTTGGAGCTCTGGAGGATTTGAGAGGGAGTCTGTGACTGGAGGTTTAACTTGGTCCTTGCTGGATAACACATCCTTCTTGGGGCATTCCCTTGGCACTTCACCCATTCTGCTATGCCCAGAAAGTTGGGGGCTCCCCATCCCTTCAAGTGTTCAAGATTGGTCAGGGCTTAGAGCAAACTGGTCTAGTGGAAGGTGTCCCTGCCCATGGCAGGGGGTGCAATGAGATGGAGCTTTAAGGTCCTTTACAACCCAAGATCCCAGGCTGGGATTTCGTGATTTGCTGTCATAGAACTCCCCTTACTTTCCCTCTTGCCAGGGTTTCCTGCAGAAGCTTTCCATAAAGCCAAGCCTGTGGCTGCTCCAAAGCCATTCCTCATCTTCTGCTTGGAAAGGGATGTGTTTTTATTCTACCACATCTCCAAGGGCTTTGAGCTGTGCTTCTGGGCTTTTGACAGGTGAACTGAAGCTTGTGAAGAGATGAGAAGCACGAGCACTTCTCTGCAAGTTCCTCTGCTCCACCTGATGGCCACGGAATCCCAGAATCCTGAAGGCTGGAAAAGACCTTTCAGCTCATCAAGTCCAGCCTTCAACCCAGCACCCTGTTCATCACTAACCCATGTCCTCAATAGCCACATCCATGTGGCTTTTGAGCACTTCCAGGGATGGTTACTCCATCCCTGTCCTGGGCAACCTGTTCCAATGCTTTACAGAACCTCAGTGTTATTTTCTAGGTGCAATTAATAATTTGGATTGATGGTGTTTACGTAAGAGTTGTGAAGAGGAGTTGTCTTTGTTGGCAGTTTAGTGTTTGGCTGAGTCACACACTAGGAAAGGAGGCATCTGGCAGCAGCAAACCTCACTTTTGTTCTGTTCCTCACAATTAAGCTTTTGTTTACCTTGAGGTTTCCTGAGGTATTATTAGTCCAATTTTTGTTCTTAAACCTTTCCTAGGGGAAAAGTGGGTTTAAAGTGTGATTTAAAACCAAATTGGTTTTATTTCTTCTTTCAACTGTGAGTCAGTCGAGTGCACTTTGTGACTGCACACAAAGGCCTTCATTTCAGCTCTGACTAAAAGGGGATATTTTTGTGCTGTCTCTGTTCAGCTTTAAAAAAGGAGCTCAGTGAGCTCTCCTGACTCAAGGTGTGCAGTGACTTGTGTCAGAATGCAGCTGTGGTCAAAGCTGCTGGTCAGGACATCTAAGATAAGATTCATGATATAAAACTTGGGCCCCTGGAAGTGTCAGATCCCTGCATCAAGGAAGCTGCAGCTAAATCAGGTGCTGAGCTTACTTGCTGTGGCATCTGGCATGGATCCATCATTGCTTAGCTGGAGAGCTGAGCCAGCCACAGGCAGCTTTTGGAAACAAACAGGGGTGAAAAAGGATTTGTCCTGCAGATGCATAAAATCTTCACTCTTCAAACAAGGGTGTGGAAGTGGCCAGCATCTTTTCTGGACATTTAATCACCTTTTTTATGAATTGAGCCAGAGTGCAACATCATCTTTGCTGCCCACACACACACTTGTCCAAAGCTGATCCAGATGCTGCTCAAGGCAAGCTGACTTATCCATTTCTTTGGGGAGGGATGTAGCTGAGCTCTGAGAAATGCACATCAAAAGCTGCAGATAATCAACATCCCCCTCCAGTGAGAAGATAAACTCCATGTTATTGGCATCTCCATAAGTCCCAGAAAGGGCTTGGGTGAGGGTTGGGGTGAAGCTTGCCAGCTGTTCCTTAGTCAGGGAATGAAGGAGGCTGCAGGACTGTTCCCTGCATGAACTGGATTCCAGCCCTGGTCCTGCCTCAGAGCCATGGCTGGAACTGATGGGGCAGTGTCACTGTGTGGGGTTTTGTGGTGTTTGCAGGCTCCCCAGGATGAGGTGAGGGATGAGAATTTGACTCCATGGTCTCAGAAGGCTGATTTATTATTTTATATTATATTATATTAATATATTATTTTATTATTATTATAGATATATTATATCTTATAATATAATATTATATTAAAAGAATGCTATACTAAAACTAGACTAAAGAAAGAGAAAGGATACATCAGAAGGCTAGAAAATAAAAGAATAAAAACTCGTGAGTCCTCAGAGCCTCAACACAGCTGGACCATGATTGGTCATTAATTAATAACAATTCACATGGAACCAATCAAACATTCACCTGCTGGTAAACAATGTCCAAACCACATTCCAAAGCAGCAAACACAGGAGCAGCAATCAGATAATAGTTGTTTTCATTCCTCTCTGAGGCTTCTCAGCTTCCCAGGAGAAGAAATCCTGGGCAAAGAGGATTTTTCAGAAAATATCACGGTGACAGGTTTTAGCTAATTTCTCAGATATCCTGACCTTGAACTTGTGTTGTTTGGGCTGGAAGGGATCACCCAGCCCAAACCTGCAGCTGCAGTGGGGTCACTGAGAGCAGCCTGTCTAGTTGGGACCTGAATATCCCCACAGCTGAAGATTCCACAACCTCTCTGCTGTTCCAGTGTGTGACCAGCCTCAAGGTCAAAAAGGGTTTTTTTTGCTCAGATGGAATTTCATGTGTGTGTTTGTGCCTCATTCCCTCCCCTCATACCATTGATATGATCATCCCTGAGCTTTTTCTCCAGGCTGAGCAGCCCCTGCTCTCTCAAACTGTCCTCATGTGAAAGATGCTCCAGTCCCTTCATCCTCTTTTGGTCCTTTGCTGGATTTTCTCCAGTAAATCTGTGTCTTGTACAGAGGGAGCCCACATTTAACAGCACTCCTCCAGGTATAGCTTCTCTAGTATTGAGTAGAGAGGCAGGATCACCTCCCTCCCCATCCTTCAGTCTCTTCAGAAAAGGAATTAAATTGTGCCTTTAATTTACAACCATGGTAATCATTAGGAAAAAAACAAACATACAAAACAAAACACCACCCCAAACCCAGTTGTGTAAAAAGTATTATTTCCAATGCAGCTGGGATATGGTTTAAGAATATTTTCATGCACAGACTTCTTGTATCAGAAAAGTACAGGGAAAGAGAGGGAGAAAGTGGAAAGTACTGAATATAGATTCTGTGAGTGGTGTGCATTGCAGTGATGGGTTGTAGGGGGGCAAAATGCATTTGTTTTATGAGATAATAATGAGGGAAAGGGCAGCAGGGGGAAAAGGAGTGCTACAGGAATAAATGGCCATGAAGAATTGCAGATTCAGACACTGGAAAGGGTGAGAATTTGTTCTGGCTAAATGAATGGGTGGAAAGTACTATTGTTGAAAAGTGTGACCCTAAATATTGCTATTTTTAGACCTGTTACTCCTGTTTGGTGTGGTTTTGTGTTTTGTTTTGTTTTTTTATTTTTCTCAGTGGGTTATTTTGGCTCTAATGACCTGGAGGTGTGATTTTGTAGATGCCTCAGATACGGGAGTCAAACTTTCTTTGCAAAGCAGAATCTGGTCTTTGGTGTGATTTTCTGTGCCACTCATCCCATCCCTTAACAGCTTTCCTACCTGCACCTTTCAGGCTTTGCTCTGGGCAAGTTTTACACATGCAAACAGACTACCAACATCAATGGAACATTTCTTTTTCATGCGGAGAATGGCAGTTTTGTTTGTCAAGGCTCTTGGTTCCTGCTTCCTTTCTCAGGCCTCCACAGCACTGATGTAAATTTGCCCTCCTCGAGGCCTTAATTTCTATTTAGCTGCTATCATGGAAGCAACAGAATTGTTCCCTGTGAGGGTGGTGAGGCCCTGGCACAAGGTGCCCAGAGAAGCTGTGGCTGCCCCTGGATCCCTGGGAATTTTCCAGGTTGGACAGGGCTTGGAGCAAGCTGGAACAGTGGAAGATGTTCCTGTTCATGGAATGAGATGAGCTCCCTTCCAACCCAACCTATTCTGTGAGTCCAAATATTCACTCCAGCAAGTGTTTATTGGCTATTACACCTAAGCTGTGTATTTACAGATTCTGATTGTGTTTCAGCTGGAGAGCTTTAACAGTCCCCCATCTCAAAACCTGCCTTTTGAAAGCAGTGTTATATTTAGCTGTTTTTTTTATCACTGGCAACTCCAGCAGTTGAAATTGGACCTCGGGGCTTCAAAGCAGCTGCTTGCTTAAGGAAGCGTCGCTGAATAAAAGCTCCCTGCTCCGCTCCCCTCCCCCTGCCTTACCACACTCCCAGCTGTGTGAGCCCAGCAGCAAGGAAGGGAAGCTGGCCTTGAAGTGAATCTAAAGAGGAAAGAGAGTGGGAAGAGGAGAGGAGGAGCCAGCCGCGGAAATGCAATAGCAGCCCGCAGCGTGGGAAGATGAGAAAGCAGCAGCAAAGGCACTGATGGCTGAGCTCCGCCGAGCAAGGGCTGAATGGAGGGGAGGACCGAGGAGTTTAAAGAGTGAGCACACTCACTGGAAAGGCAGGGATTAGCCTCCTGTTTCTTCCTGGAGTGTGAAAAACGCCAACCGCTTGGGTTTAAACTTTTAAAAGTTTAATAGTAATAAAATGGTTATAAAAAAAGTAATATAATTAGATATATAATATATATATAGGTATTGTATATCTATATATAATATATTTATATCCATATATATATACTTATATATAGCATATATATATACACTATATATAAGTATATATATACACATATATAAGTATATATATACTTATGTATACTTATATAAGTTATATATACTTATATATATATACACTATATATAAGTATATATATACTTATATAATAGTAATATAACAATAATAATTTGGACAATTTGGATTAGGACAATACGAGACAATAAGAACAAAGAGTTAGGGACAGTCTGGGTACCTTTTCTGGGCAAAATAAGCCCAGAAAAAGGACCCACGTTAACAGAGGATTAACCCTTAAAAGCAACAGCCTGTTGCATATTCATACACCTCATACATGA
>JAWWEY010000002.1:5062211-5073949 GCA_035582745.1 Loriotus luctuosus
CAAACACCGTGGGCTGGAGAGAGAAAAACAAGCAGGGTGGGACTGCCTGGGCTAAAGCTGCAATGGGACAATGAACTCCAATGTGCAAATGGAGCAGAACTGATCCCAGTGACAGACCACGTGCCCACTCATGCATTTTGGGGCCATTTTGGTTCATCTTGGGTGTGGAGGAGATCCTTTGAATAAATCCCTGCTTTATTCTGTTACTCCATCCAGCCTCTGTTCCAGGTCAGCCTTCTCAAGGCATCAGGAACAAAAGGCTCCTTATTCCACCAGGGAAAGCTCTGTCTCTCTGAAGAGATTGCAGCTCCTCTTCACTGGAGCAATGATTTCCAATCTCATTTCAAAGACCTGGAGTTAAAAGGATGAAGAAGAAAATACCTCAGGTACTCCCAGGTGCTCTTTCTTGTCACCTATAACTCAAATCCCCCACCCTGCCCGTGGCCTCACCACTGGTGCCCAGAGGCTGGCACACAATCTTCTCCTTTATATTGCAGCAGGAATTTTATTACTCTTCCAAGACTTCCCAGAGCTTTCCTAACTAGCTGAGAATGACATTTTTATGGGATTAGCAGTTGCAATAAAATGCAGCCCTGGCTCTAAAACTCAGTTAAGAGCACAGCATAAATGAGATGTGACAGTAGAAAAGATGAGATATTAAAAAGATGAAGAAAAGCTTCAACCTCAGCCTGCCATAGCTCCATTAAACGCTGAGAGCCATGTGATGCTCAGTCTCCTGTCCCACAAAACACCAACAGACCTCTTTGGCAGAGGTTTTTCACCACAGCCCCTCTGATTTCCATCCCAGTCCCATCCTTTGAGGGCCTCAAAGCCAACATGGTTGCCTAGAGACAGCACTGAGCCTGGTGGGACCATCCTGCTGCTGATTTCTGCACTGGTAGTTTGGTTCCAAAGGATGCTTTGGAACAATAAAGGACATTAACAACCCTATTTTCTTAATTAATGCTTTTGCTGGTGTGAAAGTTACCGTTTTCCAAAAAATCCAACTATTTGTCAGCTCTCTCAGGGAATTTGGGAGCAGCACATGGCACTGGGTCCAGCAAAAGAACCACAGGTTTCAAACAAACAGCATCTGGAGATCTCAAAATCCACACAAAAGCCACTATTTGCCATGAATTATTGCTGGGTGCGACTTCTGAGCCACAGAAAAAAAAAGCATTTCAGGTTGAGGAGATGACTCCAACACCACCTCAGCTCACTGAAGGTGTTTTTAATTAATTTTATTCCACTCTTGCAATCAGTGTAAAGCCCAGGAGCTGTTTATTACATACAAACGGATCACTTTAGATCCAGACCAAAGGCAAAGGCAGCAATGATTTGTGTCTTTAAGAAAAGATAATAATACTCTTGGGCTAAGTGGCAAAGTCCTGTTCCATCCTGCCCCAGCCCTAAGGCACCACCAGCTCAAAAATACAAATAAAAAGCCTTCAGTGACTGAGGACAGGACTTCATTCCCTGCTGTTTCTGCTAATCTGTACACAGAAATCATAGCTGTTGCCACAATAAATATTTTTCTTATGTTAATGTTAAAATACAAAATTTGGGCAAGAAAATCCTGGGGCTCTTAAATCCCATGGCCAGCACAGTAAGAATCAATGAGACGAAAAATTTACAGGCTTACAAATAAATCAGCAAGGTGTGAAGTACATCCTAGAAAGTGGTCTTAATTTGTGTTTGGGGAAGGTTTTAGGATATTCCTACTCCTTCGTCTTCTGCTGGGTAATCAGGTAAAAGGCACTTTCAGTTAAGGAGCTGGAAAATTATTCTTCCCGAAGGTTGAAATCTGCTGATGTGCAGCTCACACCAAACAGGATTTTTAAGCCCGTTTTGTGAAGCCTCTGTACCTGAGCAGGCATTTGGACACAGGGATAGAGAGGGACTGGGAGTGGGATGTTGCTGGGGTGCAGGAATCTAAAGGCCAGGCTAGCTCAGCACCAGCCAGCAGTCTGGCTTGACAGCAGCTGTGGCAGCAGGCTCGGCTCTGGGATGGAGGCTGGCTCCGGCGAGCTGCTGCTGAAGGACGACCTCCCCACGTCAGAAGTGAGGAGGCTTCGCCCTCAGCCAAAGGCTAGAAGCCGCTGCAGCTAAACACCAAGAAATAAAGAAGCCCGACAGCTCTCTGCAGCAGGGAAGGGTTGTATCAAAAGAGGGCGATGGCAACAACCAACTGCTGAACAGGGCAGGGACTATGCAAGGTTTTAAAGGGCCCCAGAGGGGAGGAGTCACCCACCCCTGGACAAATGAGCGTACAGGAAACCATGATTGACTTAACAGAACAACAAATGGGAGACTAGTTGGGGAGGGGAAACAACTTGTGGTCCAATCACTCTCTGCTCTGAGTAGAAGGTTCTAGGGAAAAGGTGTGGGCAGAGAGTGACGGACATGGCAGTTACTAGGGAAACAATAGGAGGGGTTTGGGAGAAACTATGACAACAGAGGAGGGGTTAACAGATTGACATAAAAGCTGATACAAAGGTGGCGGGAGTTGCCTAGACAACCGGGGATTGACAGATAACTGTGAGGGGGAAAGGCGGGAAGGGAGCCTTAGGCAGAACCATTATGATAGCAGAACAGGGGGAATGGAACATACCAACTGAATATAACATTAACATCAAAATACAACTTGAATACACAGATCCTAACTAAGAACAGAAAAGCGGTCACACCACAACAGGATGTGAGGACAGCGGCAGGGACAGGGTGGCTTCTCCCAGCACAGTGGGCCAGAGGTCATTGCTGTTCACAGCATTTGTGCTCCTGCCATGTGCAGCTCCTGGTGAGCACCACACTCCTGACTGTCACAGACATATCTTATGAAAAATCCTTTCCTTAGGACTTTTTCTCCTGACAAGCTGAGAGGCCTCAGAAATGAAATGTAAGCAATGATTATCTGCTGCTGTGGAATGCAACAGGTGGATCTTTGATTGGTCTCGTGTGGTTGTTTTTAATCAATGGCCAATCACAGTCCAGCTGGCTCAGACTCTCTGGTCAGTCACAAGATTTTATTATCATTCCTTTCCATTCCTTGTTAGCTTTTTGATGAAATCTTTTCTCTATTCTTTTAGTATAGTTTTAATATTATATATATAGTAAAATAATAAATCAGCCTTCTGAAACATGGAGTCAACATTCTCATCTCTTCCCTCATCCTGGGACCCCTGCAAACACCACCACATCTCATGGCTTCAACCTGGCCCAGGCTCCTGGGGTAGCTCCTGGTCAGCCTGTTCCTGCAGCTTACTGCAGGAGGGCAGTGCCAACAGTCTGCTCCTGAATTCTGGCACTCAGAGCCAGAGTTAAGGAGAGACCAACCACTGCTCCACACCCCTGCAGCAGCCTTTTGCAGCACATCCTCTCCAGTTCATGCACTGTTGTTCTATAACACCTGGCCTGGTACCTTCCATGTGCTCCTTACAGCCCAGCAGCTTTTAATTCTAGGTGAGGTCTCAGTGAGTGCTTGCTATTTTCTGTCAAGGTTAGTTATTTAAGGGAGCCACTTTTACAATTCTCACTGCACACAGTCATAGCACTGGTCATTTTTATTTTCTTTGCTGTTGTAGGCTCTGTTTTCATTTCATGGCTGAGGTCCATAGCAGAGAGAATTGCCTGGGCACACAGTCCTGGGATAAATTCATCTTCGTTACAGAAGGTGGGAATTCTTAACATGAGAGCTCTGTAGTGATATTTACATCAGATCTAGATTTATATTAGGAAAAAATGATTGACTGTGAGGGTGGGAAGGCCCTGGCACAGGTTGCTCAGGGATGCTGTGACTACCCCAACCCTGGAAGAGTTCAAGAATGTTTGCTGTAGCTGGATTGACACAAAACTCTGATGCCTTGTTGTCTGTGATTGAGGAATTGCTTTCCTTGTTGGCCACCTGGTAGTTTTCCTGCTGGCAGCCTGGATTAGGGGTGGGAAATTCAGCCAGCAGTGCCAGGATCTTGTTTGAGTCCAGGTACTTTGGGTAACCATGCCAGTGCCAAAGTCAACTGCAAATTCAGCAGGGCCTGACTGAATTTTGCCATTCTTGTACTGGACACCTCCAGACAGGATCAGTCACCCAGAATCTGACTAGGCAGGCATTCCAAGAGCAAACTCCTGTCTGTATTAAGTCTGCTTTGACCTTTTTCTTTTTATCCTGTAGCTTCTGAGCTTGAAAAGCACGTACTCTGATAATATTGTCCTTAGATACCCTGTTTTAGTGTGATACCTTTATGGATAGCTATATATTCATCTTCACAGAAGTAATACAAGAAAGATGCACTTGGATGGGGGGGAAAACACCCCTCTACTTTCAATTTTGATCAGACTTACTGGATCTTTTCCAGTAAAGATTCTTCAGGAACCAGGAAAAGATTCCTGCTCTTCTTCTAGGACTGAAATTGCCACAGGACAGAAATAACTGGCATTAATATTGTATGCATATTTTGCCAGAGGATGGCAGTGTGGAAGGGTTTGGATTGCTCTGGGAATGCCTTGGTATCAGCTGGGGAAGGAAAATGCCATCTGCTTTCACAGGCCAGTCAGCTCATGCACCCAGACAGCTCCACCTGCAGCCAGATCAGAAAAATAAGGTTGAGGGCTGGTGGGTTAAATGGATTTAAGCTTAAAAATTGCCAAACCGACAGTGCTGTCTTTAAAGGGAGAATAATCCATTGAAGAAATCAGTTATTTGTTAAAATACAAAGTTTGTGTGGGAAGGGAGATTTAAATATATGTAAACCAGAACTGGGACTAGAGCACTTAAATTAAGTAACACTATTCCAAAAAAGTTCAGCTAGCAATCTGTGGGCCTCTTGAGCTAATTCATAAGAAAGTAATAATGCAAAGTATGTGGGGTTTTCCCTATTTGTGTGTTCCATCAGCTTGTTTTGGTGCAACCTTTAGAATATTTGTCAAAATACTCATTGCGTGCTTCTCCTTTCAGCTTGCAGAGGTGGCATATATCTAGGCAAGAGACTGAAATATGTGCTCAACCCCCTTATTACCAAACCTGTGGGTTTATTCTGTCTGCAAGGCATTGATATAGAGCTTACAGACAATTCCATGTGCAGTTCAGACTAATCCAGTTTCCAAGGTGTTGAGTTTGTGAGGGTCCCCAGGACGAGGTGAAGAGATAAGAATCTGACTCCATGTTCTCAGAAGACTGATATTATATTATATTATATTATATTATATTATATTATATTATATTATATTATATTATATTATATTATCTTTACTAAATAAAGAGAAGGATACATCAGAAGGCTTAACAAGAATGATGAAAAACCCATGACTGACTCCTCAGAGCGTGACACAGCTGATGGTGATTGGTCATTAATTAAAAACAATTCACATGGAACTAATCAAACATTGACCTGTTGCTAAACAATCTCCAGCCACATTCCAAAGCAGTAAAACAGGGAGAAGCAAATGAGATAATATTGTTTTTTCTCTGAGGCTTCTCATCTTCCCAGGAGAAGAAATCCTGTTGAAGGGATTTTTCAGAAGATATGGCAGTGACACCAAGGAGCTGTCCTGCAGCCTGATGTTGGAGCTCCAGGTGTTGGCCTGTCCCTTGCTCTTCCATGGTCCCAGGGGGAATTTGGATCCACAGGGTGTTCCCAGAGCTGGGTTTGTGTCCAGCTGCCCCAGTTCCATTGGCTTTGGGACAGCAAATACCAAGTGACCCTTGAGACCATGAGCCAAGGTGTTTGCAGGGTGGTGACACCTGCACAGGACCCTCTGAACAGTGACACCTTAGGTTTTAAGTTTTTCTGTTCTGTTTTGGTGTGCAGCTTTTAGCTTTATATTAAGTGTCACTAGGATCTTTTCACAGGGTGGTGAAGACAAAACAATCCTATTCTAGCTGGAGACTCAAGGACAAACTCTTCAAACTTCAGGCCCAAAGCATAAAACAACATTGTAGGGGGATACAGTATGGGTAAATGAAGGTGGTATAGAATGTAATCTTATCCCACAAGGAGTTGCAGCTGAACCAATGACTAAAGATTGGGAGCAGGCCTGATCTTAACAGGCCACACCTGTAGCCAATAAGAACAAGTGCTATAAAAGAGTGGATTGGTGGGATCTGGAATCAGATGGCTGCTGCAAGGAGCAGGAGCAGTCAGTGCTTAGAGGAGCTGCCTATGGGAAACATCAAGGAGGTATGAAACTGGTGATATGGAAACCTTGCACCATAATGATAACAGAACTCTTAATTTGTAAGACAACACAATGTTTATGAGGAGGGTGGGCAAGCAAGGAGGATGAAATGTCATCATTTGAAGCTGTTAATTGGCTCCTGTATGCAAGTAGACTAAAACTTATAAAAATGAGAGATCTCATGACCAAACCCTCTTTTGCTTCCATCTTGGAGCCATCTGGGCAGAGCCATGGTACTGCCAGGGTGTGGCCTTGGAAGGCACTTCAATAAATACTCACTTTATTCCTCCTAACTCCATCCAGCCTCTGTTCCAGCTCCTTAAGGCATCAGCAGGACTGCAGGCAGAGGCTGCCCAGGGCAGTGAGGGACTGTTGGTGCCATCAGGGTGCTGGTTCTTGTGGCTCTGCACTCACCCAGCCTCCTGTCTCCAGCTCCATCTTCAGGGACTTCTCCACGTGCTGATACTGTTGGAACGTTTGCTGTTCCTCACGCTTGTGAGAATGGGGAATGTTTCACAGGTAAACATTGAACAGGCAATGGATCCCTGTTTCTGACTTTCCACAGTCAAGCAGTGTTCCCAGCACCACTTGGAAAAGCAAGGACAAATTCAACAGCAGGTTTTCTGTGGCTTACACAGGTCAGCACCTCAATTTAATGAAGCAGGAGGTGGATCTGAGCTTAGCTGTGTCCTGACAGTCTTGAGGGCAAAGCTCCTGAGCTGAAGATGCTGTTGAGTTGTTTATTTGCAATGGCTGAAGAGAAGTGCTGCAGAAATAAATCCAGGTTTACCAAGGGAACTGTACTGTGTAAGTTGGCATCTGTCAGCTGAGTCCTGGCCCAAAGTCACTTCCTTGGCTTCCTTCTCACCCAATCCTTAGCTGGTCACTTCTTGTCATTGGATCAAGCAGCTAGAATACACAAAGTAGAGCTGGGAGCAAATTCCAGCCTGACAATGGATGACAGGAGCCTCTTCTCACACACACTGGCCATTCCCTGTGCATCTTCTGCCAAGTGTTTTGTGCTGGGACTTGTGACACTTTCCATGGGATGCACTGCACAGCTCCATGCCTGCAGAGGAGATGCCTCAGGCTTCTCAGAACTCAGCTGGGCTTTGTACTCATGAATAAAATATCTCCTTCCTTGGTTTACTTAGGGGTTTTGTGTGCTGAGGCATGAGTGGTGACAGGAAATCAGCAAACTGTCCTGTGAAATAAAAATAGGGTTTATTTATGTGGCTGTCAAATGTTTGGTGTCCGCACTGGGTGAAATGATCCACCCCTTGTAGCAGAAAATCTCTGTTGCACACAGGGCTGTGCCAGCTGTGGGATGAAATCCTGTTGCCTTGTAAAAGTTAAGCTTCACGGGTTGAGTTTTCTGCTGTCTCTGGAGTTCTTTTCTGTCCTTTCTTACCTCTGTTTTCCTCCTGGAAAACACACAGGAGTCCCTGGGATATTACAGCCAGGTGGGGGTGAGAAGTTTCTTGCATGGCTGGGGATGTTGCCACTCCTCACCAAGGAAAACACCTTCCCTGCAGGCAGAATTAATTGTGTTTGATTGTGGGGCAGCTTTCTGTGATGCAGTTGCTCAGTGGGGAGGAAGGAGGACCAGTGTCTGCCTCAACTTCACCAAAGCCTTTGGTGCTGTCTCCCACACCATCCTGACAGAGGGGCTGGCAAAGGGCAGCTCAAGGAAGTGGCCAAACGACCAGAGGGTGCTGAACAGTGGCACAAAGCCCAGCTGCACAGGAGGTGCTGCTAAGGTACCCAGGGGATTGGTTATATTGATTGTCATTAATTACCTGGCTGATGGGACACAGCATATCCTCCTTTTTCAATGATGTTTTACCGTTCTTGCTTTGATATTTATTTTAATGCTGAAATAAACATCAGCAAAAACTGTTCCCATGGGGTAATAGCTTCATTATAATGCTTCCCTGCTAGAATTGCATTATATTTAAAAGTTAGAGAATTAAAGCATAGAAACAACCTGAATATGGGATTAACATCTAATATTATACTATCAAAATTACCGTTAAATGAATATATCAATCCAGCAAGAGTCTTTTGTTGTATTTACAAATTTGAGAAGGCTTTCACTGAGTTAAATAATACATTAAGAGTTTAAAGCAGCTCAAATGAAAATAAATCCTAATTACAATTAGCTTACAGCGCTCCCATCTGGATTCTCCCCTTACTTGTGGGACATCTAGTGGCAGAAAGGAGACTGGATCTTGGCAGACAAAATTATATTTAAAAATATGATTCTTGCTTTTAAAAAGTACACTGAAACCTTTTTCTTTGCTATGGTTGGAGGCTGAAAGAATTGTGTGGGGTTTTAGTATTGATATTTAAAAACAGGTTTGGCTTTTAGCCACAAAAGCAGTTTGTGTGGGAGCAGCAGGGACAAACTGCAACTTGCTTTCCTTAGTGCTGCTCTGTTGGGAAATAGCTTCAAGAAAAGTTTGCCCTGATCAAGACTGATCCTTGTTCCTGCTTCTCTGAGTCTCATTTATGACACCCAACTGCTCCTTCCAGAAGCTGTTTATACATTTTATTTCTCCTTGATGGTTTCTTGCTGATATATCCCAGTGTTGTACTGTACTGTACAGGTTCTTCAGCAGACTGAGCAGAACTCAGCCTGGCTGTCTGAATTTGGAAATGCAGCTGAGTAGGGAGATGGGGGGCAGAAAAGAAGAAGTGTTGTGCTCAAACCTTGCTACACCTGCAGGATATTCAATGTATTCTGCTAGAAATATTTTGGAGGAAGACGCTCAGGCTTTTACTAGGTATGGCCTGGAATGGGACAGCTCCCTTTTCCCTTCTGTGTTCCTCCTTCCAGGCCAGGGAGAGGTGCAGCACAGTCCAAATAAAGGATGCAAGAGGAGCTTTCTAAAAGGCAGCAGCCTTGGGCTCAGGGTGGCAGTGAGCTTGCACAACAAGAGGTTTCCTGGGTGTTGTTCTGCTGTCCCACTCCACTGGCTCTGTAAGAACAATTGCACAAACTGTGGAATGTTCTTTTTCTCTTTTTTTTCTCTGAACTTTCCTCTCTTCTTGGCAAAGCCCATGCAAACATTCGTTCTTGATGGAGCTGGAAGAACTAATGAGAACTTCTGTAGAAGCCTTGGGTATTTTGCAGCAGCATCAGATCAGGTAGGATGTGTACCTGCCTTTAAATCTCTCCTTTAATGGTGTGGGGTTTGTCACCTTTCTAGTACTTGGCCTGTTTAAAGCTTTTTTGGTTTTTTCCTTTTATGATCTGTAGCCTTAAGGGCACAGAATCCACTCAGAAAGCAAATTGATACTCCTCTGACCCTCAGTTTTGGGAGTTGTGTAGCAGGGCCCTAATAGAAAGATTAGCTGAAATTTCTGAGCTCTCAGTACATTTCTGCATTCGAGAGTCTGAAGAAGGTCATGGCTCAGCCCTTGCAATCAGCCAGGTAACACCTGACCTCTGAGATGCTGGGTGACATCCCCAGAGAGGCTGGGACACCTGGGAGCCCAGCAATGCTCTCTTGTGACACAGCCCCACACTCGCTCCCTGTCCCCCTCAGCAGAATGGGGAACTCAATAAAGACCCCAAAGATTTTCTTTTTCTGGGCTGAGCATGGTGCTACATGGTGTGGGCTGTCCCTTTGGTCAGCTGTGCTGGCTCTGAGGTGATCCAAGCTCCACTATTGATGCAAGGCACCCTCAACGTGGGAGGAACGTGCATGATTCAGCAGGCTGAACAAATGCTTTAAGCTATATTACATTATATTACTATGATACTAAATGCTAAAACTATACTAAATACTAAACTATACTAAGCTGTACTCTAAATACTAAATAGTAAAACTATGCTAAACTATACTAAAGAAATACTAAATACTAAAACTATACTAAACTATAAATACTAAATACTAAAACTATACTAAACTATACTAAAACTATACTAAACTATACTAAAGAAATACTAAAACTATATTAAATACTAAATACTAATACTAAAACCATACTAAACTATACAAAAGAAAAACCCATGAGCCTTTCCAGATTGTCACGACACAGCTCTGGCCCAATTGGTTAATCAGTCCAAACAATCATCAGCAGAATCCAATTAACAAAATCACTTTGGTTAAGCAATCTCCATAACACATTCCACGTGTGCCAAAGAGCAGAATAGAGATAAGAATTGTTTCCTTTCTTCTTTCTCTGAGCTTTCTCACTGCCTTCTCCAGGAAAAATCTTGGGAGAGAGAATTATGTCTCTCTCTGTTCAGAAAATGTGCTCACAGCCCACCACTAGCACTGGTTGCTGAAGTGTGCAGGAACAAGGTGGGAGTGTCTGGAGCTGTCCCCATGTGAGAAGCCATCTCCACTGATATTCAAGGCTATTTGCCACCCAAAAGAAGCTGGAGCAGCAGTTAGGTCTATTCTTGTGGCTCTCTTCCAGTTCTCTAAGAGGGGACTTGGAAAAAGCAATTGCAGGGCGTGAACAGAGGGAACGGCACCTGGAAGAGATGTGCCTGGAGGCAGCAGGGTGGCATGGAGCTTCCTTCCCTTGGGCCAGGAAGGCTTCAGGAGTGAAGTCCAGTGGCTTTGAAGGCTTCCATCTAGGCCTCCAACACTACAAGACATTTTGGAGAGACTCAGAATGCTGAATCTGTTGATAACAGATCTGTTATCTGACTCAGAATGTGGAATCTGTTATCATTGAGATTGCTGGGGTTGGAGAGGTGGTACCCTCCACCACAGGCCAGGAGAGAGATTTCCCTGCAAACTCTCTATTCCCATTTTTCCCTGTGTCCCTCATTGATCAAGTAGCACTTGCAGACCACACTTTGATAACATCTATTTTTTCTCATTTCAAATCTCTCTGAATGTTTTGGATTAATCCAATTTTTAAACCAAAGCACAACGTAGGCAGCCCCACCACGGATCTCTAACTTAATTCTTCCACATCCAAAGTTATGGCCCCTGACCTGACCCAGGTTCAGCCACATTGTCACAGGTTTTACACAGCTGAGCATTCTTGGGCTCCAGTCTTTACTGCTGTGCCCCTCTGAGCAATCCTCCTGTTATCCAGTGTCCTGATAGCCAGGAGCACCTGTAAATCTGCAAGCTGAGCCTTAAAATCATCCAAACCATGGTTGTGAAGCCTTGTTTGAAAATGAGCTCCTTAAATCTGTGTGTGTTTAGGGGAAAGTGAATGAGTGGCATAAACACTGGGTTTTGAGAGAAATCTTGAAATTACAGTAGTTTGTTCTGTACCTGGAATCCAGGGTGAATCAGGTAAGTTGTTGTTACACAGCTCTGGCAACTGGTGGAGACAAAAGGAAAGGCTGAGAGAATTGGGATTGTTCAGCCTGGAGAAGAGAAGGCTCCAGGTTAACAAAACTGACCCTTCCAGGGCCTGAAGGGAACCTACAGGAAAGATGGAGAGAGACTTTTACAAGGGGTTGGAGTGAGAGGACAGGGGGAATGGCTTCCCACTGCCACAGGGCAGGGATGGATGGGATATGGGGAAGGAATTGTTTCCTGTGAGGGTGGGCAGGCCCTGGCACAGGGTGCCCAGAGCAGCTGTGGCTG
>JAWWEY010000002.1:5098899-5113647 GCA_035582745.1 Loriotus luctuosus
GAGAGGAGAGGAGAGGAGAGGAGAGGAGAGGAGAGAAGAGAAGAGAAGAGGAGAGGAGAGGAGAGGAGAGGAGAGGAGAGAAGAGAAGAGAAGAGAAGAAGAAAAAAGAAAAGCAGTGTCCCAAACACCTGTGGGTGCTGAAGTTGCACTTTTAAAAGGGTGATAATTCAGAAAGACACCACAGCAGAGTGTGGAGCAAACAGTCTCTGTGTCTCTGGTTCAGCCCATCATGGTCAGTGCCTCATTAATCCCCTGCCTGTTGACCAGGTTGAATCACAGAGCAGGGAGAAAGTGAGAAAGCTCCATTTGTGAAGGCAGCAGAGGGACAAAACGAGGTGCTGGACACTCCCAAAGGCACCAGGGTGCTGAGGAAGCCTCATGTGTCACTGGTTTGATGTGTTGGTTCCCCTCACAGAGAATTCAAAGCGGGGACACATCTGAAAAGGAAGATAGTCTAATGAGTAAGACATTTGGTAAATAAGACCAATTAAAAATCAAAAGCAGTACACATCTGAAAAGGCAGATAATATGGTGGGTAAGACATTTGGTAAATAAGAGCAAATAATGATGTTCTAAACCTCAACCTAACACACTCGTGTCAACACTTGCAGCCTCACCCACAGCAGGTTTGTGCCATTTCTAAAATACACATAGGTTTTTGTCCTCTATAGGAAATATTTTGTTGCCTTCTAATCAGGTTTTTTACTTCACTTTTGGGGATGCAGTAGCATCCAAACAGGGAAAATTAGCCTTCGCTTTTTTCCCCTCTTTTGTTGGTTTGTTTGTTGTGTGGTTTTGGGTTTTTTTGTTACATTTAGAACACATGCAAGAGGAAGCTGTGGTGGAAATGCTTATATGGTTTTATTTATTTAGAAGTGGTTTTAGTACCAATTTTTAATGTTTAAACAGATGTGTTTATGGGGCTATCAAGTTCTATAAAAAATTATAAAGTCTTTATTACCCAAGATATCATCTGTCCTTCTGGTGTGAGAGCTTCCCAAGAGCTTCAGGCTCAGCCTAAAATGAGTCTGGTCCCTAAACAATCCTTGACCCTGGCTTTAGAGCTGTGGGACAAACTGGTCCATCTCATGAGGCAGTGGCAGAGCCCTGTGCACACCTCTGGTTTCATGGACTCATCATTTGGAATCTGGGTGGTCCATAGATTGACAAACTCTTCATCCCAAACTGGATCTTCCTGTTAATTTAAAATCAGTGTGAAGTTCACCATTCTGTGATGTTAAAATATCCATTCCTGATTTGAAGACCTCAGGAGCCAGACAGTTCCCCAGTTTGCTCAATTTCTGTCACTGGAGTTAATCACTTTCAGCATTAAAAATATTTACCTTATTTCTAGAATTTCTCTGGCTGAGTTTTCAAGGTGGTGCTTTTTTACACATCTCTCTTTTGGTGTCAAAATCCATGTTTCTATCAAGTGTTTTCTTCAGATTAAAGTACCATCTAAAATCCTCTGTCTGGACAAATGCTACAAACCACAATTAGACCAGAATTGCTGCCTGACATTTTTCACATTGCAATTCCAAATAATCTGTGCAGAGCTCAGCTCACGTGGTACTTGATGGGAATTTTTTTGATGGAGGAGTGGCTGAAAAAATAAATTAATTTTTTTCAAATTCACCTCTGCTTTGAACTGCTGTTGGAGAATACTTTGAAGGCTTTTTGTTTGTTTTGTTTGTTTGTTTAAAGCACGTCTTGCTGCTAGGAAGTGAACATTTGAGCTCAGCAGTGGCTGATGACAGATGTCACCCAGCAGTGCTTCTCTGCCAGCAGTGCCTGAGTGGGACTCCCAAGGCCAAGTTTCCAGTTTCAGTATTTGAAAAAAAAAGAAAAAAAAAGAAAAAAAACAAAAAAAAAAAAAAAACAAAAAAAACCAAAAAACAAAATATGAATTCACCCTGCAGTGTTTCAAGGGTTATATAGGAAATGTTTTGCTCAGCAGGTTCTTATTTGAAGACAATTCAAATTCAGGCTTTTCCCTGGCAGTAAAAATGACAGAGGAATAACTCAGAGAGTAACTCATTCAGAAACAGGAAGAAAAATCAAAATATAACATTCCATAGCTTATATTTTATTTTCTGGAACATGGCACGTGTTGATTTCAGCACACCTGAATAGTGATTGTGCCTTTTTCTAGTCTCAATCTCTTCCTGAACCCACTTTGGGGCTATTTCCATAGAGGCACAGGCTGCAGCTGGTGCAGGTGGAAGGATGTCATATAACATGCAGCTGGAAAAGCCCAGCTCCCTGGCATTTTCTGGAATTTTAATAGCTGTCACATTTTGCTGTGTAGGCAGACCTTTCCCTGCACTTATTTTGTTGCTGGGTCACAGCTCCTCTTCCTCCAGGAGACAGTTTCCCCCCGAGGTGACCCCTTTCCCTGGGAAATTACCCATATCAGCCACTCCAGCCACAGGTCTTGATAAGGGAAATATCTCCTGCAAACTCAGGGCTTTGGTAGTGATTAGGGATGGATTTATTCCATTTTCAGGGGGCTGTGCTTTGGTCTGCCATCCTGCAGTCCTTCTTGGAGGGGACTCTGTTTGGCTGCTTGTTGAACAGCACACCGTGGACAATAAATCTACATTTAATTCATGCTGTATTTATTTTTCTGTAGATTTCAGATGTTTTAAAGTAGACTCAAATATTGTGTGAGTCCCAGATGACTTATGGATAGCACAGGACACAGCACTCCATCCTGAGATTCTCACCTCAGAACCTCTAAGCGTTGGTAGACCTGAGCAAAACTCAAATGAAAATTTGCACAACTCTCTGAATCTCCATAAATCTTCAGAGAGTAAAAAAAAAAAAAATCCTTCTCTTATGAAGTGTTTAAAAGAATTGTAGATGTGGAACCTGGGGACATGGTTTAGTGGTGGCCTTGGGGGAACTTTTGGACTCGGTGATCTCAGAGGGCTTTTCCAACCTGAGCAATTCTATGATTCCATGTAAATACACACTATAAAAACCCCAAAAACAAACAAAAAAAAATTAATAATACAGTTTGATACTCACTGATAAAATAATGACTTCAGGTGCAAGTGTGCACATGGAGACAGAGTTCACACATGAGTGGATACACAAGCTGCTATCCTGGTTCAAGGTAAGGACATGCCCTGTGCACAAATATATGAACAACCTCAGTAAATTCGTTGTCAAACAAATTAAACCCATCACCAATAATGCAGGGAAGAAAGAAAGATTGTGTGATAATGAAAGATATGACCCGATGCAGTTATCTTGGTTCCCATCATTAGGAGTACTGGAAAAAAAAATTAGAATTTAAATCTCATCAATAAGAACACTGTTGCACACCTGGGGTCTATACATTTGGGAAGTGCTGTATTAGTGAAACCATCTCCAGGGTTACAGGGTGGATGAAAACTGAAAGCAGCAGCCACCTGCAATTTTAAATCTCTAATTTGGGAAGATGTGTCTGTGCCAGCCTGTTTGCAAAGCCCCAAACAGGCTGCATCATCACTGTGATCCCAACACATCCTCATCCCAGTGCACAGGGATTTAGATGCACACTGTGACTCTGTGTCTCAAGATGAGACTCTGCACCCCTCTGAATGCCTTTAATTCCAAACCACCAGGGGTTACATTCCCCTCTTGATGTGCTGGGATTTATATCCTGGTAATACTCATGGGAACTGCAAACATGAATCCCTGTTGGAAAAGATGAGTCCTCACAACTTTTAGTTGCTGGAGTTTTCTCATGTTTCTGAGCCATCATGTTTCTTGTGCTTATTAGCAAGCTCACAGTTTGCTGATGAGAACTATTGAAATCTACATATTCCTGGGTGAAATTCTATTATTTTAAGGTAGGGAGTGCTTTTCAAAGCAGACAGCATTTTGTGGACACTGAAAATGACATGAAAAGGTGCACCTGAGCACCCTGAGAAGGGTGACATTTCTAAACAAGCTGCAGAATTACATTCTGATCCCCACCTGGGCTCACAGGCCTCACCAAAAGAAAAGCTGGTGGGTGATTTTTCACCCTGAGGAGCCATGGTCATGAAGTGTGTGCAAAATGGCTGTTAAAACACTGAAGAGAGCAGGCTCCACACAGCATTGTTGTAGTAGCCTTAATGCAAGTTGCACTGAATTAACAGAGCTGCTTTTTGGGAACAAAATTACTTTTATTCACTACCCCACAGCTGGTCTTTGCTCCTAGGGAGCAGGGCAGTTGTCTCAGTCCCTGAGAAGTTCTGGATGGTGTAAAAAACCCTCCTTCCTCCCTGTCCCCCAAAGTTACCTTAATCCATTTCCATCCCACAGACATGAAGGGAACCTCTTGCCTCGCAGGAGCTCAGTCTCAGCTTTGTGCCTCCCATGGGCTGAGCAGGCTCTGGATTGAGCCAAACCCCAACCAACACCCCCAGCACCTGGTTTTGATCCTGGGGACCATGTGGGTTTGCCTGCTTGTGGCAAACAGGTGTCAGGGCTGCAGCACAAAATCCCAAAACAGACTCGATAAAGCCGCGCCCGCAAATCCTTTGTCGGTGGAGTCTCCCATAGATCATCTCCTCTCTGGCCTCTTTCAGCATCTCTGTGAAACTCAAAGATAACCTGATTAGGCAGCATCACTTGGAGTGCCAGCAGCTCAGATAACACACAGCCTTTCCCATTTGCCACCACGCAGAGCTGCATCCCTCACATCAGGGCAGCCTCACGGAGGGACAAGAGCTCATTGCGGCCGAACCCGAGCGAGGCACAGGTGATGCTGCTGCTCACAGGAAGGGATTTCAAAGACTCTGGAGCTGTAGCACTGTCTCTTTTTTTGTTGGAGGTGTCAATTCAGCTCAGTCTGCCCTGACAGTAATCGCATCCACAGCAGCATGTGCCAGTAATATCCTCTGCTGCTTCCTTCCAGCTTGCACACTCTGTCCTGTCTCCTCCAGTGGTGACCTCACCTTGTCCCTGCAGTATTTTGTCATTTTGAAGGAAAACTGCAGCACTGTCAGGGAATTGAGTAGAAAGCTATCAGCTTTTGGAAAACTGCAGCTAGTATGAAATGGTATCAGGTAATGTCACCTTGCATTGTCCCAGCTGTCCTTCAAGTGCCTTTTCAGAGAGTTTTAAATCCCGTTCATAGTCTATTCTTTGCTGACAAAATCTAGCAAGCCTTGAAAAAGGTAAAAAAAAAAAATACCATTCAAGGACCTCTAAGATCTGTCCTCGAGGATTTTGCTCCTCTGAATCATGGAGCCCTGTGTAATTGGGGTGAGAGATCTCAGAATGTCCTGAGCTGGGAGGAACACACCAGGATCGAGTCCAACTCCCAGCCCTGCAGAGGATAAAACTTCCCTGAAAGCCAGGGCAAAGTTGGCTCCCTGGAGAAGAAATGAGCACCACACACCTCACTCCTTTCTACTCCATGTTTATTTTTCAATCTCGCTTTCTTTTGTACCCAAATCACTCCAAGTAAGAATTCTCCTTCTGAAGGAAACCCAACCAATGCAGCCAACTGCACTGAAATAAAATGAATGAAGTGCCAACAGTTCTGCTTTTGCAGCCTCAGAGTGAGTTCACATGTTGTAGGTCATGCTGTGGCCTGACCAAAGTGAATTTAAACCAAAGTGAATTTAAACCAAAGTGAATTTAAACCAAGTGAATTTAAACCAAAGATCCCAGAGCAGCAGAACTTTAATCCATATGAGGAACCGTTCTTGGCTTTGGCTGCTCTGTCCTACTTCAAAATAGGTTTTTACAGGCATTGAATACTGGTGCCCTCACTTGTGGAGAGTAATGATGGTGGAGTGCACCAAAGTGTTGGATATTTAGCAGAAATAACCTTTTTCCCTTCTATTTTCTAGACAACAAGCTTAAATACTCGCTTCTGAACACAAAGAAACAAAAAACCTTTGAGCAATCAAACCAGCTGGACTCCCTCGGTTGTCCTGCACTCACAATCTAATTTTCAAAAGCAATGAGTGCCCCCCAGGTAAGGTCAGGGCTGGACCTTCACCTCCAGATGAAAATAAAAATGTCTGCTACCTTTTCAGTGTGGAGCTAAAACTCTCCTCTGTCCACACAGCATTTTTCTACGAGCAGTTTTCCTCTTAAAATTATCCAGCAACCCCAAGCCTGCCTCTCAAAGGATGAGATATTATTGTTACCCTTAAGCTTATCTGCCAGACAGCAAAGACATCCTGCTTGTTTTTCCCTCTCCAACTGAAGTTTTCTCAGAGTACTTGCAAGCAAGGATGACTCTGAAATTTGCTTGTACCTCAGATGAGGCTGCAAACAAAGATGAAGTGCTGTGACAAACACATAAAAAGTTGGTGTTTGCCTCTCTCTCTCTGCCTCATTCATACTTAGGAACCTCTGGATTAAGTGACCTGTGTGTCAAGTCTGAAAAAAAAAAAAAAAAAAGCAGATTATATTCTGTCAAACGGAGAAAAAGCAATAAGTAAGAGTTTAGAGAACTAACCACAACACGTCTAATTATTTAGGCTTAGGATTTCACTTACTGGGTTTTTTTTCTTTTTCTTTTCTTCTCCCAGCCCCTGCCTGATACTTAAAGCACAAAACCCAGCAGGGAGAGAGGTAATGGAATTTGGAGGCAACTGGTGTTCAAAGACCTCTCTTGAAATGGGTCTATGCTAATGACCAGGCTCTGTGCAAATTGGGTCGGTGTCCTGCCCAAAGGGGCAACTCCACCAGGACAGCCAACGTGGGGCAGGATTGTCTCCCTGAGGCTTTCACAGGGCTGCACCCCTGAGCCTAAACCTCAAAGAGTTTGTGGCTCTGAGTGACCCAGCCAGAGCTGGACACATCTCACCCCCCAAGAGTCACTGGGTGTGTGTGTGGTCCCCGAGCTGGGCACGGGGATCCCCTGATGGAACTGAGTTTAATTGCTGCCTCCTTGTTGGGAAGGATGGAAGTTTGGCAAGGAAGTCTCACAGATGTGTGTGCTTAGCAGGAAGATTTTTGAATGTGGAGTCTGATGAGGGAATAGAGATGGAAGCAAGTTTTGATACAGAAGAAAAGAATTGCTAAGCCAGTTTTACTGGATAACCAAGGAGGCAAAGGGTTTGTTGGTTAGAAGGGGTTTTTATGACTTAGAGCAAAGGATAAACCCACCCCAAACGAGAGGATGTTTTTACCAAGCACAGGCAAACAAGTCAGCAAATGTTGCAAGTAGAAAAAAGGTCTCAGAATTTTCTGCATGAAAACTGAAAAACAACTTCTAGCTTAAACTGTAATGTACTAACTTTTAGTGACTGGAGAACAGTAACATGAATATGGTAATTACAGTAGTTATGATAGGCTATAGATAATAGTTAAGGTATAGATTGGTTCTGCTGTATTAAGATGCTCAGCAAAGAAAAGTAAATAATGCATTGTAACCAAAACCAAAGGGTCTCCAGGACCCTGGAGCTGACAGCTGTAGGCACAGGCTCTGTCACCCACAACCCTAGTCTGCTGGAACATCTTACACAGTTTATGTAATAAACGGCATTTTGAAGAGCCACCTGGAATCCCAAATCCCTCATTCAGGCTCTTACAGTTGGGTTATTAATGAGCTTAAAATTAAGGCTGGACAAACTGGGACTTCTAAGAGTCCAGCTGTCAGCCCAGTGCTACCACCACATTCACAGTTTAACCACATCCTCAAGTGCTGCATGGATGTGTCAGTGGGGAAAGAAAGAGGAGGCTCGGCCTCAAAACATCAGGAGCTCTTCTCAGAACAGGAGCAAAGTAAAATGTTTTCATGCCCAAGTTAGTCCCACACATCAGGCCTGGTGAGGAGGATTTCAGCTGTGCCAGATTTTGGCGTGTCTGTGTGGGAGTTCAGCTGCTCTAACTCCGTGTCTGGCTTTGCTTTAGGGAATAACCCGCTCCCATGGTTATTCCAGCTCTGAAATCCCCATGCACTCCCCCACAGCAGGGGTTCCCATGAGCTAAGGCACATGTTAGGTATCTGCTGCTGCTGTTTAGGATCTTCATTACAGAATCACAGAATGATGAGGTGGGAAGAGACCTCTACGATCATTGAGTCCAACCTATGCCCTAACACCTCACCTAGACTACAGCACCAAGTGCCACGTCCAGTCTTTTTTTTAAACACATCCAGAGATGGTGATTCTACCACCTCCCTGGGAAGAGAGGTGAAAAATTTTGGTAAAAATTTTTTTCCTAATATCCAACCTATCCCTTCCCTGACATAGCTTGAGGCTGTGTCCTCACTGACACTGCCATCCTTCCTGTCAGAAGCTCTGGGGCAGCCCTCCTTGTCTCTTGTCCATTAAACATGATAGAACACCTCTAAAAATTTGTCCCACCACATAAATAAGGTGTGTGTGTGTCCTTGAATCTTTGTCAAACACATTGTGTGCCTCTAGGGGAGCTACTTGGCCCGCTACATCATGGATGACCTGAAGAGAGACCCCCTGTACTGCCTGGATAACAACCACACCCATCTGCTGCTGGTGGACAACGGCACCCACGGGCACCCCACCACAGAGGCCAAAGTGCGGACCCAGCTGGAGAAGTACATTTCAGAGAGGGTTATCCCAGGTATCCTCCTCCTCCTCCTGCCTCTGCATGCTCTGGGGCTGAGCCACAGTGATTTCCTTGGAATAAGAAAGCACTGGCAGCATCCTGTGGCTGCTGAGCTGGAAGGCACCTGTGTGTGAACTGCAGTGCATCTGCAGCTCTTTCAGGAGCAGCGCCTTCCCTCAGCTTCCTTTCTGTGTGTTCTTTGTGTCGCAGCAAATGCTTCATTTCAGCCACACGGCCTTTCCCTACCTTCCTCTTAGAAGCTGGTCCTTCTATATCCTTCCCACTTGTCACTGAATTCCAGATAGCTGGAGCACAATTACACAGGAGCTGAAGTTAGGCTTTTCCCAAAATATCTATTTGTGAGGGTGATTGAGCCGCCTGCAGCCTGCTGCTAAATAATTTCTCTTTCACCCACTTCTTTACCAAACAAAAAAGAGAAATCAAAGGTCTTAGCAAGAAATTCTTAAAAAAGCTTTTGGGAGTGTTGTTTGGGTTTTGTTGTTTGGGGTTTTTTTTGGAATGTCTCTCAGACACTAGCTCCTAGAGTTACAGAATTCTTACCTTTCTTTTATGCTAGAAATGTGACCTCAGAGGTTCTGTATCTTGAGTTGGTGATAAGAACCTTTCTCTGAGACTCAAAATAGTCAAAGAAGTAGATAAATACAATAAAATTCCATTTGAAAGCCTTCAGAGATAGCAAGAATTAGGCTTTCTAGAAAGGAAAAGCTTCTGTTGGAGAAGGGTGTCTGAATGTTAGGCAAAACTGAGTTTTTGTTAAAAACAGCTGTTAGTAACTCTGGCAAAATCAACAGCAAACTAATATTTGCATGAATGGCTTGGAGATTCTTTCATTGTACTCAGGAAAAATAACTTGTTCAAACTGCTTTAATTGATTTCATCTTTTTCCTTTATTTTTCTTTTGGCATATTTCACAGAATCTAATTACGGTGGGAAGATCCCAATTGTGTGTTTTGCCCAAGGTGGTGGGAAGGAGACTTTGAAAGTAAGTTCATTTCTTTTGTTTATTTCCAGGAGTGATAATAGGGGCATTGCTCTGATATTGAAGACTGCCCAAAAGAAACTTGATGAAGTAGAGAGTGCTGTTATTTACAGAAACCTGCCTAGCACTTGCTACAGAAGGACTTTGTTTGCATTTTATGCTTCTGAAGTTTCTGTTAAAATATTTCTCTGCAAAGTTTCTGCCTTGGGCTGACATCCTGGAAAAGAATTGGCTGGGACAGTTCAGTTGTCTCAGTTCTTCCACAATCCAGAATGTGAAGGGACATTAAAGACCCCCCAATTCCATGGGCAGGGACACCTTTCACTATCCCAGATTGCTCCTATCCCCATCCAGCCCAGCCTTGGACACTTCCAGGGATCCAGGAGCTTCTCTGGGCACCCTGTGCCGGGGCCTGCCCACCCTCACAGTCAATCATTTCCTCCTAATAGAAATATAAATTTCTCCCCTTGTAGTTTAAAACCATACCCTCTTGTCCTATCACTATCTATCCATGTAAAAAGTTTATCTCCCTGTTACTTATAAGCCCCTTTAAGTGCATTTTAAATACATTTGGAGTCTAGTTTAGATCTAGACCTGGTTTAAGTCTTGGCAGCTGAGCAGGGCAGGAGGGCTCTGCTGGCTCTGACCCTTCCAAGCCTGCATGGAGAAGGACCAGGCATCACCTTCAAACAGAGGACAGGCAGGACGAGGCTGAACGGAGCAAAGAAGTTTCTTGAAACAGGATATGTAAATGGCTCTGAGGGGTGGGGGAAAGGGAGATCCCTTCCAAATCTCTCTCAGGGTTAAACCCCAGCATTGGTACTTGCCCATCCACCTTGTCAGAGTGAGGATGAGTGGCCTGAGGGAGCAAAGGGACCTGCCCAGGGCTTTCAGAGTGAGGGATGTGGAGTCAGGCTGTGTGGGAAGGGAACAGGAAAGCTCTGACCAACTGCAGGAAGAGCTGGTTTAGCCTGTACAGAGAGCTGGGAAAGGGGCTGGATTGTGCAATAGAGTAGGATGCTGCAAAAATAAAGTCGAAGCAGCATTATATTTATGATTTTGTTTTTGTAGGTGTTATCTTGGTACTTCCTGTTCTCACCAAAGCTGTGCTGTTACTGTCAAGGTTAATCAAACTTGTCAGGAGGATAAACAATGTGATTTTGGAGCATGAGCTCTGCTACCACTTTGTTGCTGGTGTTAATCAGTGGGTCTGAATCAGTGTGTGAAATTCCAGATTGCTATCCCAGCCTCCCTGTATATTTCCTGGGAGTTTGATTCCATTCACATGATGAATTTTGTCTTTGCCCAGTTGTAGATAAATTCAGATGCAGTGTTAATCAGAGGTCCTGAGATGAAGCATCCAGTCAGGTTTTAGAGGAAAGCTGTGCTCAAAGGGTTGTGTTGAATATGTCCATTTCCTTTTAGCTCCAAATTGCTGATGTTTGAGAAGGGATTTGGCCATCACTGAAGGAGCTGACTGGCTGCCAGGTGCTGTAGCTGTGCAGACTTATGATTTCACTCTTTTTGGAGAGACCTCAAACCCACTGTTCAGCAGTGATACATAACACAGATTTAGTAGCTGCCTAACCAGAATGAGTAAAAGCCTTGTTAAATCAAATGCATAATTCCTGGCAAGAGTTTCCTCTGGGAAGTACCTGGATGATGGTTCAGTTCAGGGTTCATGCCTCTCTCTTGGTTATTTCATAGAATCATGATAACATTGAAGTTGGAAAAGATCTCTAAGATCCTGTGGTCAATCTAGCACGATTGTCATGTTCACCACCAAACCATGTCCTCAGGTGCTACACCCACACATTTTTGGACACTTCAGGGATGGTGAGTTCCTTAAGCAGACTGTTCCAGTCCTTGACAACCCTTTCAGTGAAGAATTTTCCGTGATATCCTACCTAAACCTCTCCTGGTGCAACGTGAGGCTGATTTATGCCATGCCGAGTTTTTATTTCTCAGTGTAGGAAGTGCACTGAGCTATTCTGAGGTGAAGCCTTTTTCAAGGAGTAAATTGAGTCTCTGACCAGCCCAGGTGACTCAGCAGAGTCCATGTTGTGGATGTCTGTCCTTGCCATGCCTTGATCCTGGCAGTGCTGGCCAGGAAAGGCTCCCCCATCCTCAGCTTCTGTGACTGGTGCATGATGACAAGAATCAGCATTAGTGAGGGAGAGGTAAAACTGCTCCAAGCTTCTGTTTGAAATTTCCCTGTGATGTAAAACATGCACTTTAGCTGAACCCTTCTTTAGAAAACCCCTTTCATCTAGCTGATAAGAAAAGCCTCCTTGCCTTTGTCAGAGACCTGCTCCAGCTGACAGGAGGAATGTGTGCATAGTTTTGATGACTGAGTTGATTTTTTTTGTTGTTCTCAAGAAACTCTCTTATCTAATAGATGTTCTGTCTTTCCAGTGCTTGGTGATAACTTGCATTGACTCCCTTTGTACAATTAGCTGGCAGCCAGCTCATGCTGTGACTCTGTTCTCAGTGTAGGGATGCAAATGAAATCAGTGTCTCCTATGGTCTTTGCCTTAATGGGTTAATGGTCCTTCCAGCATGATTTCAGCAGATTTTTGTCTTGCTGTTAATCTATGTACAATGTTGCTGTGTGAGAAATCATGTAAATGGAGACTTGGAGACTTTCAGTAACATTAGATTTCAATGTTCTTGTGATGCTACAGAAGTTATCTCTCTGTAAAACACTGCTGCTGCTGCCTCCAGCAAATAAATCCAGAGCCCCTGGTCTCAGCTGAGCAATGCTGAGCCATAAAGCAGCAGTGGCTGTGGCTGGGCAGCACTGTTGTGTGACCTGAGTGCCATTTCCACTTGGCACTTGTCCTGATCTGCTGATCCACTCTCAAGCTGAGCAGCCTGGCCTAGTGGAAGGTGTCCCTGCCCATGGCAGGGGGTGGAACAAGATGTGCTTTGAGGTCCCTCCCAACACAAATTGGTCTGTGATTCTGTGAAAATTTGGCAGATGGTGATTTCTGACCCTCAGTCTCTCTGGAGCTCTCACAGCCCTCTCTCATCAGATGATGATGCTTTAAAGAGTTGTCACTGGTAAAGTATCAGTGGATAACAATGAAAATACTGCTGTGGACCGTGGGTTTCTGTTGTTCTCTAGGCTTCCTTGCTCAATAGCAGGCTCCAGTAGCACTCATGCTCAAGTGCTCTCCTCTCCCTGTGTGTCCCAGTCCATCAACGTGGCCATCAAGAGCAAGATCCCGTGTGTGGTGGTGGAGGGCTCGGGGCGCATCGCCGATGTCATTGCCAGCCTGCTGGAGGCCGAGGGCACTCTGGCCTCCTCCTGTGTCAAGGAGAGCTTGCTCAGGTTCCTGCCCCGCACCATCTCCAGGCTCTCCGAGGAGGAGACTGAGAGCTGGATCAAGTGGGTGAGTTGATGCTGTGGGAGGAGGCTGGAGGGAGCAGCTGGGGGCTTTCAAGGCAGGGGAGTTGCTGTCTGGGGGTACCTATGGGGTGTGCAGGGCTCCTGGCCATGTTACAGCTGTGCAGATTTAAAAAAGGAACATTCTCCATCCACAGGGATCGGAACAAAGGCATTGTGGGGGCTGCAATCAGGTCAGCAGGTGTCTGGTCACAGGAAAGCTAAGAAGGTTCCAGAAGGATCTCTTCCCTGTGGAGTGTGGAGCTGCTGAAGGCAGCATTCCCTGTCTGGCCTTACTCCTCACAGCTTCTGCTGGGCTGCCTTGGAGTGTACCTCCTCCTGTGTGGGAGTGTTGGGGGGTAGGACAGTCGGGATGGACGGAGAAGAGAGATTTTTGAAGCCAGGTCGTGGAACTTGCAGTTTATTGCAAAGGGCGTGGGTGTAGGGCTCTGATGGGAGCTGCCAGCTGCAGCTCGGAGCAGGCCCGAGAGAAGAGAGGGGTGGAGAGATGAGGGGGTAAGAGCGTAAAAGGGTAAGAGAGCAAAAGGGCAAGAGAGCGAGGTTCTTGTTACAATACAATAAATCTTCTTCTGTGTTGAATATTCTAATTCTCACTAACTAATCTAGTACAATATACAAATCTTATAGTATTTACATACAGCTTATAGGAATTACTACATTACTAAGCTGTGTTACATTTTAAACTTTAAAAACTACTCTTTGGACTCCTGCTAAGCTAGTAGGGTCTGCTCTGACCCTTGGATTTGTCTGTAAGCAGAGGGTATTGTTTCATCAAAAGGGGATTACTTTCAGTGGCTACACTATTGTTGTCTCATTGTTTAGTAACTAAGGGATCTTAAAGCTTGCTTTCATTTCAATCTCGCTTATAGTTTCTATATTCTCAAAATCTTTTGCTAGGCAATCATATTTATAAGGCTTTCCTATTTCATCTTCTCCAACAGGTAGGGTCTGAGGGCTTGAGATATGGAGCTGTCAAAAAGAAGAGTGGAAGGAAAACACAGGAAGGGGCATGGTCTGAGGGCTGGTGAGATGGAGCTGTCAAAAGGGAGGGAGAATGGCAGGAAAAAAGTGGATGGACAGAGTCTGAGGGCTGGAGGGAGGGAGCTATCTACAGGCAGGGAGAGGGCTGAAGCCATGCGAGCTTTACACAGCCTCAGCTGAGCCAGTCATCAACTGTGCCTAGAGCTGCAGTGGCAATTGGAGATTGTGTCCTCTTCAGTGCCTCCGGGTGCTCTTCTGGAGACACTGGTTCTGAGCAACAGAAAAGGACCCTGTTTCTTCAGGTTTTAGGGCTAATTTAGCATGACTTTCAATGTTAGAGCAGGATGGGCTGGCATTGTTCTTTGGGGATTCAAGGCCTGGAACAGAGAGGAAGAGAGCCATGGTCAGAGCCTGGATCTGCAGTGACCTGAGGAGACCGTCCTGCCAGGGCCACCCCACCCAACTCTTGAGATGTTGCCGAGAGATGTTGCCAACAGGATCAGCAGCAAGCTGCGGGCCAGGAATTCCACCCGTGTCCCTGAAATCTCTGTGTGCTCTGGCCACGCCACCTCTTGTCAACACATGGAATGAAGCCCACTGCAGCCAGGACAGGAATTGCAGATCCCTGCTCAGGCATTGCAGCTCACCTGGCCATGCCGCTGCCCTCACTCACCCTGACTGAGATCCTGGAGCTCTTCCTGCTGCTCCTTCATCATGGGAAAGCCGGCCATCTCTGAGAACAAAGAATTCATCTTGGCCCCAGCGGCACAGCTCCCTGCCAGCGGCGCTGCCGGCGCTGTGGCCACACGGGCTGCTGGCCCGGCAGGGCTCA
>JAWWEY010000002.1:5126448-5137434 GCA_035582745.1 Loriotus luctuosus
CCCTGACCCAGAGCTCTGGGCCCGCAGAGCTGCTGCCACCATGGCGAGGGCGGCCGTGTCTCCTCCAGCAGGGCTGCGGAGTCGCTGCTGCCCCGGCAGCTCTGGACCCCACAGAAACAGCACCAGAGCTGGCTCAGCAACAGCAGCGCCCCGAACGGCGGCACCTGCTCGGCCAGGCATCCGCACCCGCCGGGATGCCAGACGGGGGGAGCCCGGGGGCACAATTGCCCCTGCTTTGGCAAAAGGCTCAGCAGAGTTGGCCGCAATGGCTCTCTCTTGACTTGCCAGCCTCACAGCAACGCTTGGCTGCTTCAGCTGCAGCCTGTGCCCCTGACTGACTTCCATGGCCGGGCTTGAGGGCAGACTCGCCTTCCACAGGCGGCGTCCCAAGGCAGTGGCATTGGTGCCATGGGCAGAGAGACACTCTGATGGGGCACCAGCCCTGCGCTGCAGCTGCCCTCCCTCTCCTCCATGCAGGCACCTCCAAGACACATGCGTCAACTCTGAAATGAAATCCTGGACTTGCCTGGAAAAAAGGAGGCGCTGGAGAAAAGCTGGGACTTCCATGCGTCAGTTTTACTCTCCGCTTGGGGAATCCCAGAATGCCAGAACACTTTGCCTTGCAAAGTATCATAAAGATCATCCCGTTCCCACCACCCTGGCGTGGGCACAGGTGCTGTGCAGGCACAGCTGTCACTAGAACTGGAAGAACACTTTTCCATGTTTACATTTTCCTCTCCTCCATTTCAAGCTAAATTTAAAAATTCAGCTGGTTACAGCTGAATAGTGTAGCTCACAGGATTCGGAATAAGAGTCTCCAGTGGGCCATTCTATGTCCATTCAGCCTTTGTTAGACCATCCAGATGGAGCTCAGCCCTGTGCAGCCCAGGCACAGGCAGCAGGCTGCTCCATTTCAGCATCCCAAAGTCTTTGGGGCTTCCTGTGCACCCTGAGGCTCCTGAAACCATTCTTGAATTCCCAGTTAGTGCTGTGCAGGACATGAGAACACAGGAATTGCCTCTTTGGCTCATTCTTGGCTTTGCTGCTCCTACCTAAAGTAATCATTAGGAGTATATGCCGATGTAAAGGTACAGCTCAACACCAGGGACTTCTTCTGTAGTGTTGAAAACTAAACTCCTCTGTGACTGTTCAGAGACTCTGAAATCCAGGGTAAAAATGACAGCTTTGGTATTTAAGAATCCCAGAAATGTTGACATGGGATTTTTCTGGTCAAGGATTTGAATGCTAAAGCAGAAATTACAAAAATGTTAAAAGTTGATTTTTTTGGCAACCCCTCTTCAATGGCATCAGCACACTTACAGGGGATAGGGTATGACACTGGGACCGTCCTTGGCACTTCATGGCTTCAGATCTGGGAGAGAAATGTTTTTCCCGGCTTCACCCAGGAGTTCAGGTTTTCTCAAGGCTTTGATCGATTGGTCACTGCAGGTAGCTTTCACTAAATGCAAAAGGATGGAACAGCAGAACTTCTGGAGAAGGTGCCTAGGGATAGGGAGAAAACTGTACAAATGATCAGCAGGCTCTGGAAAACTTAATTTAAAAAATCAAAAAGAGATGTAGCCCTGTGACTTTTCAGGCACAGTTCTTTGGGTCTATAGGAAATATTTGCCTTGCATGAGTTGCAATGTTATGGCAATGACCCTGTAAGGTCTTCTCTTTCTGACAGGCACTGGAAGGCCTCTGGAACTTCAAATATTTGACGTTTCAAAGGCTGAAAGCAGTCAAGTGAGGCCTCTGAGATTCTGCTGCAGGCTGTGATGTTTCAGAATACCCGTCTGGGATGTGTTAATGTGGTTTTGTTTGCTTTAACCTGTGTTTTTTGTTGCTTCACTCTGAAAGTCCCTCTCCTGCAACACCAGTAGGAGCTGTGGAAGTTGGGGTTGTGTCCATTGGACCTGAAATGCCAAGTGGATCAGACACTGCATAGAATGACAGAATCATTTTAGTTCTTCTTGGAAAAGGTCTCCAAGACCTTTGAGTCCAACCTGTGCCTGATGCCCACTTTGTCATGAGTCCAGGGCACTGAGTGCCACATCCAAGTTTTCCTTGGACACCTCCTGGGATGGGGACTCCTCACCACCCTGGGCAGCTCATTCCAAGGCCTGAGCACCCTTTCCATGGAGAAATTCCTGCTGCTGTCCACCCTGAGCCTGCCCATACCCAACCTGAGGCCGTTCCCTCTGCTCCTGTCCCTGTTCCCTGGAGCACAGCCCGATTCCCCCGGCTGTCTCCTCCTGTCAGGAGTTGTAGGAGTGAGAAGGGTTCCTCTGAGCCTCCTTTGCTCCAGGCTGAGCCCCTTCCAGCTGCCTCAGCCCCTCCTCATATGACTTAAATGTGTGGCAGAGGACAGTGTGTTGCTTAGGACAGTGTGTGAGTAGTTAGAGAAATTGGAATCTCAGAGGCTTCTTCTCCCTCCCAGGAGGTCAAGGGCTGGAGAATATTCAGCAGCCCACAGGCAGTGCCTGCGTGGGCTGTTTGAATTTCTGCCAGTATCTCAAGGGACACACAGATGACTTAGGAAGAGAATCAAAGCTGAGACTGTTGTGTCTGTGAATTATGAACTGGGTCTCAAATCCTCTGTTAGTCTGAGCAAAATTCAGAAGCCTTTCTCCTACCTCTACCAGCTGATGTCAATGTTAAGTCTTCTGCAGGTATGGTAAAGTTACTCAGAGAATCATAGAACACTTTGGGTTGAAAGGGATCTGAAAGCCCGTCTCCTTCTGATCTCCCCTGCCATGAGCAGGGACACCTTCCACTCTCCCAGGTGGCTCCAAGCCCCATCCAACCTGCCCTGGAACACTTCCCAGGATGGAGCAGCCACAGCTTCTCTGGGCAACCTGTGCCAGGGCCTCACACCCTCACAGGGATGAATTTCTTCCCAGTATCCCTCTCTGGCAGTGGGAAGCCATTCCCTGTGTTCTGTTGGGCCATGCCCATGGTGAAGAACTTCTCAGGGACCTTTTGGTTTTGCTAATGGCACACCACAAAAGCTATGGGAAAACAGAGGAATGTACTGCTGTGAATTTACTTGGTTTTTCTTTTATCAAAAGGGACACCATTAATTTTCATCTGTCATCTGAATGTGCAGGAAACAAGAGATCAGAAATAGCTCCTCAGTGCCTGGAATGCTGTTTAGACTGTTTTCAGCATACAGGCATGTGATGATGCTGGATGATTTACATTTTAGAGGAAAATACGTCTTGTAATTACCAAAATTTCACTCATAAAAAGAAATTGTTGTTCCAGTTGTCTGGGAATAGAATTGACTTGATTGCTGGGAGTGAAAGGAGTCTGAAAATAGTCATCTAAGAGAGGCACTTTAATTTCCTCATTTCTTAACCAATTCCTGTTTGGTGTGTAGATTAAATCGGATGCAACTCCCTCCCTCTGCCCCACACTGCCTTGGCATCTGGAAATTGCTGGTGGCAGAGTCCAAGTTTAGTCCTGAAACTGCCAATTCTCCATCTCACCTTTCATCACTTCTCTGTCTCACCTTTCATCACTTCTCTGTGTGCCATCACTCTCCACCTGGTGCTTCCTAGCAGAGTCCTTTCCGGCAGGGACTGGTAGCTGGGCACAAAGAGAACGTGGAGAAAGTCTCAGACCTCCCCAGAAACCCAGAACTTGAGTGCAAAAATGTAAAATTGGTTCCACTGAATAAATATACTGAAATCAGAGATTGGAGGAGCTGGAATAGCAAACATCTCTGTTGTCCAGATGCTGTAAAGCCAGGGCTCTGCAGAGGAACTTGGATTTCATGAAACAATTTCCAAGTCCCACTTAGCATTACTACCATCCTGCTGGCAGCATTTCTTAAGAGCTGCTCTAAGAGGACAGTCTTTAAACTCTGCAGTTGGCTCAATATTTAAATTTACTCTTGCACTGGCTACAGCACTGTGCCTCAGTGGTTGGGAAGGTATTTTACATATTCACCTTCTAGTGGAGTATTAACTGGTCCCAGCATACAAAGGCAAATGATTGCCTTTTTAGGGATGAAGTGGAAAGCTAAATGTTATCTAGACTACTGCAGCAAGGTGAAAAACAAGGATCTTGGGCCTCTGAATGCCAAGGCCTTTCTGTTTGAGTGGTCTCATTCCACTGGGCAGACTTCCTTCCTCAGTTTCTGAAACAGCAGTGCACAAAATACAAACATCCATCCCAGAGCTAAGATGGGAGGCAGAACACATGATGCTACTGCCCCCCAGACACCTCTTTGGCAAGGAATGGGGGGAGAAAGGAAAACACTGAGAGGAAAACACTCCCTCATCTGCCACAATCTCAGCACACACTTATTTCTGACAAAAGGTGCATTGAGTTTGGAGCTCTCTGCCTCTAATTCCGAACCTTTCATAAGGAAGGAACTTGAGATATTGCTTTAAATGAGAAGGATGATTTTAAAAAATCAAAATGCATTTCTTTGATTAGCATTCAGGAATCAAAATACTTTAATCAATTCTATGACCCATCTTCAATAGGAAAACAAAACCACTCCTTCTTCCAAATGACATTCGAGCCACAGAAAACATTGCAACACATAAAAATAATATAAAAATATTAGAACATTGGATCAGCTCAAATGCAGACACTGGTGAATGAAAATTATTACCATTTATCAACATTTTTGTTTCCTTTATAACAGTATGTACTTTATTTGACATTGCCTCTGACTGATTGTAGAGAAACTACAGCAGAAGGGGGTCAAAGAGCCCACCTGAAGGCTTTCCCTTGACCTGAGGCAGCCTGGTCTTGCCTCTGGCAGCAGGAAAGCTGGGCAGGGCACAAAAGGCTGTTCCTGAGAGTCTCCAGCTCACTTTAAACCCTTTGCATTGTGGTGCTCTGGCGTGGCCACAGCCACAGCAGAACATTCCTGGCTACAGGTGAGGGTGTCCAATGTCGGGCAATTCCCTTTCCTGACCCAGAGATGGGGCAACTGAGAGGTGTTTTAAAGACTTTTATTCCATTCTCAGTCTCATGTGAAGCGTGAGACAAATAAAATAATAGAATGAATAATAAAGTACTGGAATACTCTTCCCAGGGAGGTGGTAGAATCACCATCTCTGGATGTGTTTCAAAAAAAACTGGACATGGCACTTGGTGCTGTAGTCTAGGTGAGGTGTTAGGGCACAGGTTGGACTCGATGAACTTAGAGGTCTCTTCCAACCTCATTATTCTGTGATTCTGTAATACAGATGTTATAATTCACACCATCACAATCAGAAGCCAACTATTTCCTAATTACAGTACATTATAAGCATTTCTTGGCCTATCAGCTTTTGCCACACCATGCTGTAAATGCCTTAAAGCCAATCATCAAAAATTACCCCTTGTGGGTCCCACTACAATGCATTTTTCACAGTTTTATTTCTCCAAAGTATCCAGCCCTATTTGCAAGGCCATCCTTTGAAAGTTGTTTCTAGGTCCATTTCTCTCTCAACAATATCTGTCCTATTCAGGGCATTTCTCTTCTCAAAGTTTGCATATGGATACAACTTGTGAGCCTTCTGTCAGGCCCTGAGAACTCTCTGTAAATCCATTTCCCACAGTCCAAGAGCTAGGAGAGAACATCTTCAACTGCAGGGAACAAGGAGAATGGATGTAGAGAAAGGCTCCAGCTTTTTACTGGGAAAAACTTCCATCAGTGTATTTGACCCCATTGCCAATGCTGAAATCCAAGCTGGCTGGCAAAAAGTGCCCACCCCTCTTCCTTTTTGCTTACAAGCAGGAGGAACTTTATGCTTTTTCTTATCAAATTAGAGCCTCCTGCAAGTTCTTCTGTGTGGGGAGTTCTTAAAATGACCCTGTGCCACAGAATTCAATTGCTGCAATTTGAAGGTTAATGGAGGAATTTCACTCATATGGAAGAATATTTTCATATTTTCACTATTTTCACTATTTTCACTATTTTCACTATTTTCACTATTTTCACTATTTTCACTATTTTATAAATATATTTTTAAATTTATGTATATTTTTAAAGTTATTTATATTTTACAATTTAAGATTTATATTTTAAATTTTATTTTAATTTATATTTATATTTTTATCAATTTTAATTACAATATTTCATATTTTCCCATGTTTTCCTATATTTTCCCATATTTTCACTCATTTTTGCATATTTTCATATACTTTCCCACATTTTTCATTTTCATATTTTCACTATTTTCATTATTTTATAAATATATTTTAAATTAATGTATATTTTTAAAATTATTTATATTTTACAATTTAAAATTTATATTTTAAAATTTTAAATTTTATTTAAATTTATATTTATATTTTATCAATTTTAATTAAAATATTTCATATTTTCACATATTTTCCCATATTTTCACTCATTTTCACATATTTTCACATATTTTCCCACATTTTTCATTTTCATCTTTTCACTATTTTCACTATTTTATAAAATATATTTTAAAATTTATGTATATTTTTAAATTATTTATATTTTACAATTTAAAATTTAAAATATATATTTCAATTCTAAAATTTATTTAAATATATATTTATATTTTTCACAATTTTTAATTAAAATATTTCATATTTTCACTATTTTCACTATTTTATAAATATATTTCAAATTTTATCTATATTTAAAAATTATTTGTATTTTACAATTTAAAATTTAAATTTTAAAATCCTAAAATTTATTTAAATGTATGTTTTTATCAATTTTTGTTAAAATATTTAATATTTTCACTATTTTCACATATTTTCACTCATTTTCACTTCAGAATGGACATGGTTACACCCACCTCTGCCTTGTGAACAGGCAGCAACAGGTGAATTTGCTTGAAGGCAGCAGTTTCCAACATAATTTTCCAAAAGTCCCATTTACTTTTGGGCTGAAACTGCGTGTCCCAGTGATCTGCCATGTGCCTAGAAAGCTTCTCATGGGTGCTTTGGTCTGCAGGGTGATGGTGGCAGTTCCTCGTGGTTGAATTCCCCTCTGGTGCTGGGGAATCCTCAGGGAATGCCAGCTTGGAAGTGCTTCCAGGTGCTGCCAAGACATGAAGGTCCTGGGTCCAGTGTTAAGCACAGAGTTGACTCACCCCATGGAAAACTAGTGGCCAAAAGAGGACAAAATGCCTGGATTCTAGTAGCCTTTGGCTACAAACATATCAGGAATTCAGTGCTTCCCAGAGGGGAATTCAGTCCTGGGAAAAAGGCACCGCAGCCCATCGATTTTCAGAGAATTACTGCTAAATGGAGAAAAGCTGACAACAAATATTTACTCTTGGATCAATTCTGTTTAAAGGGCAATGTTTGGAGCAGAGCTTGGACTCTGTGGGAAGGTCAGGCTGCATTTATATAAAGACAGACGGATATGCACTGGGAATCCTTGCTTGGAAAGGAAAAAGCCTGGAGGATTTTGAAGGACGCACAATGAGGATCATAATTTTTCTCCTCACTTTGAGCGTTTTCTCATGTTCAGGTAAGTTGGAGCCTTGTCCTCCTTTTTAGGGTGGTTTTGGGGGGAAAAGTATAATCCTCCAATGGACTTCTGATGGAACTGTGCCTCCCTCTCAGGGTTCCCACTGTATGACTACGACCTCCCTGTCACAGAGGAGGCTCTCAATGCTTCCATTGCCCGGATCAATTCCCAGTCGTGGAGCAGAAACCTGTATGGTGTTGTCAGGAGCCGAGTCGTGGGAGTAAGTACACAGACAACAGACATCCTTTACCTGAAATGAGCTTTCCTGGGATGGAAAACTCCTTTTCACCCAGTCCTGGAAAGCTAGGTTTAGTTGGAGTTGGCTGATGCTGCTTGAAAGACAGTGGGTTTGGGTCATTGTCTGAAGTTACAGCTTTAGGAACCTAAATATCTTTCGTATGTAAGTTTGTAATTTAAATACTTTAGGAATTCAGATTTTTCACACCTAGAGTAGAAGTCCTTGAGGGATGTCTTGTAGGATTTTGTTGAAAAGTGATGTTTCTAAATACCTCCAGCAAACTGCTTTGCTTTGGGCATCAAGCAGCCTGGCTCATCTGAAGCTCTTTGCTGTTTAAATGCCCCCACAATTCAGGATTCTTTCTCTGATCTTTATTTATGTCATCTGTCTCTATGCACCAATTCTGGTTTAAATCTGCTAGAGTCTAAGTGCAGGCAAGAAACCCCTATCTGTTTTAATCTGTGGTGCTCAGAATTATACTGGATACTCCCCAAATTAAGGAGTTCAAACTTCTTAATTCAAAGTTATGATGTCCATGCTCCTGAACACCCTCAGAACCTTCCTTTCTGTTAAAACTTCTTAATTCAAAGTTATATTGTCCATGCTCCTGAAGACCCTCAGAACCTTTCTGTTCCTATAAGTGGCCTGTATCAAGTCTCTGCAAGAATGAATGTCAAGATGACATATGGATTTATACAATTTGGATTAAAACCCCCAAGTAATTAAAGTAGTGGGAATTTGTTGTTTGTTGAGGGTTTTTTTGGGACGTTGTTTTTTAAATTTATTTTTTTAAGTCTCCTATCTTGAGCTAAAGTGTCACTGTAAGACACAAAATAGCATGACGCAGACACGCTGCTGTTCTCAAGGTAAAAAGGGGAAGTTTATTTTCTGACTCCAACATTTATAGATTTCCAAAAGTGACAGTGGATTGGAGTGTGACAGTGCCACCTCTCCAATGACACTGGACAAACCAACAGTCCATCAGATTTCTACTCCTCCATAAGAGAATGCAAACCAATATGTTATTTACAGAAAGCGCGTGAGAAAGTTCGTTACAAAAATGTAAACATCAGAAGGCTTAGAAAATCTTAAAAAATCCAGGTGACACTAAAGCATTGATTGGACTATGAGAAAAAGGAAAAGAATAATCAAAAAGGACTAATGTTGTGTTTGTTGACCCTGCTTTCACCAGGTGGACACGTGGGACAGCGATACTTACGGGTTAGATCTGCGCTTCAGCATCCGCGAGACCGTGTGCGCCAAAGCTTCGGGGAGAGACCCCTCCACCTGTGACTTCAAAAGTGGCCCTTTCGTGGTAGGTGGCCCTGCTGGCACTGGGAACCCCCCCCCTCCATGCAGGGGAAGGGTTGCAGTGCTGCTGGTGCTGAGAAGTGAGGAATGGCTGGCTGCTTTTGATACAGCCTGCACATGGAGCGGCAGTTGGGTAGGAAGGGTCAGTGGTGGGAAACTCTTCTGCCTGCTCAGTGGGGAGGGCAGGGGGCTGAAAAGAGGATTTGTGTCTGGGAGCAATGTGTAGTGAAGGTATGTGTGCTTTTGGGGTCAAATCCTAGAAGGAATGGCTTATTCTCTAAGTTAGGAGCTGATGTTTCACTTGCTTTCATCTATCTGGGCACCACATGAAGGGTTACCTTACATGTTGTGCAGATCCCACCTCTGTGCTCACAGTGCTGATCTCTTTTGGATTTTTCACTCTCAGCCTGAGATAAAAAGGCTCTTGATACAGCTCTTGCTCTCCTCTGAGTCCTAAATCACCAGCTTTGGTGGAAATACATTGTCCTTGAGTCTGTGCACAGACTCGGGACTTCTCTGTGCACAGTTACTTGGGCCAAGCCACCTCTCTGCTCTGGAGCTAAGCAGCTCATGTGTGTGTGGATGGCACCACACAGAGTTGTTGGTTTTCTGTTTTTCTTTAAGAACTCAAAAGTTGGCTGCTGCAGTGTTATGCCTGTATCCCAAACTGACACAATCCTCCTTTTCTTCCTAGGGCAATATGGTAGTGCGAGGATGTGTTTTCCAAACTTGAGTGCAGGTTTTGCTGCAGTTTTTTGTCCAATTGCAGAGACAACATCTTTGAGGGTAGTTTAACTCCCAGAGCTGGGGCTGCTGTTGGCATAGCCCTGCACTGGCCTTCTCTTTGTGCTGAGCTCTGAAAAGGATGTGGAGGTTTTCTCTTACCCTGAGCAGGCTCGGAGGTTTGTACAACAAACACACAGCTGGGGAGCCATAACATGCCATTGTATAATTGTTCTCGGACTTCTTTCTCTTGGAATTTGTTTCTGAAATCCTTCTGCAGGTTCCCACCACCACTGAGGGTTGGTGTTGGATGTTTGCTCTGTGAGATTGGCTCTGTTTTGTTCTGTTACAGCCCACTGCTTCCTGCAGGAGCGTTGTGGAGGTCTCCGGGGGGCTGATTGCCAACATCACTGTGCGGTGCCATCGCAGCACTTTCAGCTCTGAATCCATGAGCAGCGAGGAGGTGAGGAAGGGGAAAACCCATTTTTGCTGCCTCGAGGAGTGAAAACTTTGCTTAGCCCCTTTTAAAGAGAAGTCCAGGAGTCTGTGTGTGCTCCTGTTGCAGGAGGAGGTTTGGATCAGGAAAGTGGTTGTAGTTTGAAATCCAGTTGTCAGCAGTGACCCTTCCCTTGCCTGGGAGAGTGTGGCACTCTGTGGCAGTCTGGCACATCTATCACCTCCAGCACTTCCTTCCTTGAGTTTGGGCCTGGAGAATAGTGACTGGCACTTCTTGGACACACACACAAATACCTGTGGCTCTGGCTCTGTTGCCAAACCCAGCTCCCAGCTGAGCACGTCATCACAGCACAGCCCAAGGACATTTGGTCTGCTGAGATCTTTGTTCCCTTTTTCAGCTCTTTTTTGGCTTTAAGGGTGTTATTCAAAGCTGACCTAACCTGGGAATTCCTACTGGCTGTTTCCAAACTGTGCCAGTGTCCACTTTATCCATGAACTGACTCTTGAACTTTGTGTGTCTGCACTTAGAACACAGCTCTACAGTGGGTGTTGTGCTTGAGGGAACACAATTTAACAAGCAAGGACATGGAGAGCTTTTAGTTTTGGAAAATTCAGGGAGCTAAATTAAGAAGTTGAACTGTAGAATCACAGAATGGTTTGGGTTGGAAGGAACTTTTATGTCCATCCAGTTCCACCCCCTACCATGGGACACCTTCCACTGCCCCAGGCTGCTCCAAGCCCTGTCCAACCTGGCCTTGGGCACTTCCAGGGATCCAGGGGCAGCCACAGCTGCTCTGGG
>JAWWEY010000002.1:5145742-5155985 GCA_035582745.1 Loriotus luctuosus
GATCCTGATCCTGATCCTGATCCCTATCCCGATTCTGATCCCGATTCTGATCCTGATCCCGATCCCGATTCTGATCCTGATCCCGATCTTGATCCTGATCCTGGTCCCAACCCTGATCCTGATCCTGATCCTGATCCCAATCCTAGTCCTGATTCTGATCCTGATCCTGATCCCGATCCTGATTCTGATCCCAATCCTGATCCTGATCCTGATCCTGATCCCAACCCTGATCCCGATCCTGATCCTGATCCCGATCCTAGTCCTGATCCTGATTCTGATCCTGATCCTGATCCCGATCCTGATCCCGATCCCAATCCTAGTCCTGATCCTGATCCTGATCCCGATCCTGATCCTGATCCCAATCCTGATCCTGATCCTGATCCTGATCCCAATCCCAATCCTGATCCCGATCCCGATCCTGAATCCCGACCCTGATCCTGATCCCGATCCCAATCCTGATCCCGACCCTGATCCTGATCCTGATCCCAATCCTGATCCCCTTCTCTCCACCCCCTGCACAGAGCCCACCCTGCAGCTCTTTGGGAAATCGAAGGTTGCTGTGCAGCTTTGGGGATTCTTATTGGGGGTTTTTAAGGCTTTATTAGTCAAAATCAACTTATTTTTCTCTCTAAAGCCGTTGTCCCACTCAGTCTGACTCTCACCTATTTTCCCCTCCTGGCTGCAGCGAGGTAACCTGATTTGTAGGAATTTCACCTCGAAATCTTGAGAGGATGCAGTCGGAGCCCTCGATGACCACCGTGGTAGCAGGGAGCAGAGGGTGCTGACAAAGGTCTAATAGAGACAGGGATGTTTTCCTCTTCCGTGGCTGTTTTGCTTTGCTTGGATGAGCAGGACTGGGAACTTTCGAGGCCAGGCTGGATGGGGCTTGGAGCAGCCTGGGATGGTGGGAGGTGTCCCTGCCCGTGGCAGAGGGGTGGGATGAGATGAGCTTTAAGGTCCCTTCCAACCCAAACCAGCCTGGCATTCCATGATTCCTTTCCTCTGAATGCCCAGTGCCAGAGTCCTGTCTGTCTTCCAAATACTTGCTGAGCATCTTCTTTCCCAACAGGGCTGATTTCACCCATCTGTGCTGATTTTAGGTAGAACCATGACTCTTCATTGGGCAGGAACAGCCTAGGTGCTTTCTGAAACTCCTGAGCTCAAGAGATTGTGGCTTAGGTCTTTTTATATGTGTCTATCTGGCCCAGGTGAGCAGAAGACCTTCCTGGCCTGTTTCTCCAGGACCTGGCTTTGTTTCCTGGAAGAGATGAGGTGGATTGACAGAGGAAACAGCTTCAGCTGGGCTTGTACTCTTCCCTGTTTCACCCTTGCTTTTCCCAGTTCCCCAACAGGCACTTCTCAGGGCCAGGGGTTGGATTCAACAATCCTTGTGGGCCCCTCCGACTCGGGACATTCTGTGACTCTATATTTTGCTAATATGCCATAATTAAATGTGCACTTCTCTACACACCAAAAAAAAAAAAAAAAACCAAAAAACCAAAACTCACCTTTTTTTGTTTTTTGGTTTGGCTTTTTTTTTCATTTTTCTTCCCCTCCCAGCCAAAATGATTGCAGTGTACTTTAAGCTCCTGGCTGCACTGCATGCAAATGCCTTCAGACCTAGGAGGAGCTGGTGTGGCATCTGCTGTGCAGATGTTTATCTGGCAGCAGGGAGCAATATTTCCTTTGTCCACATTACTTTCCCGAGCCTTTCCTGGTCCCAAATTGCTGACTCAAGCACTCGGTGCTCCAACATTCCAATGACCCTTGCTAGGGATGCTCCCTTCCAGCTCCCCTGGCTGAGAGTTTGGGCTGTGTAAGCAGACCTTGAGTTTTGTTGTTGGATTTTGCTTGGGGAGTGGAGATTTATGCAGCAGCAGGGACAGGGAGGGAGCTTTCCCCACACCCTTAGAGGCACTACTTGCCCTGGAAGGAACGTGCAGAGTAGAAATTCTCTCCTTTTGCAGACTTTGAGGCTGTTCAGAAACTCTGAGGCAGCAAAAAGGAGAAGGGAGACAGCAAAGCCACAGGGGATGAGACTGAGGTCTCATCATTGCTGCACACAAGGACTTTGTGTGGGCTTTGTTGCCTTACCAGAAGGTGAAATGTTGGCACCCTATTGATGCAAAGCAGTTGAAAGATGAGGAAAGAAGTGAGAGTTTGGATCTGTGTAGTGATTTGGGGAATGAACAGGAGCAACTGCAGTTGTCCCCACATGGGACAGGACACCCAGTCCCTGCCCAGACCTCCTGCACTGCAGTCTGTCCCCAGGGAAGGGTGGAAAGTGCTGACTTCCTGCTCTCTGAGGAAAGCAGTAAAACCTGCATCCACGGCAGAATCGCTCCTTTCACATTCATTTTCTCTGCTTGGTTTTTTGTACACCCCGACACTTTTTATGCTGACAGTGTCTGGGCAGGAATTCCCATGGTGTGGGATGGATGAAGGACAACACCAGGCAGTGATGCTGCAGAAAAAATGGGCTCTGTTCCCTTCTCTCCCTTCAGGCAGCACTTGTGGAATTTGAGCTCCAGGGTGCCACAGCATCTCATTTGCCAGACCCTCTTTTTGGCATCAGATGCTCCATGATGGACACCTCACCCCTGGAAGTGTTCAAGGCCAGGCTGGACAGTGCTTGCAGTAACCTGGTCTAGTGAAAGGGTCTTTAAGAGTCTTTAAGGTCCCTTCCAGGCCAGTCTGTGATTCTGTGTCACTGCCAGGCACTGGTGTGGTTTGTGCCACCATGGGACTGGCACTGGTGTGTTGGTAGCCATACATCAAATTCTGCTTACATGGGCCAGCTGGGAACGAGTGGAGCTACCAGCAATAAAGAGGGGCTCAGCCCTACATGGAACTAGCCAGAAAAAGTTCCCAAAGAGCAGAGCTGATCAGCTGGATGGAGCCCAGCCCATGTCAGAGAGAAGGCTGTGGCTCATCCTGGAGGAATGTGGAGATTTCCGGGCGTACGCTCGGCTGTCAGCAGCCTCAGCTCAGGCTGCTCATCCAACCTGACCCCTGGATGATCTCTCTGAAACGAAGAAGAGGCATTAATTACCAGATCCATGTCCTGATTCAGAGTGGGGAGCTGTTGGGAGCAGGACCTGAGTGCTTTCACACCAGAAGCGTGGGGTTGGAGCAGCTCTGCAAGTGTGAGTTCAGCACGGACACTTGGGAGGGTCCCGAGGAGCCAGAGCTGTGCCGAGGGTGGGGAGCATCCTCTGTGGCACAAAGAACCAGTGGCAGATCCCAGGGATGTCACTGAGCCTGGCTGGCCACTCCTGCTCCTGCTTCCCGGTGGCACTGATGCCCACTAGATGTCAGAATTGAACAAATGCAAGGGGAGGCAGCAGCTCCCTTCTCAAATTATTCCCCTTTCCCCCCCTCCTTCTGATTTCTGGCCAGCTGTGTGATAAAATGACCTTTGTGCAAGGAGGGTCGGTGTGTTTAAGTGGTGAAGAGAGCAGGGGATGCAGAGGAGAAATGACTGAGACAAAAAATCCTGGCCAGGTTGGAGTGCTCGTTTTGCCCGTGGCAGCCCAGAGCTTAAATTCTGCTCCAGGCACAAAGATGGTTTTGCTTTTTACTCCGTGGACAGTGGAATTTTCTTTCTCCTGCATGACAGACTTATCCTTTTTGATAAAACGGCATTAAATCAGATTTCCCAGCCTGGGCTGTGCAGTGCCTTTGGTAAGAGGAAAGCTAGAGAAATAAATGCTGCTTGTCTCAGAGAGGGTTTTGATTTCAGAGCTGAAGCCTTCTACCTGTTCCCAGCTCCCCTCTCAGCCCTTATTCAGGAGCTCAGCTCATTCACTGCAGCTGCTTAACTTGAGCAAGAGCATCCTAATGCCTCTTAAAGATTAGGTGTGCTAATTAATGCTTCCACAACCAGGAAGGGATCTGCTGCTGTCTGACATTCACAGCTGCCACGGTGTTTGCTCCTTTCAAACCTCCTGCTGGCTTTAAAATCCTGATTTTCCCCCCTCCCTGTATTTTCTTTTTTTCCCCCAGGAGAAATTGTTGCCTGTGTCTCATGGCACAGTGGGAATTCTCTGAAGGAAATGGAGTGCCAGCACTTGGCAATCATCACGTGGTGGAGCCTTCTGAGAGGGTGGTGGTGACGTATCTGTGGGCACTGCTTGTCCCCCGTGACAAACAAGGAATCTGGGCTGGAAAACCAGCATTACACCTGGAAAGGGGAGCTTAAAACATGGGCCTTAACTCTTCCAAGGAAGTAAAGCTCCTGGAAGTTATCTAGATGTTCATTGGAGATTAAATCAGGGGGAGATTAAGCTGGGAGAAACTTAGCCCAAGAAGGAAATTGGGATCTCGTGTTGGCCTCCAGAGACCAAACTGGTTTAGGGCATCATTTATCTGTGAGACTTGAAGGAGGAGACCACCAGGAAAACCACAAAGCCTGGCAGGATCCCAGGGATTACAGGCCTTGATTAATGACAGTTTAAAATGAATCTTATGTGCTTGTGGAGAAGGAATATTTTTTTTCTGAGCAGTGGGAAGGTGATGCTGCTGGCTGAGCCCCCTGATCTGGGATGAATAATGGAGAGGAAAAGGACCCTAGCATCCTAAATGAGAGGCTGTGGATTTAAAGAGTGAAGGAAACCCCATAATCACATCAAGAAGAGGTCCTGTGCAGAAGGATGGGGGCCAGGAACGTTTCAGCCTAGGGCTACACGCCACATGTGGGTTACTGGGATAGGCTTGCTGAAACTTTCAGGTTGGAAAAGAACTTTAAAATCATCGAGTCCAACTGTCAACCTAAAGGTGGGGCAGCAAAACCCCAACAACTTTTCCTGTGTGTGTTTCAAAGCTCTTTAATTTCCTTTTGTGTTTGAATACTGCAGGCAGTCTTGTTGAAGGGTGAGAAATCTCCATTAGACAGGCTTGCCAGGGGCTTTGGGAGCAGATAGATTGGATAAAAAAGACAAAACAGAAAACCCTGGGGTGGTCTTTGATGCAGGAGCTGCTAAGGAATATTTTTCTACATTTCCTGCTTAGTGGAATGGTCTTCCAGGGTATTTTGAAGGGAAGAAGCTCTGACTACAGGTAATGCTAGAACCAATTGCAAAAGCCTTTGAGCTGTTTGGTTTTCTAAGCTGGTGTTTTATTAATTGCCAGCTTTTTATCCTCTTGGAGAGAACAGAAAAAAACTCCCACTTGTCCATGCAATTTTTTCCAGCTTCTTGAGTTCTTTTAAAGCATTCACAGGTCCTGCTGGTGAATTTTCTGGAACAGGCCCCACATCACCTTTCCTAGCAGAGGGAAAGGGACTCAGATACATGAGCTTTATGCAACAAGAAAGATACACACCCCCTTTTAAAGGGTTGGAGCAGCAGATCTGTGTTCAGTGAACCAAAACACAGCTTTTTGTCCTAAAATCTTACATGCCAAAGTTTGAAAATACACCCACTGAAGTGGAGGTGTCTGAGGAAAGACCAAGAGGGAGGGGTTGGGTGCTCTTTGGAGAGAGTCAGAGATTTCAGTTCACTGAGACAGGATGGAACCAAAGCCTGGAGACAAAATAACAGGCCCTGGTTTTCTGCCACGATTGTATGACTGTATCTTTCTTTAAAATGACTGTTCATTGTGGCTGTTTCATCATGAAATGACTCTGTAGTTCCTCTCTGCTGTTGGGCAACAGGCTGTGTCCTGACACTTCTGCATTTCTCCCTGGCTGAAACAACTGGCTGCCAGTAATCCAGTTCCCCTAAAAACTCTTATTTTTAAAGAGAACTTGCTGTTTCTTGGAAGCATTGCCTGGTGCCACGGTGAGCAGGAGCAGAGATTCTCAGCGTGGTGCTCGTGCCTGCCTTCCAGTGACATTTGCAGCGTTGGCTCTGCTGGAGAAGAGCAGCTCAGCTGGGAGCAGAGGGCTGGAATTCCACAGGGATGTGCTGGGAGGCTGGAGGCTGCCAGGGTTTGAATGTGAATGCTGCTGGTGCAGGAGGCTGCCTGTGTTTTGCATTCACAGCCACGCTCTGATCCCGCAGGGCTCTTGGCCTGGCAGGGGATTCCAGAACCTGGGAACCTGGTTTGTAGGAGCTGGGTGGGATTCCACCCCTCTGAGCAACCAGAGAAACTGCAAAGCTCAAGTCTGGGGTTTAAAACTCTCTCTTTTTCTTTACTTGATGCCAGGGCTGTTCATTTAGGGGTGAGGCTTCTGTGGGGCCTGGTGTGGGTGGTTTTCCTTCCATCCCCAAGCATTCCCAGACCTGCCACCCTTGGCACAGCCTCGGTGGAAGGAGCTGGGCTGGTTTGACCTCCAAGCTCCCAGAGCCAAGGGCCAGTTTGGCAAAAGTTTCTCCTGCTTGTGCCTCCCCTTTGCTCCTAGAGAGAAGGAGGAACAGAAGAAGAGATCTGTGTTTACATGGAAGGAATGCTTTTCAGCTCTCGGCTAAGGGGAGGCATTTCTGCCCATATGTGAGATTTTCCAAGAGTGGGAAATTCACTCCTTAGCAGCCCATGGCATATGGCAGAGCTCAGGAAAGGCTCAGCTGAAGGTCTTGTGAGCACTTTGCCTTGTCCTTCCTCAGATCTCTCCCTCTGGGAGAGCAGAGTGATGTGACTGCCAAACCCACACCTCCCCAGCCCCTAAAGTGTTAAAATGTGTGGCAACAGCTTCGTTCCAGAGCTGGTAAATGATGTTCTGAATGGCTGAGCCCAGCCTGGGCCAGAACTCCATGCCAGGCTCCCTTGCACTAATCCCAATTAATGTCACCACAGGACATGCTGCTGCATGGGGGCACAGAGCACAAATGTTCTGCCCTGATCACAGACCTGTAGGCTCTTGCTGGCATGGAGTGCTGCCCACTTTGAGGTTTCTTCCTCTTTTGAGTCCACTTTTAGAGGAGAATTAAACAAGTCAGCCACCATCTGGCTCCAAGGCACTGATTTGAGCACACAACAACCCCAAAAAGTCTGTCTTCCCCTTGTTCCTCCCCCCTCATCCTGATCAGGGACAGCCAGTTCAAGTGTGCAAGGGGAACACGAGCTGGGAACATGAAAGGCAGGGAGACAAGGCAGCTCTGAAACTGGGTTAGAGATGAAACGAGCCTGAAATTTGGCAGCTGCAGGCAAGGCTGGGTGGCCCAAGGGGAATGGCTGGAAATGATTGATGAGATAAATGATTAATGAAATAGTGAGATTAGCCCAGCGCGGGGCTGCGTTTCTGTTTGGATCAAGCCAAAGACACCAGCCAAGAGGAGCTGGGTGGGTGTGAGGGATGCAGAGGAACAAGTGCAAGGTCAGCATCTCCCAGAAGGCAAGGAGATCATTCAAGTCAGCCTCATGTTGGCTTTATTGCACCTCCTGGGGTCTAAAATATGCCCCCCCTGTTTGGAGGGTTGACTCATCATTTGGTTCAGGATTTGCCATCTGCACAGCTCTCTCTCTGTTCAGGCAGCTCAAATAGAAAGAATTTCATTTGAATCTCATTTTACACATTGGTTTTTCTCTTACCTTCCCTGCCATCCACTGAACACCTGGGCAGAGCAGTTTGGTTTTTTTTTTTGGTGTATCAGGAATTTTGTGCCTCCTGGGCTTCCAGGGGCTGTTTATATGGGAATAGTAGTAACCTTGGGGTGGGAGGTGTGTGTTCAGGTCCCATTCTGCTTTTTTCCTGGCAGATATTTCTTTCAGGGCAAGCAGGATGTTCCAATAACAGCTAATCTGTCACACTGATAGCTGTGTCAGTGCAGTCTAAATAAGAGATTGGTGTGTGTTTATTCCCCTCTCCCACCAGCTCCTTGGAAGATTTTGGAACCAGGGGAGTGCTTGTGGGAACTGGTTGCATCTGCTGTTAGATTAATAGAGTCAGCCCTTGGAATGACATAACCATGCCCTGGAGGGTTTGGGGTTCTCTGCCAGCTCAGAAGACAAATGAATCATTGTATGATTCTTCCGTGTGATCCCTGTTGCTCAGACCCAAATGTGCTTACAGCCACACAACCTGTCCATTAGGAGGTGGCTTGAAGAACCTTCCTCTTTGGACTCACCAGATGAACCTTTTTCTTTCAGAATGCAGACACAGGTGTTGGTTTTCCATGGCTGGTGTGGCCTAACAAGTGGCTATGCCCTCCAAAATAAAACACCAAGGTTAGTGCGGGACAGAGTAAAGGTAAGAAGATTTTCAGAAAGCTGGAAAAGCAGGCCTTAGAAATAGAAAGAGCAGAGAAACAGAGAACTAGCTGCAGCTGCAAAGTCTGAAAGCAGAAAAAGTTATGATGGTACAGCAAGCAAAGAGATTACACAATAGCTTGAGTTTTAGGCTTTGCTAAAGCAGACCTTAAAACTACAGGAAAATACACTTAGCAAGATAGTAGAAGGTTTTAAGCTTAATAATGGAGTATTGTGTATTGTTAATAGAAAGAAGACAAGCAAGCATTGTGTGAAGCAAGTGTATGTATACTTTTAGTAATTAGCTAGAACAATTGCCTGTAAGCTTTAGCAATTGGCTAGAAAGTTTTAAAAGTGATTTCTAACAAAGAAATCTTTGGCTGCTGCTGGCTGTACGTGAGCTTTGCCATCTTCCCATTGTCTCAACCGTGATGCTGCAAATAAAGCTCAAAGAACGTACCCCAGCAGTCCCGTCCTGTTCGTGAGGAAAAAATAATCATGCCAACACAATTAGAGCAAGAGCTGCACCCAGGAGATGCTGTTTGTCCCAAAATTTACAACATCTCCTGGTTATTCAGTGCCAGCTGGCTGGGCTGGCTGGAGACTAAGTCTGGATGTGCACGTATCCATGCGTGTGTATTTATAAATATAAAAGTTTCTTCAATATCTACAGGATTTTCTTCTCCCCCTGCGCTCTGCAGTTCTTCAGCTGTTGTTGATTAGGAGGATGTTGATGTATGGAATATATACAGTTCAGAAATGCCATATTTCTTCACCTCTCCCTTTCCCTGAGTGACTGCTTCGAGAATCCTGGAAGCTGAGCTGATATTCTGAGTAACACCAGTCTGGGCTCTGTTCCTGCTTTTCCTGCTGCTAAATAGAGTCAGGGAGCTGCACAGGGAAAACCAGCTCCGTGTCAAGGTCGTTCATTTCCCCAAGGACAATAACATGCCATGAAACTGATTGTCAGAGGACTAAATAGTTGGATTTTTAAGCAGTTCTGCATTTAACCCTGTAACTGTGTTGGTTACTCACTAGGCTGGATGCAAGCTCTGGAATGACTTGGAGAAAGGTTAAGGGGGGAAAAATCCAATTTATTTATATGTTTTGGTCATTCTTAGCAACATTAAAACTGTGTTTTGGGTAGTGTGTGGTCTCTCAAGGCTGGGGTGGAGGCCTTGGGCTGGGTGCCACCACCCTGTAAATGCTGAGGTGGTGCTTGGCAGCTCCCTGAGCACAAGGTCATCAGCCAGGGGGTTTGGCTTCAGGAGATGAGGAGCTCTCAGGAAACCACAGGAGCCATCCTTTGCCTCACTCCTGCTGCCAGCAAGGCTGTTGGGTGGCTCCTCCTGGGACTCCTGGGAACCATCACCCGTCACAATTTGGCTTGCCACGTGCTTGGGCTCTGTGATGGTTAAATGCCAGCGTGGCACAGCAGCTGTGCCTCCTTTTGGCTGAACATCAAGACGCAGGCATCCAAATGTCGATAGCTTTTGGGGCGTTTTTTTTCCCTTCCTTTCTATGCCATCTAAATCTTTTTTGAAATGAAGGGATTAAAACAAGAAAGCATAAATTGGATCTCTGTGTGATCGCTGCATGCTCTCCTTGAGGCTGCAGAGTTGTGAGAGCCCAGGAAAACCAGACCTTGCAGACTTTCCTTGGCTGCAAAGGTGGCTCCTGCTGAAATAACCAAGGATTTTTGCCTCCAGCTGAAGCCTCCAGGGCATGGAACACTACCAAGGGTCATGTTGGCAAAAGCAGCCCCTAACATTGGATTGCTGCTGAGCTGGATGGAAAGCCTTTGAGAATAAAGATGGGTCATCCTCATGAGATGGAGAAAAAAGAGCTGTACAAGAGCCAGGTGCTCTGGTCTCTTCTGGGATGGGACTGGTTGAGATTTGGTGCTGCAAGGAATTAATTTTTCTTGTTTTCATAGAAACATAAAATGGCTCGTCTTGAAAAGGACCTTGAAGAGCATCCAGTTCAGGGACACCTTCCACTGTCCCAGGGTGGCTCCAAGCCCTGTCCAGGCTGGCCTGGGACACTTCCAGGGATCCAGGGGCAGCCACAGCTGCTCTGGGCACCCTGTGCCAGGGCCTGCCCACCCTCCCAGGGA
>JAWWEY010000002.1:5156085-5174687 GCA_035582745.1 Loriotus luctuosus
GGACACTTCCAGGGATCCAGGGGCAGCCACAGCTGCTCTGGGCACCCTGTGCCAGGGCCTGCCCACCCTCCCAGGGAGGAATTCCTTCCCAATATCAAATCTAAACCTTCTTTGTGTAGGTGTAAAGCCATTCCCTTTGTCCTGGTATTCCAGACCCTTATAAAAAGTCTCTCTCTGTCCTTCTTGCAGGTTCCCTTTAGGCTGCAATTTCATCATCCCAGAGCCTTTTTTCCTCCTGGTGAACCCCCCCAGCTCTCCCAGTCTCTCTGCAGAGCAGAGGGCTCCATTCCTCAGACCATTCCTATGGACTCTCTCCAGCAGCTCCGTGTCCTTCCTGCGCTGGCAGCCCCAGAGCTCAGCTCTCAAGGTGAGGTCTCACTGCTTTCCTGTAAGGTCTTGGGAGCTGAAGAGCCTCAGGAGAAATGCCACAGCCCCATTCCTTGCCCTCAGACTGCTCTGCAACCATTCCCTGGCTTCTGCAAGGGCACATCTTGCAGGCTCCCTGGGATGCTGGGAATACAGAGGGTAGATCTCAGCTCTTGCCATGTTCTTTTCCCACCTGTCCTCCTTCCCTTCTGCTGGATGTGACAACACACAATTCTCAGGGTGTTGGGAATCCTGACAGTTGCTGAAGTCTGTTTCAGAAGCCAGGTTGTACTTGTGATGATTTGAGGTTCCTTTGAGTCAAGCGGAGGAGAAGAAACAAATAATTTTTTTTTTAAAGGATGGGCCAAAAGAAGAAAAAGATGCAGAACGAGATGGAAGGCTGAAATAGATTGACAGGGTGGTTTCATCAGCTGCTTGCTCTCACAGTAACCATATACTTTTTTATCAAAAAAAAAAACCAAAAGAAACCAAAAACATAAAAAAAAAGAAAAAGCAAACGAACAACAACAACAAAAAAAAAACACCAAACCCAAAACCCCCCCAAAAAACCAAATCAAAACTAACAAAAAAAACCAAACAAAAAAACCCAAACCAACCCAAAAAATCCCACAAAAAATTCTACTTTTCCAAGTTCTTCATGCTGTACTTTGTTTGTTCTTGGTGTGAGTGGAAGGCAGTGCTTGATGCTCCTCCTCAAGTGGCAGCCGGTTTGCTGCAGGCACATTCCCAGGTAAAGGCATTGTGCAAATGTCAGAGGAGTGTCTCCAGACTTGAAAAATCAGCTGTCATTGCTTTCACCTTAATGTGAAATGAGATCCAAGGGGTGGGGAGAGGATAGGACAGCCAAAAACTGAACTCCAAGCCAAATTAGGTCTGCCTCTGAAAGCAGTTTTCTGTTCCAGAGGTCTCTCTCTCTCCACATGAGGTGGGCTGGCCTTGGGCAGCTGCCAGATGCCCTCCTGGATGCTCTCTCACTGCTCCTCCTTGGCAGGACAGAGGGAGAAAATAAAGTGGAAAATATCCTGGACCAAGACAAAGTCAGGGAGATCATCCATCAGTTACTGTCATGGGCAAAACAGACTTGCCTTGGGAAAAATTAATTTAATTTATTGCTAAAATTTGTGCAGCCCGGAGAGGAGGGAAGTGAAGGGAGGCCTGAGAGCAGAATTCAGCTTCCTCCCGAGGGACAGCTCCAATCTCTGCTCTCTGTGACAGGGACAGCACCTGAGGGGATGGCTGGAGCTGCGTCAGGGCAGGCTCAGGTTGGAGATCAGGAAAAGGTTCTTCCCCCAGAGGGTGCTGGGGCACAGCCCCAGCCTGCCAGAGCCCAAGGAACAATGCTCCCAGGGTGGGATTGTTGGGCTGTCTGTGCAGGGCCAGGGGTAGGACTCTGTGATCCTTGTGGGTCCCTTCCAACCCATGTGATTCCATGATTTAAATAGATTTGGACGGTGAAAACCAAAGACAAAAATTAAACCAACACTTTCTCTCCAACTCTCTTTGCCCAAGCTGGGCTTTGCTCCTTTATTCCCAGCTCTTCTTCCCTGTCTCCTGAGGGACTGGGAATGGTTGCAGTCAGCCCATAACATCTCTCCTCTGGCATTCTTCCTTCTTCCCACTTTTGCCCGGGAAGTACTGGGCAGAGGCAACAGAGCAGCTACAGCAGTGGAGGACATGGGCCAAGACATCCAAAATCTGGGCTGTGGGCACATGGATTTATCCTTGGGGTTTTCCTTTCTAAGTCCAGTGCAGGAAACAGCACTGACTTTGTCTTGTGAAATATTTGGGGTTCAGCTGGTGCCTGTGCTTCTTGAGGGTGTAATGAGATTGCCAAGTTATTTCAAATTCCCACTTCCCTGTTTGTCCTGGCCTTGCAAGTGTGGTGTTTAATAAATCCTTTACAGTGCTGAGCATTAAAGGCTGCCTAATAGCTTGTCACTTCAGGTTTGTGTTATTTCAGCATTTGCATAAGTGCATTCATGATTTTGGCACTTCACTGTGGTATTTGCTGGGTCCCCAGGATTAAGGAGGAATTGAGACTCTGACTCCATGTTCTTAGAAGGCTAATTTATTATTTTATGTACTTATATCAAATTAAAGAATATTATACTAAAACTATACTAAAGAATAGAGAAAGGATACAGACAGAAGGTTACAAAGAATGAATAATAAAAACTCGTGGCTGCTTCGAGTCCCGACACAGCTGGACAGTGATTGGCCATTAATTAATAACAATTCACATGAAACCAATCAAACATGCACCTGTTGGATAAACAATGTCCAGACCACATTCCAAAGCAGCAAAACATGGAGAAGCAATCGGATAATTATTGTTTTCATTTTTCTCTGAGGCTTCTCAGCTTCCCAGGAGAAGAAATCCTGGCAAAGGGATTTTTCACAAAATATGACAGTGACACTTCACTCCAAGCCACCACAGACATTTGAGCTCCTTGGCTCTCCCAGCAGGAAGAAGCAGGGCTGGGGGAAGATCACAAGGGTTGGCTTTCCTCCGCGGTGGGCAGGAATGCTCTGGCAAAAATAGGCACCTTCCAGTTGAGCCAGCCTAGAGCATCTGAAGTCTGTGGTCCTCCCACTTCTCTTTTTCTCTGGCAGCCACTCAAGCAGCAGCAGCTGCTTCCTCAGCCCAGGCAGCTGAGCTCTTCTTCCAGAGCAGAGAAGCCTGGGCCCAACTCATCATCTCTGTTAAATGCCCCCACGTCACGTCATGGTGAGCTGAGCTGGATGCCTCATTGAGCAAAAGCCTCAAATCCCTGGAAGCTGCCAGGACTTCAGCTGGATATCTGGAGGAAAGAACCTTTCTACCCTTCTCCTGGTTTTGTTTTCTCCTTTGAGCCATCACTTTTTTCTCAGGAAAATGTGTTTTGAGCGCCCAGCCTGCGATGTGTTGGATGTGGACCCAGTTTTTTGTTTAGAAGGAGTTTTTTTTTTTTGGCTACACCAGCCAGAACTGGCTGGGGTTCCTTTTCCAAGAGACTTGTAAATAAGGGGCAGGGTAACCAGGGCTGAGTAGCTGGGCTCCGGAAGAAGCTGAACTCCAAACGATGAGGGAGGAGCAGCTCACAGAGCTCCAGATGCTCCTGCCTGCTGAAAGATCATGAAATAAATGGGTGTTGAGCTCCTGGTAATATAGATTTTGTTACCTGTAACTGCCCTGAAATGGGGTCTGTAATCCAGCTTCTGAGTCTTAGAGGAGAACTTCTTCCCCAGGCCCCTGACTGACTGGCCATGATCTTTACAATTGTAAATAATGCTCTGCTTCCCCTTGTCCCTGTCATCTCTTCCTACCCTGCACTGCTAGTGATGTATCAGGCCTCATCTGGATTGTTCTAAAATCCACATTAAACATTTTTATTTGGTATACCAGTGTTAATACATAGGTATTTTTCTTCTATAAGGGAGATTCCTTCAACTCTTTCAGTTCCTGGCTTATTTCTAGGAAGCAGCCAAACATCATTGATAGAGCCCATTTGCAGCCTTGTTCTCTGATAATTCCCCCACCTTTGTAAAACCTTTCTGAGAGCCTTTTAAAACTGCTGCTTTCATTTTTGGAGACCCTCTGCTTGAATATTGGACTTCAGAATACCTGACTGCTGAGCCAATACCAGATCCAATACTCCACAAATTTCAGGTGGAGGATTTGCTATTTGTCATGTGGGAAATTGACACTTCCGCTTGGCAGGAGCTGTGAGGAAGGAGATTTCTTAGGATTTCTGTAGGAAAATGCTCCCTGATAATGAGTGAAGAGGATGGGAACAGCTGCTGTGAGCTGGCAGTGCCCCTGGAGGCTCCTGGAGTTCAGAGAGCGAGGGCGGAGCAAGGCAAGGGAAGGTGAAGCCAGCAGCTGTGGAGAATGAGAACAAGCTCAGAATACCCTTCAGTCACAGCCTGTAGTGGTGCCAAGTGTAAATGTGAGCACTCCATATCACTGGCATCCAGATAAAAAGCAGAAAGGAGAGAGCTGATGAGATGCTGGAGTTAATGGGGTGTGCAGGAATGCCGTGGTGGATCCCAGGCAGCTCACAGGGCAGGGCTGGGCATTGAAGCGAGCTGGGATTTTAGGAGCTCCTCCTCCCTGAGCCATTGCTGCATTTGAGGGGCTTAGGGTGTGTGTCCTTCCCTGCCTGTGCCTGTTTGCTGCTGCTTGTGTTCCCTGATTTTAAATTATTCAGGCAGAACAGGATAGCAGCTTGTTGAACAAGGAACCTGTTAGAGAGCGGGATCTGTGTGTGGAAGAGGCAGAGAGGTGCTGGAGCTGTGGGGGCTCTTTAAATTAGCTTTGTTCCTAACCTTGATACGAAGATGGGGTGGAAAAGTGGAAGTCCAAGTGTGGCCATATCCTTGGCCCAGCCTTTTCCCATCTCGAACAGCCCTGCTGCAGTGCTGGCACTCCTGCACTTCCAGAAAGGGCTCCCGTTTCCTTACCCTGAGAATGACTTCAGCAGACACTAAAATTCACCCCATGGCTCAGAAAGTTGAGAAGTGAATGAGCTTAAAGGTGTGTGTTTTAACCTGCCCTGCGCTCATCAGGGTGAAAAGCTGAATGTTCTCTGCGTGGAAGTGGGAAATTTGTTGATTGCCAGAGTCAGGAGTGGAGAAGAAGAACCTCTCTCCCCCTCATCCTTCTGTAGCTGTCGATGACAGACTGTAAGTGTCACCGTGTGAGTGTTGGCATCTTCCACCAGGGCTGCTGGGGAGCACATTTTCCAGCATTTAGCTCTTGTGTGACATGTGAGAGGAGAAAGACTTTGCTGTGCTGGCAGCAGGAGCCGGGCCCTGCGGAGGGAGGGGGTCTCCACCCTTCAGCAGGAGCGCCTGACCTCGGTGGCACGAGGGGGTGGGATGTGGCTCTGGAAAAGTGCCACTTGGGGAGGGTGGCAGATGGCACAGAGCATCAGGTGCTGCTCTCCAGCCTCACAGTGACAGCTTTTCCTATTCCTGGCCCTCTCACAGCAAATGTGGGCAGCGATGGGTGACCTTGGGGCTGGCCTACTGCACCCCCAAGAAGGTTCCTGCAGCAGCTGATCCTTCACAGCGTTCACAGTCTGTTTAAAGGGTGTTTGTGTCTCAAAGTTATGGGGGTGGATGGTGATGCTGCTGGAGATCACGGAATCATTCAGCTTGGAGAAGACCTTTGGAGTCCAACCACAAAGGGTGTGACTTCAGCAAAGAGCTGGGACAGAGCAGGGCTGGATGCCAGAATTCTGCTGGAGCTATCAAGTAGTCAGGTTGTCTGCCTTCAGCAACCTTCAGGATTATTTTTTGGCCCCAAGATTAATTTTTATCTTGTAGTATGAATCAGCTGTGTTCTTAAAAAAGCAGGCAAAGCCACAAAACCTGACTCATTGCTCTTTGCCTTCAGGCAAATCCTGGTGAGGCCAACACAAGTCTGGGGCAAAACATCACTTGGGTCTACCTGTCCCTTTACACACTCCAGCTGGGAAGAAGGGGATGCTGCCCCTACCCCTTCCAGGCAGGAGCCTTTCTGTGAAGTGTTTAGATAATTTAGAACATGACCATGCATACATAAGCTTCAGGCAATTCCTGTTTCACCCTTTAATGAGCTTGGTTCCCAGGAGTGTTTCTGCCACCCAGTCATGCACCAGTTAAAACTGACCTCTGCAAACCCCAGACTTGGTTCCCTGTATGGCACAGAATCACAGGATAATTTAGGTTGGAGAAGACCTCCAAGACCATCAAGTCCAACCTTGGCATCATGCAAGAAGTGCTATGACTTTTAAATGTAAATCTGTAATGCTGTGGTGGTGGTAGAGATCGAGTCCCAGCCTTGTTTAGGTTGGAAGGAACCTTCAAGATCATCTGGTTCCAACCCCCTGCCATGGGCAGGGAATGCTTGAAGTTAATTCTCATGGGCAGACCCCACACCATCCCCTGCTGGCGTTCCTGGCTCCTGTCTGTGAGGAATGAGTCAAGCCAAGCTCCAGGACCTGTCATTACTCGTGCCACTGAGGAGTGACTGTCAAATGTCCTGTCACACCTACAGTCCCCATCCCACTTCAGCTGTTGGAAAGCAAACAGCTTTGTGTCACATGTAAACTCTCTATTTTGGGTTATGTGACTCCTGCTGGTTTTCCAGTAACTTGCAAAGAAAAAAAAAAGTGGAATAAAACTTCCCTGAAGTTTCACACATTAAACTTCCTTGAAGTTTTACACATTAAACTTGACCACGAGTTCCAAATTCAGGACCAGCTTTGCTGCCTGTCACTGCTCAGCCAAGATGATAAAAATGCCTTTGGAGGAAGGTTTGGAAAGCTCTCTTTGCAGCAGTAATTGTGGGAACTTGGATTCTGCAGATGCTGAGCAGCCTGAAATGAGTCTTGAAATCACCTTTGGTATGGTTTGCAGCAGATTTCTGAGCGACACCGTGAAGGAAGGAGCAAAACTCAGCATCCCTGGCACTCTGGGTGTCGTTTTAAATTATTTACCACTAAAATTATATTGTCTCATGGGCACTTCAAAGCCAGGTTGGATGGGTCTTGGAGCAGCCTGGTCTAGTTGAAGGTGTCCCTGCCCATGGCAAGGGTGGAACAAGAAGAGCTTTAATGTCCTTTCCAACCCAATCCATTCTGGGATTCTGGATTCCATGACTTGGGATAAGACTGACGTGGCCACTCCCTGTGTGCACCTGGAGAATGATCCTCCTGTAACCCAGGGAGCTTTTCCACTTGCCAAATCCCTCTTTAATGCTCTGCCTCACCACTCAAATTAGAGCTTTATATCAAGCACACCACTCATTAATTAGCAACAATAACCATTGCCTTGTAAGATAATTATTTTGCCTAATAACAAAGCACTTGCCAGGAAGGCTCCGCTTTTCCAGCAGCTCCAGCTTGCCCCTGGCTTTCCTGCTGCTTCCTTTCAAAACTGACAGCTCTCAGTGTCTTTGGAGAGGCTTTTCCTAGGCAGGGTTGTTGTCACACTGCTCCAGTGATTGCTTTTCTGAGCTACCACAACTCAAACTGGTTCCCAAAGGCTTTGCTCAGACCTCTTCATGCAGCTTACACCCTGTAGCTGTGGGGTATTTCAAATATGCATAAGCTATTGCTGTATTTCTGGGCTATTTATTTCCTACTCAGCTGTCTGGTTTGTGATGGATTTTGTTTTTGTTTTCTCTCTCTCTCTCTCTTTTTATTTTTTAAATTTATTTGGAGGGTTTTTATTTTATTTGGAGATAAATTCTCATTGGGAAGTCCAAGTGGAGAGCAGAGCTGAATTTCAATTCTGCCTTGATATGTGGGCTTGGATTTTCTAACCTGGCTGGGCTTGAGGCTGTGTCAACAGAGTAAAAAGCACTAATTGAGACCTCTGTACTTAGAAAAATGTATCCTGGGACATTTTCCAGGATGTTTTAACAGCAATGCACCTTGTAGGAATAACTGCAAGGCATCCTAGATTGAAAATAAGAGGTAAAACCTCTGTTATGTTACCCAAGCAGCAGCTGGGAGTGTTGCTGAGGGTTGGCAGCTCAGCTCTGGCCCTGCCTGTGCTGCCTCCCACCTGCTGGTACCTCTGCTGAGGTTCCCTCCAAAGGCCAGAAGATGCCAAGTGGGCATTTTTATCTTCTTCACTGAGCCCCTAGGAAGAGGATTTTTTAAAATTTGTATTTTAATTTGCACCTTTTCCGTGTCTTCCAGCACCAGAGCTCACACTGGGGGGAATTGAAATGCAATCTCAGAGCTCTGTGCAAGGGCTGGAGCTGCCTGGGACATCTGTTAGTGCCACGGGCAGGCTCTGGAGCAGACAGGGCTGCTGACAGCAGACAGGAGAAGATCTGTCTGGACAGTGCTAATCACAGTCTCTGCCAGGCTGGCTCTGGGAGCCAGGCACAGATGGCTGCACTGCCTCCCTCCAAGTCCTTGTAGCTCACTGGTATTTTGTGAATCCATCTCGTTTTAGCACATTTTATGGCTTGTGCTCTCACCAGTCAGGGGCTGCTGGAGTTTTCCTCTGCAGTGACACCACGCTGGCTGCTCAGATTGGAGTCCTGCCATGCTGGGGCAGCATTTGTTTCTCGGTGTTGCCAAAAATTTGGTAAAACCAGTGGGCAGCATCTCCTGCTGTTTAAATGGCTTTTACCTGAAGGGGTTAACAGGAGAAATAGATTACTCTAGACTTGAGTAGTATTTCTGTATCTCCTTTCATCCCAATCAAAAGATCACTGGGAACTTGATTAGGAGGAAATGTAATGCAGATCATTGATGAAAATACCCTCTAACAGCTTTGCATCTGGAAACGATCTGAGAAATAGCATTGTTCACCGACAGCTGATTAACAGAAACTCTTCACGTAGTCATTAACATACCTGGCTGAGGCCTCTCTAATTACCAGCTGAGTTAATGCTTTCACCGGGGTGACAAAGGGGACAAGTCAGACCTCATTTCCAGTGACTTTGGGAATAGAAATGGGCCCCTGAAGGTCGCCCCACAGTTTTGGGGATGTGGCTCTCCCCTCAGCAGGGCACTTCGGGCTTCCCTGCTGCTATGACCCAAAGTGGACTGTGAAGATCTCAATCCCTGCACAACTCCCACATCTTCGTTCCCCAGATTTATTTTAATTGCTGGGGGAACATCTCATGTCCTTCATTACTTCCCTGGTGGAAGCAGAGTGTTTTGCTGGGAGAACATCTCATGTCCTTCATTACTTCCCTGGTGGAAGCAGTGTGTTTTAGCCCAACAGCTGCTCTTTGAACACACAGAAACATGGAATCCCAGGCTGGTTTGACTTAGGAGGGGCCTTGAAGAGCATCTAGTTCCAACAAACACAGGCAAATCAGTTGTTGATCCCTGTGTGCTGAGTGAAGGATACTGAGGGCAGTTGTGTCCATGCAGGGGCTCTCCTGGAGGTCCCAGCTGTTCCCAATGGACTCTCCAGGAGGCACAACTGGGCCCATCAGCCACAGATGGGGCAGCTCTGCAAAAATGGTGTTTAAGGAAGGGCAAAGACTGCAGGGAGCAGTAGGGGGAGAGTTGCTGTTAGTGGAAGAGTGGTAGTGCAGAGTTTGTTGGGCTGGAAGGCTCAGTTCAAACCCAGTTCCTCCAGGAGCAGGGTTGATTGGGGGGTGCTGTTCTGTGGAGGATGATCCTCTTCCTCACCTCCAAACCACTGCTCTGCCTTTGCCAAGATAGGCCTGTGTGTGTGCATGTTAAATGAAATTAAGTGGAGAGGCTCTGCTTGCTGATTAAAATCAGTGTCTCTAAATAATTGTAATGTTAAGCGCTGCCTGTGCCCTGCAGAGCTGCCCTGTGATGTTTTCTCTTGGTTCAGCACTTAATGGGATCCTTGGGAGTGAGTGTTTGAGTGGGGCTGACTCACTCTCTGAACCCTGGGGCTGTGGGGTGGTTGTTGCTTTTACTCCTCGTTTCACAGCCCAGCTGAGGAGCAGAAAATATGCTTCAAACATGGGAGTGTTCAGTGACAAATTTCTTAAGCACCCTGCCAGGACCCCAGCAGTGCAAGCAGGAGAGCTCCTTCCTGTGCTCCACATTCATGTTTCACCCCATTATGCCCTTCAGCACTTTTTCCTGGCAGTGAATGCTCTGCTGAGATGCTTGGAGAACCTCAAGGATTCTCCCAGCGTTGTAATTGTCCTGGAACAAGTAAGGGATAGCTCCTGGAAAAGGAAGGATGTGGATTATTTCATAGCTTGGCATTTTCTCCTTTGAAAGCACTGCTTTTGCAGGCAGTTACACTGTGCTAGCAGAACAAATTTCAGTGAACAGTTGATAAAATTCATAATTAATGAGCTTTGGCTACCACAATGCTGATTCTGTTCAAAATAAGCTCACATTCCATGCTTGCCTTTTTCCCAGATACAAACGAATCTGCCTTTCAGTGGAATCAAATGTCACTTAGACATATGTAGCCTGGGGAGAAAGTGCATTCTTCAGCTGTTTAGTACCTGTCCCAGTCTGTTTGCAGGGATGTGTTGATTTTGGCCTTCTGGGCACAAAGTAGGAAGAAGAGAAACTTTCTCCTCTATTCTCTCTAAAACGCTGTCTGTAGGGCAAGATGAATTTTTATGGGATGAACGCTGAAAGCATGAAATGGATGGAGATGCCTGGCTGAATTCTTTGCTTTCCCTGTTTCCCTCTCATTGCCCTCCTCTCCCCTGGAGGGAACATCCAAGGACTTTTCCTGTGGCTGGCCTGGGGACATCTCTTGGCCAGACAGCAGTGCAAGTGATGGGGCTTGGAGGATGAGGAAGGAGTCACTGGAGGTGATGGTTATGCTGCAAAGTTCCTGGCAGATATTACAGATATTTGTTTAGCTATTGATGTACCTGTGTTGCCTCCTTCTCCCCAAAGCAACATTTTTATTGTCCCCACAAATGGAGAAAACTGGACTGGGAAAGAGGGAGCTGTAATGAGATGGAGTTCAAGGTCCCTTCCAGCCCAACCTGTTGTGTGATTGTTCAGGCTGGCATCAGTGGATTAATTACCTGCAGAACATTATAAATCAGCCCTGGCTACTCAGGTAACCAGGAGAATTAAAGCTGAGTAAAGGTGGTCTGGGGAAGCTTAATCGGTGAGAAATGGAAGAAAGCTCAGCAGCCAGCTGAAGTAGGTTAAGATGGGAGGTGTGATTAGTTGCTCACACCTGACAAGCCAGAGAAGGGGTTGTAGTCATCAAACCAGCCTTAGATTAGCTCTGCCCTGGTAGGGATGCTGTAGTTTATAATTTTTCATCTAATTGCATGAGATGTGGTGAGAAAGCATCCCCCAGGGATGTGTCCTGTCAGGGAGGCCACAGTGTTTTCCTTCCTCCCAGATCTTGGACACTGTGTCTCATAGGAAATTTAATATATGTTTAAGGAGGTTTAATTTTTCTAATAAATTAGAACATTTCTGTCTCAATTTTTTCCCTACTGCAAATGTTTGCCCTGCCACTAAATTCAGGGTGGGTGGGTGGGTGCAGGTGCCAGCTGATGCTGTGAATAGTCACTTAATTGCTGTACCTGAGCCCAGGTGAGGTCAGGCCAGGACAGGGAGCTGGGACCTCGAGGCTGGGAGGCCCTGGGGGCATCACATGTGGATCAGTGAAGGGATGATAGGCTACAAACCCTGCTGAAAGTAAGAAACACTGCTTTGGATGGCAGCAAAAGTGGAAAAGTAATGGTGATTTTGAGTTTTTAAAGACTTTTTAAACTTCTGGGTCTTGGAACTAGATTATCTTTAAGGTCCCTTGCAACTCAAACCATTCCAGAACATCCTGCTTTGGGATGTCAAACAAACCCAATTACTCTGAAACTCAGGAAACCTGCTTTTATTTTGCTTTTCAAATTTTCCTTTTCACTTGCTTCTTTTTTTCTTTTTAATCTTTATGAGCTTTAAACAATCTCTCAGGTGGAGTGGAGTGTGCAGTGTGGGCAGTGTTATGAGCATTTGGTACCTCCTACAGATTTTGGCATGTGGGCAAAGGGTTTAATATTCCTTTAGTATCCCAGTCCCTTTATAGCAGATTGCAGGGCATGAAAGAAAATCCAACTCTGCAGCAGAATTCAAAGGGGAAATAACGAATTGTGGTCTGTTTCAAATAATTAAAGCACGCAGCTATTTAGTGATCTATCAAGGGGAATGAGGGAGTAATAAGACACTCTGTCCAATTTGTTTTAGAGCTGGGGTTGGAGTGCTCTGGTATAAAATTATAACCTCTGTATTAATCACAAGAATGTTCACTGTATCTAGGTCAAATCCACACGTGAACCTCCACAAAACTTTTGCTTCATTCAGCTTTTTCATGATTACATTCTGGTGCCTTAGGGGAGGTAAAATACCTTTGATTTTAAAGAGGGGGAGAAAAAAGGGGGGCATTTTTTATCCAGTTTCTCTTTAGCTTCTCCTTCCTGCTTCATTTTTTTAAAGCAGCAAGGTTTTTCTTTTTTAAAAAGGAGGGAAGAAAAGGTTTGTTTTATGTATGTTTTTCACTGAAGGTTGCTCAAATTCAACCAGTTCTATTGTGCCTCTGAAGGAGCCATAAAATTTCATTACAGCTTTTCCACAGAAACCAATTTGAGTGTCCAAGGCTTGGTCTTGTGGTTTAAAGATCTCTCCCTAGAATCAGTGTGTGCCTCTCTCCCATCCCTGCGTGGCTGCCAGGTTCAGTTCATGTCTACTGAAGTATTTCTTTGGGGACTGAAACCAATTAAAACTGTGATGAATTAGAGGCTCTGCCTTTGGGTTAGCTCTAAATCTTGGCTTTGTGTGCATGAGCATCCCACTCTGCAGGTGACTGTGAGGGTTGGCTGTGCTCTTTCTCAGTCTGATTTATACAGAGAATGATGAAGAGGGAGCTCTGGGGCATCCAGTAACCTGTTTTTAGCTAAAAATCTGAAGGGGAGTTGTTTTTTCTAGGGTTTTGATGTGGGTTTTGTTTCCTTCTTTTGTGCTAAAGAATCAAAGTGGCCATAAAAATAAGAAACAAATAACTCACTTTTAGCTCCTCTTTTCTCCTTTTATATTAATATCAAATTGCTCTGGAAATGAAACATCTCCTCAGGTTGGAGGCACCAGGAATAGCTCCTGCCTTGGATTTGGCAGCATTCCACCATGTGTGGTGTGACTTGCAGTGTAATGTACACATTGTTACCCAAAAATACCCAGGGAGGGTCACACGCTCCTAGGGGAGCTGGGTTTTACTGATCTTTACACAAATCCTAGAGCTGCAACTCCCATTTCTGCCTATCAAAAGTACTCAGAGCTCCAGGGTCGAGCTGGCATCGTTTGGGAGCATGGATCCTATCTCCAAATTATTTCACTGGATGGTTTGGGAGGACAGTGCTGTGTCCAGCTCTGGCCCCTCAGTTTGGGAAGGATGTAGAGATGCTTGAGCGCATCCAGAGGAGGCTGGTGAGGGGCTGGGAACACAAACCCCATGAGGAACACTTGAAGGAACTGGGGCCGTTTAGCCTGGAGAAGAGGAGGCTTAGAGGTGACCTTATTGCTCTCTACACCTTGCTGAAGGGAGGCTGCAGACAGGTGGGGCCGGTCTCTTTCTCCAGGCAGCAATGACAGAACCAGAGGACACAGCCTCAAGCTACCTCAGGGAAGGCACAGGTTGGATATTAGGAAAAAAAATTTCACCAAAAGAATAATAAAATACTGGAATGCTCTTCCCAGGGAGGTGGTAGCATCGCCATCTCTGGATGTGTTTAAAAAAAGACTGGACATGGCACTTGGTGCTATAGTCTAGGTGAGGTGTTAGGGCACAGGTTGGACTCAATGATCGTAGAGGTCTCTTCCAACCTCATTATTCTGCGATTCTGTGACCTTAAAGCCCATTTCTTCCCATGGGCAGGGACACCTTCCACTATCCCAGGTTGCTCCAATCCCCGTCCAACCTGGTCTTGGGCACTGCCAGGGATCCAGGGGCAGCCACAGCTGCTCTGGGCAGTGCCATGGCCTGCCCACCCTCCCAGGGAACAATTCCTAATTCCCAATATCCCATCCATCCCTGCCCTCTGGCACTGGGAGCCATTCCCTGTGTCCTGTCCTTCCATCCCTTGTCCCAGTCCCTCTCCAGTTCTCCTGCAGCCCCTGGAAGGGGCTCTGAGCTCTCCCTGGATCCTTGACCAGGTGAACACCCCCAGCTCTCCCAAGCTGGCTCCAGAGCAGAGAAAGTCAATATGTTTCCCCTCTATGTAAATGTAGTGGGAAGAAAATATCATAAAGACAGGCATTTATCAGCCTTTGCTGGAGGTGTTAGTTTGCATATCAAGCCATGAGGATGCAATTGTTTCATTAGGACTTCGCTGTGTTTGTAACATTTAATGAGTCTTGGAGAACAGAGGAAGAAAATACTACAGGCACTGCTGCAGCCAAGATAAATAGGTAAACATCCCCTTGCCTGACATCAGTTAATGCATCACAGCTCTGCTCACTTAGGGCAGCCATGAAATCAATTCTTCAGTAAAAATAAAAAACTCGCATCCCAATGTGAGCTCATGAGGCGAGGGATGATGTGAGGGAGGGAAACTCCAGCTTGGCTGGAGGCTCCAGGCCTCTCTTTGTCCCCTCCTCATGGCAAGCCCTGCTGAGGGCTCTGCTTTCCACAAAATAAGGGTTTTGTCATTTTTCCTCAAAATAAACAATCTGGCTTTTTAAAAACTTTTTCAGGAGTCAGCAGCAATGTGTTCCCAGCCTCTCAAGGACACTTCACTGTCACTTCCAAAGTACCCCAGATAAATTGAGAGCAATGATGGAACTGCTAAGAAAAAGTCAAACCAAACAAAAAACCCAACTTCTCTTTAGCAAAGCTAAAACACATTTTAAATCACTTCAAATCCCATCTTATTTCTGGCTACACTTCTCAGCCTCCCACTGTAAAGAGTAAGATCTCAACAAAGTCAAAACCCAGCTGAAAACAGATTAATAAATTCCAGCTGAAGGATGAATTCATGGTTTTGTACCCATTCCCCTGGAAAATCAAGACCAGATAACACACAGGATAATGCACCTCGAGGTTCCCCCCTTGGGTGGGCTTTGCTCATGTCCCCTCTGTCACCACCCGTGCCACCCTGACCCTCAAACACCTGCCAGGATTTAAGGGGTGACCACCCTTGTGCAGGTCCTGGCTATGAGCTAGCCCAAGGGGCAGCACACCTCAGTCTCCAAGGGGAAGATGGATGTGATGGACCCAGAGCTCCCCACCCAACAGCTCCTAACAGGACATTGGCTGATATTCCTCCCAGACCCTGCAAAGAGCAGGGAGGGGGGAAATACAAAGGGAAATGGAGCCCACGGGCTCTGGCTTGGCAGCAGAAGCACCACCAGGGAGGAAGAGTGCCATGGATGTGGCTGCACAGTGCCATCTGTACCCTGTGGTGCTCCAGCAGCTGCTGCCACTGCTCTTGGCCCGAGGTGGCCAAAATCCAGCAAATTCCACCCTCAAAGTCAAAGTCACTCCTCTTCTAAACCTCACCTCTAAACCTCCTAAATGCAGCCCTGCTGCTGGGATGAAAGGAGGTGGGAAGGGTGTGACACGAGGAGACACAGCCACCTCCAAGGGATTCACCAAAATCCCTGCAACACCTCCTTCCCCTTCAGCCTGCACAGGCTGCTTCTCCACTCTGCAAGGAGAAGGGGTGCAAGGCAGGAGCCTGGGGATCCTGCACGTCACAGAGGCACCTCAAATCCTGCTCAGACTTCACAAAACCATTCAGGGCTTTTTTGGGCAGCAGCTTCCATCTATTTTGGGCTCAAACTGATTGGCAATTTTGAAGAACGCGCTGCAAATTGCTCTGCTAATCACAGCAACTCCAGCCATGGAACTGTATTAAAATAACATCAGTGCTGAGACACAAAGCTGAGATCAGCCAGGGAATGCTGAGCTGAGGCTGCCTGCTCTGGAGCCATCATCCTGCCTGCCTGGAATGCTGCAGCCTCCCCAGTTTTTCCTTGCTGATTCCAGATTCCAGCTGGATGCTCGCATCAATTCAACGATAACAACACTCAGGGTTTCAGTATTTTCAGAAAAGCAAGTGGTTTTCTGGTGGCCATGGCCCTTCCCAGGCTGCAGGTGCCTTCCCAAAGCCACCCAGGTTGGCACACAGAGATCAGGCTGCAGCTCTGCATCTCTGACGTGCTGAGTGTCAACCACACCTGGGAAAGGCCATTCATCCAGCTGAAAAACAGGGATCTCTCCAAGGAAATATCACAGACACCAAAGAAGAAGATTTAAAATTCCTCTTATACCAAGTTGTCTCTAAATCCTTTTAGGGGAGGCAGGGAGAGACAGGGCTTTGTGACAAGTGGGGAAAGGGTCTGCCCTGAGCATGTGGGTGCCTCTGTCTGACCTCAAACCCTGCTCAGCTCTGCCTTCCCCCAGCTCTAACCCAACAGAGCCTTAGGGAGCACCCTCTGTGGCCTAACAGCCTGCAAGGAGGGTCTGTGCCTCCCCCCTCTGAGGTGAAGATGGATGGATCCCCCCAGCACCTCCCACCAGGGTCTGGAGAACTTGGGGCATCAACTACTGCTCCAAGACACAGAATCTCCCACACAATGAGGGACACAATGAGGGACACAATGAGACTGTGACACTGTGTTGTCTTATTTTCCAACTCATCACTTCAGATTTCTAATGTGATAAAATGAAAACTTTCAGTTGGATAAACCAAAAATCATCATTCAAACTCCAAGCAGGGCCACTCACCCAAGGCTGGTCCTGGGCACTGCCATGGGTCAGCCCAGGCTGTTTGCATTCAATGTGTGCTGCAGAGGTGGATCCTGTGGGAAGGGGCTGTGCTGCATCCACGTGGGACAGAACCAGCAAGTGTGGGGCAAACAGCTCTTCAGGAGGTGTGGATTAAAACCTTCTGGCAGAAAAAGGAGTCTCCCATGTGCAGAAGGGTGTTCCCACCACTGACTGTCCCAAAAAAACAATGAAGAGGGAAGGGGAACAACGCTGGCTGGCAAACACAGAGGTGGAAATGGAAGGATAAATCACCCAGCTCCCCTTCCACCATTTCCCTTACACTGGTGAAATATCCTCCACAATGGATGAAATCAAAGTCCATCACCAAGTTCAAGAACACATTTAATGCAGATCTATTCCTTTCAAGGAGTGTCTGCACAATGGACAGCTTTCCCCTTCAAAAATTATTCCAAATGGCACGCTTGCTTTTCATTCTTCTGCATCTTAACATTTAAAAAATACAGCACATTTGTAACGAAGACACACGTTGCATAAACCACAGCCTGCTCTAAAAAGTAGATTTCACAAAGACTTGCCACGGTACAGGGACAAGGACCACTTGTTGATAAATTACTTTCACTCCCAGAGTGGAAAAGTCACATTTGTACACAGCGTAAGTGGTGCTATTGTCGAGCAATTTGATGGAAGTCCAGCAAAACACGTTGTGCAGGTTTTTATTTAACCTCATTTAAATCAAATTAACCAACAGGGATGGTGTCTAGGGACAAAGCAGAATCCTGTACATAAATGAACCAGATGTATCACTGAGTGCCACGTCCAGTCTTCCCTTAAACACCTCCAGGGATGGGGACTCCACCACCTCCCTGGGCAGCCCCTTCCAGTTTCTGATCATCCTCACTGTGAATCACTTTATCTTCATGTCCAACCTGAACCAGATGAGCTTGCAGCTTGGAATCAGGTAAGCTTTACAGTCCCTCCCAGCCCAAATCACTCTGTGATTCCATGATTTGCTGATGGAAAGATCTGGCACCCCTGCAAGAGTGACGCGTGTGCATAAAAAAGGAAATAACAATGAAATCCCTCTGGCCATAAAGCCAGTGTGGGCACAGAGCTGAAAGTGAAGACATTCAAACCACACAAGAGGCTTTTAAAAATCAAAGTCAGGGTAAAAGGTGCATGGGGTAAGTGCTGCCCAGGGACAAGAGCCTGGGGTTTGCTCCTCCTGAGCCCCAGGGATCTGTGCCAGGGAAATGCCATGCCCACCCCAAAATGAGGAGGTTCATTTGGAAGATTTAGACTCCTGGAAATTAGTGCAGAGCTCCAGATCACAGAGATAACAGGCTGCCTAAAACTGACCTGGGATTTCATTAGAGCTGATAACGGTGGGAAAAAAACCCTTCCCAAATGTGCATTACAAATTCAGTCTGTAGAAATTCTTTCAAAGGTATCTCAGTTAAAGCAAACCATGTGCAGGCGTTTGATTTGCACAAAATCAGGGATTCTGCCTCTGGGAGCAGCAGCTGGTGGGCATGGAGGCTGCAGGGAACGTGGGGCTGAGCCTTTGCCAGGAAGGACAGGAAGGAACTGAAATCTTTGTCCTGGTCCTGGACCTCTGGTGAACTCAAAATCCCAAGGCAGAATTGATCAAATCTCATTTTTGCTGAAAAAAACACAGCTGGAACATGGGAGTCTGTGAACTCCAGCATGGAGGGTGACCATGGTGGGATGCAGAGTGGTGAGCACGGAGCAGAGATGTGCTCACTGTCACTGCACCCTTTCTGCTGATGCAGTGGGGAAATTTTCCTGATTGAAGAATGGGAAAGTGGCCTGGAGAAAGGGACACAGACTCACAGAATAATAAAATGCTTTGGCTTGGAAGGGACCTAAAGATCATCAAGCTCAACCCCCTGCCATGGCAGGGACACCTCCCACCATCCCAGGCTGCTCCCAGCCCCAGTGTCCAGCCTGGCCTTGGGCACTGCCAGGGATCCAGGGGCAGCCACAGCTGCTCTGGCACCTGTGCCAGG
>JAWWEY010000002.1:5203469-5216059 GCA_035582745.1 Loriotus luctuosus
CCCACCCTCCCAGGGAACAATTCCTTCCCAATATCCCATCCATCCCTGCCCTCTGGCACTGCCTCTCTCCTTGCCCAAGGCCCAGGTTGGCCAGCAGACCTTCCGACTGTTCATTAGAGTCAACATCCTCCAGACTGAGCCCTTAAAATCTGCCTTGTTCTTGTTTCTTTGTAAGAGCTTGGAGTTTCAGGTAAGTTAAATGTACCTTTTCAAAAGTTTTGAGCAGCACTCTGTCAAGAGGAATGAATAAGGAATGTGCACAGTGTGAGTTCACCAGAGTTCATAAAATATTTGTAATTCCCCCATCGTCCCTGGAGTTCACACTGACTCAGGAACCGAAAGCAGGGGCCAGGTTTTAAAAGCTTTTGTGTTTACAAAAACCAGTGCTTGTCTTTGGTCATCATATCCGACAGCTGAACTGTTTTTCCAGTGGAAAGAAAGGGTCATTTTTGTAGCCAGATATAGCAAATGTGAACTCTGACCGTAGGCAGGGCAGCCTGAAGGCACCAGAAGTTTTATTTCTGGGTTTCAAGTTGAGGGGAATTGTGGAGGTGAGTGGGTTCTCAGACTGCCTGCTGCAGCAGTGGCTTTTGGGGGGAAAGGTGGGTGGATGCAGGTGGTGGAGCTGATACAGAGCACTGAGAGGAAGAAGGGAACATCTGGGGGTGCAGTTCCTGACCCTGCTGGTGGAGGGGAGAGCTGGCCACGGTGTCTGCTTGATGGTGACACCAGCATCCCTCTCAGCCACCTCCTTGGCCAAGTGCTGCAGCTCCTGCCAGCATTTTGGGCTGCCCTGGCCAATCTCAGCCCTGGTTTCCTTTCCATGCCTGAGTTCAGCTTCCATGAGTTCATTTGGGTACAGTTCTTGTGAGTGTTGCACTTTCTTGCCTGAGTTTTTCTGTGTTTTATCAGGAGACACTGCAGGCTGCAGCACTCTGTAAAACCCAGTTTTTGGAGGCAGAGGAAGATGTGCACATCTTAATTTGACGTCTGTTTAATTGCTGTCTGCAATGGAATGAAAGCCACAATCCCCTCATCCATGTGGTCAATAAAAATATTGAACAGAGCTGGCCCCAGCACAGAGCCCTGAGGGACACTCCTGGTGCCTGGCCCCAGCTGGATGGAGCTCTTCTCACCACCACTCCCTGGGCTGCCCATCCAGCCAGCTCTGAGCCCAGCACAGAGTGCTCCTGCATAGGAGTTTGTCTTTTGTTGATGGAGTGACAACATTATATTTTGTCTCTTTAAAAAGGAAAGCAGCTTAGAAGTTTTTCTTTTCAATTAGGTGAAAAAAAAAAAGACACTTCATAGGCTTAAGGGACTTCACCTCAAACTTGAGGATAGCTAATTGGACAGAAACCAAAAAGCCCTGCCTGGGCAATTTACTAGAAAAGGACATGAACAAAGAAACTAATGGATTTTGTAAAGTGTTTCACCAAGAGCAAGAACGCCTGGCACCTGGCTGGGTTTTTCTGTTTGTCATTTTGCCTTTTATTAAACCTTTTTGTTCCCAACACTGCAACAGAAGCCATCCTGCTGATTTTTATGCCTCTGAGGGTAGCTGAGCTCTCTTGGGTGTGTTATAGACCTCTGAGAGCTTATTAGACCTGGCTCAAAGAAATTCCTATAACACTCCTGTCCCAGCCCTGGGCAGCTGGACCCAAATCGAGAGCACCCTGCTCCTCTGGGAGCTCCCTGTCATTCCTCCACAGCTTCTCCTCCTCTCCCTCACTGCTGGCTGCCTCCCTGAGGCACCAAACCAGGCTGGGTGTCCCTTGGCCAAGCAGAAATCCCTTTTTTCCTTCCCTTTTCCTCCCACCTGCCCAGCCCTTCTGCTCCAGCAGCTTCAAACAAAAACCCCTCTGTGTCTGTGTCTCATGCTAGATGTGACACTGGTGTTTACTGTTTTGTGTGCAGTTGTAGTAGGTATTGTAAGGGCTGTGGTTAATTGTGTTTTTGTAGGAATTGCTAGTGATGTTTGGGTTAAAATTGTTTTTTTTATGGTAATTTGTTTGAAATAATTATTGGGTAAATTATAAGGTTTATGATGTGACGTGTACTTTCTTAATATAATTATAAAATTTTGTGGGTTTTTTTTTGTTGTTTTTGTAACTTTCATAGCTATTGTATAACGAAAGTTATGTTATAAAATATGTTATAAAATATATATAAAAGTTATAAAATATATTAATTTGGAATTAAATAATTTGTTAAGGTGTAGAATGACTTGGGGGATAAGAGGTTGGGGTTGCTTGGGAGGTGTTTAATAATTTTGTTGATTGTGCGTGTTTCTGGTTCCTAAAGGATTTTTGGGTAGTTGTTACTACTTGTTTTGTCATGTGGTGGTGTTTTGTGTTGGTAAATCTGTTTTTTGGAAGTATATTTTTATTTATGTTCTATCTGGAATGGTATTGAGTGGTATAGTGGGGTTTTTTTTACATTTGGGATAATGATTGATTGTTTTAACAGGAAGTGGACAGTTCTTTATTGCATGTTTAGGTTTAAGTATATTATATTATTTATAATAGAAAGTATATTATAATTATGCTATAATAAATTATTATAATATAATTATAATCTAGAGTATTATATAATAATATAATTATATTCTAAGCTATTATGTTATCATTATTATCATATATAGTATATTGTTTAGAATATAAAGTATATTATAATATTTATAATATAAAGTATATTATATTATTTTTATTGGCTTGTGGTATTGTTTTGAGACAGTTTATGGTAAGAGTATTGAATGTTTTTTGTAAGTTTGTCACTTAGTGCTTCTGTTTGAGTAGTAAATCTCACATCTTAATTTTAATAAGAATTTTAACAAAAGTTTGTTCTTCCCATGCTGCAGACAGGGGATGAGGGAAGAGTGAGCACAGTAAGAGCAGAGGGGCCAGGTCATCCCTCCCACACCATGTTTAAGTGCAGTAAATAAGCAAGAAAATAAAAACAAATAAAAATAAATAAAATGCTCACAGCAGTGCCACTGCTGGGCTTAAATTTGGCTCTTGCTAATGGTGCCTCCCTCGACAGGGTTTTTTCTCTGTGATGCTGTTTGAGGTTATTGATAAGGGCTGGTTGTCCTCACTGGGGTGGTGCATGGTCTAATCAAGCCTGTTCTTATTAAGAGTGATGCTGCTGAGCCAACTCCTGCCCCAGCATCAGCAAGAATTTGTAGGAAATTGGAGCAAAACCTGAGTGGGCTTGGAAGTTTTGTGATTTCTGAGGGGCTCTGAGGCAGCAAGTTCCTCAGATGGTGAGGAACAGGCTCATATTTTTCACTAAAAGTCACGTTTACTTTTGTGGGGCTTTTTGCCTGGCTTAAAAATCAGTTGGGCTGAGCTGGTTTTTAAAGCCTGGCAGAGTCACCAGAGTGCCTTTGAGGAGGCTTGAAGGTAAAATCCCAGAAGCCTCAAGGCTGGAAAAGCCCTCCAGGATCACAAAATCCAACCTCTGACCCAGCACTGCCAAGCCCAGCATTAAACCATGGGTTAAACCCAGCATTAAACCATGGGTTAAACCCCAGCTATCACCAAAGGGGTGCTGGGAACAGACAAAGGTGATACAGAGACTCCATCATCAGAAGGCATGAAAAGACACTTTATTATTAGAAATCTACAGTGGTGGACCTAAGAACTGATTGGCCTTTAGGAATTTTCTCTCACCCTACTGGTGAATTATGAATAGCACACTCTGAAGAACCACATCTATAAACTATGGTTACAGAAGGAGAGATAATAATTATTTGAATTCTTTCCTCTAAGTTTCCCAGGCTTGGCCTGGGAGAAATTATTTCTGTTCTTTCTTCAACTGAACTGAGAATATCCACACCCAGCATTAAACCCAGCATTAAACCATCAAACCATCCACCAGGATTTTCAAATCCTGACCATCCACCAGGATTTTCAAATTTGTTGTTACAGCAGCTCATTTAAACTTTTACACCAAATATTGAGCTGTAAAGTGCTGCTGCACTGTTACATCCCATATTTGTGAGCCCTGGCACCAGTGAGGGATGCTGGAACTGGATCAATAGAAGGGGAAAAGGGCACTCTGAGTAAAGTAAGAAGTGCTATCAGCTTGCTGTAACAAAGAGGGAAATGCCTGTGGAGTTCAGAGGGATCAGGGCTGGGCAAGTTGGAGAAAGTTCAGCAGGTGAAACATTTTGTGGCTGGAGGCATGACCAGCCAGAGTGGCCACCAAATTTTCAAGCAGGAGAAGTTAAAAGGTGGCAAAGCACCCTGCTGAAAGGTGAGGGGCACTTCAGAGGGGAAGTTAAATCCCTGTGATCCTGTGTTTTGGCTTGGCACCTGTCAGTGCTTTCTTTGTGCTGCCAGTGAACAAATTTTATCAATTAATTTTATTAATCCATCCCTTTTGTTTCTCCTGTGCCATACAATGCAGCCTGCTCAGTAATTGTGGAGCTGCTCTGCTTCCTTCAGATGGAATGGACAATCCTGCCCAACTCCAAGCATCTTGCACAACTTTTATCAATTAATTTTATTAATCAATCCCTTTTTTTTCTCCTGTGCCATACGATGCAGCCTGCTCAGTAATTGTGGAGCTGCTCTGCTTCCCTCAGATGGAATGGATAATCCTTCCCAACTCCAAGCACCTTGTCCCAGGCCTTTCCCACTGCCAGGAGTGGAGAGGAGACACGTGGCTCTTGCTTGAGGAGAGCAGAAGAGGCATTTCCATCCTGAAGGGCTGCCTGGCCTCTGACCTGCTGCAGGTTTGTGTTTCTTAGGGAAAGAGGCTGAAATCTGGGCTTGTTCTGGGGAAAAAAAAAGCAATTGTGGGCTCCTCAGCTTCCACATCTTCCTGTTTGGGAACACAAGGACACAGTAAGAGCATTTTGTGACTAGGAAAATCTCTGCTTCCAATTTCTTCTGGAGGAGGCAGTCTCATGTCATGGATAGGTTTGCTGCTGGAAGCTGGAGGACAGGGACAAAGCTTGAGAATCTCCTCTTGATTCCTCCCATTCTTTGTGAAATAGGGATGCACTGGAATGCACCTCTGCATTGAGGTGTGGTGCTCCATGTCCAGCAGCATCTGGGAGCCTACAGGTAACTGAGCTCTGGGGCTGTGAGGTTTCCTGTCCTGTGCCCATGTCCTGTCCATAGGTGCTCCTGCACGTGTGTATGGTTAGTGGGAATTTTATGGTATTATTGTGGTAATGGGAATTTAATGAAATCGTTTTGGTAGTGAGAATTTTAGGTGGTCCAAGGAGAGCTCAGACTTAGACATTTCTTTTTTTTTTAACTTGATGCATCCAGTGAGCCACCATCCTCCTAGGCTGGGACAGCAGCTCAGGGACACAGAAAGCCAAAAAATCTTGCACTGGAGTAAAGAGTGGGCTGGGTTTGATGTGGGTTTTTTAAGTAAAACCACTTCAAATGGTGCTAGGGAAAAAAAAAAAGATTAACATCTCCTTTGCAGTCTGAAATTATGGACTTTGTGCCAGAGAGCAGGCTCCCAGACCACCCTTTTCTATTTATTGCCCATAGCAATTTCCTTGGCCTTCAGGAGCTTCAGGGTAAACTGAGTACTGTAATTACCCTGGATGTTACCAGGGCACTTTCTCCACCCCTCTGAAAATGCCTGTGAAGTTTCTGCTGTAACTAAAGCTTCTCTTGCAAAAGGCAGGACAAAAACAAATGTTTTTAGAGGTGTCCACCATGTTTATGTGTGAAGGACAGCTGCCTCCAAGAGAGCCAGGCTGCAGTTAAGCCATGTCTTTATGGGGAGTTTTGTATCTCTTTTTGACCTTCCTCCCAGCCCTTTATTCCCAGAGTATTCCCATGGGACATGCGTTTAATAATTTTGTTGGTTGTATGTGCTTTTGGTTCCTAAATGATTTTTGGGTAGTTGTTACTATTTGTTTTGTCGTGTGGTGGTGTTTTGTGTTGGTAAATTTGTTTTTTGGAAGTATATTTATGTTCTATCTGGAATGGTATTGACTGGTATAGTGGGGTTTTTTTTTACATTTGGGACAATAATTGTTTTAACAGGTACTGAACAGTTCTTTATTGCATGTTTAGTTTTGTTATACTGAAAGTATATTATATTATTTGTATTGGTTCGTGGTATTGTTTTGGGGTGGTTTATAGTGAGAATATTGAATGTTTGCCCCACCCCTGGAAGTGTTCCAGGCTGGGTTGGGAGGACCTTGGAGCAATCTGGGATAGTGGAAGATGTCCCTGCCCATGGCAGGGGGGTGGGAATGAGATGAACTTTGTGATCCCTTCCCACCCAAACCATTCTGGGATTGATTCCTATGCCAAAACCATTTCTGCACTATTGCAGATGTGATTTATGCCTCACCTGAGCGTGTCAGTCCTGTATTTACCATTGGTGCCAGATTTGGGAGCATCCCACCATCTGCGTGTCATGGAAGAGCCCTCCCTGATGGGAGGAGCGGAGTTTGGTAGCTCAGAGCCAGGCAGGGAAAGTTCCTTTCATCTGCTCCAGGGCAGGTTTAGATGGGATAGTAGGAAAAAGGGAAAGAGATGGTCAGGCCTTGGAACAGGCTGCCCAGGGCAGTGGTGGACTCAGCATCCCTGGAAATATCCAAAGGATGTCCCACTGTGTTCTGCTCTCTGTGGGTATCACTGAACACACAGAGCCTGGAGAAGGCTGTGGGCTTTTGAACACCCTGAAGGGCCTTCTGAAAAACAAGGTTCACTCTCCTGTAAAAATTTAAAAAGTCTAATAAAGTACAATAGGAGACAAAGACAATAAAGCAAAGATTTATGGCCGGGTGCCTCTTGGCATTCAACCAAGACCATCCCGGCTATTTTGGAAACACCCTTTATATGCCATTTCTGTTGCATCTGCCTGTTAGATATTCAGAAACAATTATGCATATTAAACGTTTCCCCTGTTGGGAAGGATGAAAGTTTGACAAGAAAGTCTCACAGATATGTGTGCTTGGCAGAAAGATTTTTGAATGTAAAATCTGATGAAGGAGTAGAGGTGGAAGCAAGTTTTGATGTAGAAGAAAAGAATTGCTGAACCAGTCTCACTGGATAACCAAGGAGGCAAAGGGTGTGTTAGTTAGAAGGGGTTTTTGTGGCTTAAAGGATAAACCCACCCCAAACAAGAAGATGTTCTTACCAAGCAGAGAGATGGCACAGGCAAACAAGTCAGCAAATGTGGCAAGTAGAAAAAGGGTCTCAGAATTTTCCACTGCAAGAAAACTGAAAAACAACTTCTAGCTTAAACTGTAAAGTACTGACTTTTAGTGATTGGAGAACAGTAACATGAATATGGTAATTACAGGAGTTATGATAGGCTGTAGATAATAGTTAAGGCATAGATTGGTTCTACTGTATTAAGATGCTCAGCAAAGAAAAGTCTATAATGCATTGTAACCAAAAGAAAGGTCTTTAATGCACTGTAACCTAAACTCAGGGTCTCCAGGCCTGCCTGCTGCTGGAGCTGACAGCTGTGGGCACAGCTCTGTCACCCACAGCCCTGGACTGCTGTAATGCCTTGGATCCAATAAACTGCATTTTGAAGAGCTGCCTGCAGTCCCACATCTCTCATTCAGGCTCTTACACCTCTCCTTCCCTCCCAGTTTTCCACACTGACCTCTAAGCACTGGCAAAAGACAGGGGAGGAGGCTCTGAAGCAACAGAACACGCTTCTCCAAGGCAGCACTCAACTCACTGAGAGGCAAATTCATCCTTTTTCTTTCATGCTGCCATCAGTCACTGCTCACACACTGCAGGAAGAAGCCTCCTTCCCCAGAGGAGCTGTGGTTCAGGCTCAGATCACATCCCTGCCAGGCTCCTAATGAGCAGGCAGCTCACACATCTTTCAGCTCCTTGTCCACAAACAGTCAGGACTCCAAGGACTGGGCTGAATGAGGGAGAGGGAGGGTCTGGTAGCAGATACCCAGCATGGAGCAACAGCTACAGACCCTCCTCCAGGCAGGGGTCCCTTTGAGCATCCCAAATTCTCTCTGAGAGACCACATTAGAGCAGCAGAGCACACAGAGGCCACCAGCAGCATCCAGCACATGAGGAGGTGCAGGGGCAGGAGAAAAGCTCTGGCAATGCCTGCATGCTGCCAGTACCATGGTGGGCAAGCACAAAGGCAGGAGGTAGTTGAGAGTAACTTTGACAGGGCTGGGCTCAACAGCAGGACAGCAGGGGAGCTGTGATAATTAGAGCCAGCCTCAGGTAGGTACACACATGCACACTACTCTGCAAAGCTGTGCTGGTTTGTTTTGGTTTTTTTTTGTTGTTGTTTTGTTTTTGGTTGTTTTTTTGTTTTTTTTGTTTTGTTTTTTTTTTGCTACTGCTGCCCAACTCTTTCAGCTTTATCTACTGTAGATGTGACAGCCTCCAATTGTGGGCTTCAGAGGGCTGTGCCCATGTTATTTGTGTACAGCAAATCCATCCTCAGCACCTCTTTTGGGGGTTTAGGACTCACTTCTGTTGTGTAGAATAGAAATCTGAACTGCTGCTGGGAGTGGGAGAGGGAAGAAGAGACAGGCACCCACGACAAAGTCTCATGACAGCAAAACAGTCTTGGAGTTAATAAATACACCCTGCAAAAGCAAAGCAAAACCAAGACAAACTATGGAGTGGGTGGTCCAAGCTCTGCTGCACTCCCAGGACTGCAAGACAGAATTGTGACCAATCTCTGCAGCAGAGGCAGAGCTGAGGAACAGCAGGAGGAGAGCAGCAGCACCTGACTGGGAGCAGGGCTCCAGCACAGCACTGAACTGCCACACACAGGCACCACAGCCCAGGTCAGCAGGGCAGGATGATCTCACATCCCTTGGGACCACTGATTCACACTCACCTCCATCCCAACCAGTCACAAATACAACACTAACACATCCTCAGAAAGTGTCATTTGGCCTGGGTTTCCCCAGCACTCAATGCTCTGTCCTCACAAGGTCACAAAACACAGCATCACTTGGCTGAGAAAAACAATCAGCACACCCCAGAAACATTCATGGGATGTTGCACAGGAGCTGCAGGCTTCAGGGATCTGCTCTCTTCCACCTTGGCACACAGCTCTGTGCTCAATCTGCTCTGCAGCAAGGACTCTCACCAACACCCCAGCTCTAAAAAGGGCAGTCCTCACTAACACTGCTGTGAGTGAGTGCAAACCACTGGAGACAGGGAATTGCAGAAGGCAGCAGAAAAAGTGAGGCCAAGAATTTGGCTCCACTGCCCTCATGGAAGCAGTTGCCACATGGCACCAGGAGCAGCAGAAAGGAAAGCTGGACTTGCATGGCTTTTCTGCTTGTCCAAGGCATACAGAGACTACAGCCCAAGAACAGGAGAAGGGATATGTGTCTTGAATATGTCTTTCTTGTCTGAGATGTTTGTCTGAATCCCAGAAAGACACATATTGCAGTGCTGCTCCAGCACATCACAGCCTTGCTGTTTACACTCACACCACAATAATTAGAGCAGTCACTGTTAAATAGCTAACAACTTCACCCTCAATTCCCTGAACAATACTGAAGAATTCATCACAACATTTCACAGCCACCACTCTGCAGAAACACTGAAATCACCCCAGACACAAGCAGCCTCAATTAATCCCACACAGATTCTAGCAAAAACTACAACTATTTCAGCAGTACTCACCCAAAAGTAATGCCTTCCCAGGGCAGCAACCCAAAAGAAACAAGTCCTCAACAAACCACACCTTATGCACAAAGCATGACTCAGCTCAGGCACTGGGTGCCATCAAGAAATAAAACACAAGGGTTTGTACTCAGCCAGGTCCACGCCCTAAAGCAGCAGCTTTGTGGGATATGAAGCTCCCAGCTGCCATGGGACAGCTCTCCCTTTCAGCTGCCAGCCTCAGCCCACAGAAAAGCTGTGTCCTCAGAAGGGTTTGGGAGAACTTCCCCATCCAGGGACACCAGCACCTGAAAACAAACAAAATTTCTCCAGTGTCAGGGACTGGACATATGACATTTGTGCTTCTCCCTCTGTTTCTATCCATATCACTTGTGCCAAAAATATAAAATAAAGTGAATGGCTAATGTATAAAATAGGTATGAATATATAAAATATATAATAAAACTGAAGAGTGCAATGAAACACGGAAATATTTCTAAAAACTTAAACCAGTAGAAGAAGTGACCAACAAATCCAGGCTGCAAATTCCTAAGCAAGTTAGAATTGCAAGTTCTGGAGTCCTTGACTGCACCTCAGCATCAATGACACAGTCTATAAAATCTTTTTCTGTGTTTAAGGACTCAATCCATAAAGTCACCACCTGTGCCCAAATACACAAGCCACAAACACCCCTGTTCTGAAGGGCTGGAACATGTACTCACACCTCACCCACCACCACAAACCAACAGCCACCCTCCCACTCATGGATGGAAATCACTGTGGCTCCTTCCCACCACACCATCTTTCAGATCAGGATCCTTCTCCACTTCATCAGTTATTAGGATCTGTTCTCTTTAGAAGGTTTAGACACTTTTCTCCAACCATGCTAAGCTTAATCACTGTCTTAATAACTTCAGGGAACAAATATCAGCAAAAAGAGATGCTCCACTCTGCAAGCAGAGCCTTGGCTGAAGCACAGTGACACAGCACAGCGCCACCTCTTCACACCCCAAGGTCTAAAACACAGAAATTTTTGTCATGACCACTGCCTAAATAGTGCTTCTTGCTCCAACAAAGAGAACACTGCAGCACCATCCTTCCAGACATCCCCTCTGCTGCAGGCTGAGCACATCCCTGCTGCAGCCACCCCACAAGAGCCCAATAGGGGAAGGGAAATTCCACATCCCCTTCCCAGCAAAAGAAAAGCAGGGCCTTGGAAGTCTAGATAGTGCAAGGACAATTAATTGTATCAGGCAAAAATACTTAGGGTTTAATGAGCACATTAATTAGAGAGCACAGAGCAGCAGCACAGGTTTGAAAGCCATGGCAGAAGTACAGCATCCTCTGGCTGTGTGGAGTGAAGGGGAAACTCAGTGCTCTGAGCAATGCCAGGACAGGTGAGGTCCCCTGGCAGCTTCACTCCAGGAGCACCAGGATGGGCAGCTCTGCCCACCTTCTCTGAGCCAGGAGCTGTCCTGGGAGCACTCACACATACCCCACTCCAAGCCACAAGAGCCATCCCAAACTCTTAGAGAGATAGCTGGAAGCAGCTCCAGACAGAAGGAACCTCACACCAGCAAACACAGCTTCCCTCAAGATAAAAAATCTGTTGGGACCCAGTGGCCTGGCACCTGCTGCGACTTAAAGCCGAGGCTTCAGCCCATACCAACCCATGACATGCCTGAACTCCTTGCTGGAATGATAAAAGCCTGGTGCTTACGCTCCTGGTTGCTAAGATCTGACCTTCTCCAGGCAAAAGCCAAGGGAGCAAGCCCAGGAAAGCAAATTTATTGCTTTGCCTGGAGTTTAATCCCATTCACACCAGGCACCCCAGCCCAAGCACAGGGCTCACACAGCAAACCATGCACAGGACACGCTGGAGCACAGCCCCAGCACGCTGGCTTTGGTTCTTCTCTTCCAGCAACTGAGATAGCAGCTCTCTGCTCGCCTTATCCAGCTTCAAAAGCAACACTTCAAAGCCATCCCGTGTCAAACTCCAGAACAAACTGAAGCTGCCAGAGATGCCTCACAGGGAGGAAGTTAACACATGATGGGAACATTAATGTGGAATTGCAGACTACTGTAAACAGAAAAGCAACAGCTTCCTATTAAACAAAACCTTCTCCATTAAGTAACAACTACAACAGAAGGGTAATTTTACCTTCATCAGAGCAGCTGAAGAAAGGGGTACCATTGCAGGATCAGCAGTTTTCCTTGCTCACAGCACAGAGGCCATCGGGAGCTGCAGGTTATTGTCCCTCAGAGCCAAGGCAAGCAGAGAGGAAGATAAGCCCGTCTCACCCAGCCTGGCCGCCAGGTACGAGCTCCGAGACACGGCCGGGGCAGCACAGCCCGGGCCGGGACAGGACAGCTTGGTCCGGGGCAGCACGGCTCAGGCCGGGGCACCCACCCACGGGAAAACCCAAACTCTGAGGAGCTCAGGCCGATCCCAAGGGCAGCAAGGAGGGTTAGGAAGCCGTGACAAACCTGCACGGAGCTCCCCGCACTTGTCGCCTCCTCAGCCCCCTCGAGAAAAGGGCGAGAGGTGTCTGGCACTGCTCATACTGCTCAAAACCCCAGCTTTCGGAAGGATTTTATTTTTTCCCATTTATTTTTGAGCTCGGTAAAACCATCACCTCCGGAGCCGCAGCTGCCGGGCGCATCCCCGGCCGCGCCGCGGCGGCGGCTCCCGCAGCCCGGGGAATGCGGCGGCCGCCCGTGTCCACCCGCGCCGACCACCGGGTCCCACCCGCGTCCCCTCCACCGCCGCCGGGACGCTGCCCGTGGGCTGTCCCCGCGGGCTGTCCCCCCAGCGCGGCACTCGGAGCTCGCAGCTCGGGGGGCTCCGTTCCCGGGGCTCTCCCCTTCCCGGGGGTCGCTCACCTGCGCTCGGCGCTGCCGCCGGTCCCGCCCGCCCCGCGGCGCCGCCGTTCGCGCCGCCCGCCCCGCCCCGCATTGGCCGCGCGGGACCGGCGCGCGCCTCGCCCC
>JAWWEY010000002.1:5269404-5308213 GCA_035582745.1 Loriotus luctuosus
GATCTCAGCAGGTCAGAGAAAGAATGGAATAGATAAGAGAAAATAAACAACCTTGAAAAGCAGAACTGAGGAATCTCGACTTCTTCTTCTTTGGTTGTGGGGCGGGAAAAAAGAGACTTTTTAATACCTTGGGGGTCATCTCAGCCACAGAAACCTGAGAAAATTTAGCTGAAATACAGCCTTTTTCTTGGTCTCAGGAATGAATAGTTTCACAGGGTTTCAATAGTTTTGGCTGACATGCCATTAATTTCAGGCTCTCATTAGCAAGGAGGAGCTGATGCTAATTGTGCAGGGCCAGGTGATGTTTGAAATAGGATCTGTGTGGGCATTGTTGTAACTGATCCTTGCTGCTTGGGAAGCCTTGGCTGGGGCCTGAATGGCTCTCAAATACAAATATTTGCCTGTGGATGGATGCCTCATTATTAATTTAAAGCCTGCCATTAATCATGAGCTCAGAAATGCAGAGTTAAGCTTCGCAGGCAAAAATAGATGTGGCCCTCTTGCACGGGGAGCCGTTCCCGACCACGCTTCCATAATTGGATCACGCTGAAATGGATACCTTAAATTTAGTTACAAAAGGCTAACAAGAATAAAATGCCAGCAATTCATCACAGGCACGGTGCTATATTTAAAGCTGTCAGCATTCCTGGGCTATAAAGTGATTATAAATCCCAGTGATTTGTAACCGGCCATAGGAATCCGCTTCCATGCTGACATCCAACACCCGGGTTCTCCACGCTGGATTCAGCCACGTAATTAAGCCTTCACCTCCTTTTCAGTTCAGGAACAACCCTGCTGCTCTCACAGGTCTGAATGCACTGCCAATTCCAGGCCCAAACGTAATTGATTTCCTTCAGTAATCAATACCTTGCTGTCGGCCTGGAGGTGGAGGTGCCAGGCTGCTGCTCTCACGTCCCATTTCACTGAAATAAAGCAGTTGCCTGGCCCTGCTCTGGGGCTGTGGCAGCTCATTAGCTGACACATGAGAGGAGCAGCAGACAAAAAACTCACTGGAGTGTGGTTTTCCATGAGCCTTTCCGAGGAATCTTTAGAAACAGACACACAATAATCCATAGTTTGATACCTCTTCAATCCCCGGGGCTTGTTGGCATCGCCAGCCTGTAAAAAAAGGGATAAAAATCTTGGAAGCAGGCAGGGAATGACTGTGCTTGGCTGAGGTTTCTTCCAGGTCTTCACTGGTTCATGCCCTGGAGCAAGGGAGTTTACCTTGTTTTAAAAACTCATTTAGAGCTTAATCTCCAACCTCTAGGAAGGTGGTGCTTCACTTCACCTCGGTAAAGGACTTTTCCATGGATAAAAGCCATCGGATAATTTTTAATTTAAACTCAAATACACCTGCCCTCCATTCTGCAGCCTGTTAGGATTTCAAAACCTTGATTTCTAAAAGTTTCCCTTTTTTTTTTTTTTGGGTTACAACCAAACCCAGGTTTGTACATCAGAGATGCTGGAATTGAGAGCTGATGTCAGTTTACCAAAGCCTGAAAGTCTTACTGATGTCTTCTTACCAAAGGCAGAAATGGAGCGCTGATGTCTCCTAAGAAATTCCATTAAAATAAATATTAAATATTAATTATGTTATTAAATATTTGAAAATTCTTTATTTTTATAATAGAAACAATGTTTTATTCAAATATATTTTCACCTTTGCCTGCTGTGACATTGACATATTTGACCTGCTCAAGACCCACACAATGGAAAGATGTTTGCTTGAGTCATGATACAGATAATCCTGAAAGAGCCTGGAATTTGGGAAATTGGCCACCAAATAATCCAGGGAGCAAAGCCTCTGCCTGTGGCTCCGCTCCCCTTTGTGTTTTCATTTCCTACCTTCATTCCTTCTCCCTTTCGTGATCTCAAACCCCTGGAATGCACTTATTTATTAGCAAGCTAAAGAACAATAAGCAAAAAAAATGCAATAAAAGAAGAAACTGCTCCTAAACCTCCCTCGCCAGGCATGTGAATCCTTCAGAAAACTAATCCACCCCACAGCTCAGCAAATCACTGAGGAATGTGAGTTGTCTCATGGGATTGAAGAGCCCTCAGGAAGGCTGCTGAGATTTGGGGTGGGGAGCACCCTTTCACCACTTCTGTGCTGAGTAGTTTTCCATGTTTTCTAACAATAATTGTGCTTATCAGAGGTTTTTATTTTTTTTTCTCACAGCCCAAAAGTTCTTTGTTTTCTCACTAGAAAGCCAGGACAAAGCCAGGATGCCCATGTGTGGATTTGTCCCTGGAGGTCCAACCATGCTGCAGTAACCTCAGCACTATTCAGAGAACCCTGGAATCGTTTCAGTTGGAAAAGCCCTCTGAAATCATGGAGTCAGGCCATTAAGCCACCACCCAATTCCAAATTTTCCACCTCCCAGGAGAGGTTTTTCAGGGAAGGCTTCATGTCAGGTGTCCAGATCAAGGCAAAAATCTGACTGAGCAGCAGGAAAGAGCGGGGCCAAAACCAAGCCAGGTTCAGCCTTGCTCTTACTGAGGCTGGAGAGAATTTCAGCTTACCCATCCTCTTGCTCACCAGGCATCTCAGAGAGGCTTTGGAAGAGGGCCTTGCCTTCAGACAAGGCTGAGCTCATGGGATTTGTGGATGTGAGGAGAGACAGACAATGTCCCCCAGCTGAAAACTGAGACAAGCATCTAAAGGTGTTCCAAGAGAGCTGCAGAGGGACATGGGCAGGGGGGAAAGGCTTCACACTGAGGGACAGTAAAGTTAGATGGGATATTGGGAAAGAATTCCTCCCTGTGAGGGTGGGCAGGCCCTGGCACAGGGTGCCCAGAGCAGCTGTGGCTGCCCCTGGATCCCTGGCAGTGCCCAAGGCCAGGCTGGATGAGGCTTGGAGCATCGTGGGATAGTGGAAGGTATCCTTGCCCTGGAATGAGGTGAGCTTTAAGGTCCCTTCCAACCCAAACCATTCCATGATTCTGAGTTTCTGTTATCCCATTCTAATAAAATTCCTTCTTTCCAGGTAATCCAGCTCTTGTTCACCCCACTCCCACATCCCCTTTGATGGCCACGTGTGGTTCCCAGCTGGTGCTCACCACTGGAGCAGGGTCCAGGAGACTCCTCCTGGCACATTGTCCCGGCATTCCCTGGGCAGGTGTAGGTCCTGGATGCTCTGGGTGGGATCTGGAGAGCTGCAGGAAGCACTGAGTGCTCTTTGCCTTGACTTTGTTGGCACACACCTTCGTGAGGGCAATCATGGCACTTAAAGCAGAGCAGGAGAATTGATTTTCCTAGGAATTCATTCAGTTCCCAAGGGAAAAGTTCTGGCTATTAGTATTTCCCAAAGCTGTGGTGGTCAAATAAATCTGGCAAATGTGTGAGTTTATTTTGGTAATGCCAAAGGGACAGGGACATTTTCAGAGGGAGAAGAGGCACAGGGGTGGGTGTGTCAGCTGTGGAAACAAGGAAAAGAATGGGCAGTGGTGGTGTCCTGGTTCTTGAGCCCAAACCTTCAACACATCAGCACTAAAGTGACTGATAAGTTTTTAACAGGACCTCTCGCTTGTTTTCCTACTCATCTTCCAGACAGAAAGGTCTGCTGCTGCTGCTGGTAAATCTTGGACAGGCTGGTGGAATTTTGTTGCCCAGGAAAGATGCTCAGTCTCCTCCCTGTTTCCTCTCCATTTCCTCCAAGATTCCTCACAAACTGAGCCCCGGGTTTTTAGCAGGTATTTGGCATGTCTGCCTCAAACATCAACACTTCACAGCTGGCAGACGCTCCTCAGCTAAAAGACTTCTCTTTGACATCTCTCTTGCGCAAAAAAGCAGGGAAAGCAGCAGCTTTTTCCCTTCCCCCTCCCCTCCCGCCTTGCCGGCTCCTTTGGAGATCCCGACTGCCGGCGTGACTCATCCACATCCAGGTGCCAATAGCAAACGGGAGGGAGGGCTGGCTTTTGATGTTCCAAGCGAATTTATGTTCCTAATAATCGTTCCTTGGACGGAATAAAGAGGGCTCAGCCAAGCAGACATCCCAACTGCGGGGCTGATGGCTGCGAGGGACGTTTTCCTCCCTCTGTTAACTTATCAAGTGTGTGGTTAATGGCAAACATTAATTAACGCAAGAGATAGCGGGGTTGAGCCAGCGGAACAGGCTGTGATTTCCTTTGGGAAGGAGTTTAATGGCCTTGATATCCCAAATATCCTCGGAGCAGGCAGGGGACAATGCTGTGAGGAGATGGGGCTGAACTGAGAGCAGAAAAGGACCAAGCCAAGCGGCTGAGGCCTTCTGCAGGGTTATGAAATGTTCTTCTGGAAAGATCTTCCCACCATGAAAGCAGAGTTCAGGATCCTCCTTTAAAAGCGAGGTTGCTCAGCAGCGCTTTGGATGTGTCCACGTGTGTTCCTGCCTGCAGAGACTTCAGAGCTGGCCTTTGAAGTTGTCCACCCTGCTCTGACTTTGACCCTCCCGGCCCAAAAATAGCTCCTCTCAGTCACAGAAAATATCAAAGGTGTTGGACAATGGCTGGGTCCCCGTTCTCCCTGGAGGCAGTGGGAACTCTGCCACGGTCTGGAGAGAACGTGATCACACCAGCAGGGCCCTGGGACACTCCTCCTGGTCTTGGGGGCATGTTTCCTCTTGGGGACACATGGCCAAAGCCAGGCTCTGCGTGGTGGCCTGTGGGACAGGAGCTGTGAGAGAGGTCACCTGGCCCAGAGAGGGGACAGCAAAGCTGTCACAGGGGCTCCCAGACCAGTGTCAATGGGCTGGTCAGAGCCAGAGCTGCAGCAACGAGGTGGTCCCAGCCTACAGGTCCTTCTCCACCCAACCTACACTTCCTCCTCCATACAACCCACATGTCCTACACCATCCCAACACACAAGTCCTTCTCCATTCCAACCCACAGGTCTGACACCATCCCAAACTGCAGGTCCTTTTCCATTCCAACCCACAGTTCCAACACCATCCCATGCTACAAGTTCTTCTCCACCCAACCTATACATCCTACACTGCCCATCCCACAGGTCCAGCACCATCCCAAACAGCAGGTCCCTCTCCATCCAACCCACAGGTACAATGCCAGCCCAACTTAGAGATCCTCCTCCATCCAACCCATACATCCTACACCATCCCCAACACACAGGTCCTTCTCCATCTAACCCACAGGTCTGACACTATCCCAACCTACAAATTCTTCTCCATTCCAACCCCACACATCCTACACCATCCCATCTAGATTCTTCTCCACCCAACCTACACGTCCTACACTGCCCAACCCACAGGACCAATGCCATCCCAACTTAAAGATCCTCCTCCATCCAACCCACAGGACTGACACCACCCCAAACTACAGGTCCTTCTCCATCCCAGCCTACAGGTCTTACACCTTCCCAGCCTAAGGCTCTCCTCCATCCAATCCACAGGACTGACACCATCCCACAGATCCTTCTCCATCCAACCCACAGATTCTACACCATCCCAACTACAGGTTCATCTCCACCCAAACTAGACATCCTATACAACCCACCCCACAGGTCCTACACCTTCCTAACCTACAGATCCTCCTCCATGCAGCCCACAGATCCAACACCATCCCAACCTACAGGTCCTTCTCTATCCAGCCCACAGCCATGATCAGGGTCACACAGGTGTCATCACCTCACGTGGCTTTGCTGCTTGCCCAGCCCAACCTGAAGTTCACTGGAAACCCCAGATTGTGAAGTCAAGTGAACAAGGAACAATCTCCACTCTCATTTTTTAAAGTCTAAAAGTCTTTTTGGGAAATTGCTCTCATGTACTGGGAACACTTTACTCCCTCATAGAAATACAGATCGTGTGAAAGCTCAACCTGTCTAAATTTTTACGTGTTTTTGGGGGCTTGAGGATTTTGCTGGGTTAAAAAATATATTAGCTCTTCTCACAGATCTTGTCTTACCAGTGACCTTGGACTAGCAGAGCCACAACAGCTCTACCATTAGGAAAAAATCATCTTTTGAGCCTGTGGCTGGGAATACTGACAAAATCCAAACTAAGTGCCAATTTCTCTGCTGGAGCTCAGGCTCCATCAGAAGAAACTCGCAGTGGTGTTTCAGTTCACAACCTTCTCTACAGGCAACACAGTCCAACTTTAGAGACGATGAGACAAAAATAAGCGGAGGAAACTCAACACGGGAACATAATCAAAGGCACTGAGCCTTTTAAGATAGCGTCTGCCCTGATGTTTACAGAGTCCTCCCTAAGCCTGGAGACTTCTTCTGGACTTCAGAGACTCGGTGCTGCTCTGTTCTTGTTTATGGCCCTGATGCCAAAGAAAATTGAGGGGCTGATAAGCACCTTGCACCCTGCCATGCTCTGTCAATGGACTCTTCCTTGGGATTAAGTGCCTGGACAACATAAAAGTGTTTTGATTCTGCTTTATGTTCTCATCTGCCTCCAGAACAATTATTTTCGGAGTTGTACAGGAACACAGGCTCAGTAGGACTTGGGTTTTGTTCCTGCTTTTCCGTCAAGCTACAATGGAGAGCCCACGTGCAGTGTCTCGCTCTCACCCAGACCAGACCATGGCATTGTCCTCATGGGCTCCTCTTGGAATTGTCCCCGGTGTGGGAATTCGCTTATCTGAACCCAGAGCCCGCCGAGGAATGGCTCCCCTTGGAAAAGCAGACATATTTAAAGGGAGCTTTCACTGCAGCCACTCGATGTTCACTCGAATTCCATGGAAAAACTGCCCCAGGAGCTGGGCTGCCCGGCCGAGAGTTTGGGAGAGAAAAGGGAGCACGGCCAGCAGAAGGCAGAGCCTGAAGCAAGCACGGGCTGAGGATGAATGTGGGGGGCCGGGGGGTTTGGCTCTTGCGGGTTTGTTGTTGCAGGGAGGAATGCGAGCAATTCCTTGGCAGGATATTAGCATTAGAAAGGGGCTCGCTGAGCGGGGAGAGTTCAGATGTTGCTGGCTCAGTTCACCCTCTCTGGGGGTCTTGGGCTGCCCTGCCCTTTTCCAGTTAATACAGTCCAAAGATCAGTTGATTTCTGCACAAAAATTCCTACCCCAAAACCACCTGAGGAGGACAGCTGGCAGGATAACATCCCAGTCAGCATCCCAAAACTCTCTCTGCAGGCAGAGTGCAACCCAGAGCCTGCAGGAAAGGGGCTCCTGGCAAGGGCAAAGCAACAGACTGATGCTTTCTTTCCTTTCCTGACATGATGGGGGGGATCCCAATTGAGTCTTTTTTGTCTCTCCGGGCTCTGGTCCACATTAGGAATTTAAGCCTAATGAGTCTGTGATCACATCCAGGGCACTCAGGGATAGATGGGGGATCTACACCTCAAGGACAGGTGTTTTTAAGGCACAAATGTGGATGGAGCCCAGGGGGATATCTCCCCCTGACTACTGAGTGGGGATTTTTTTTTGAAGGGGAAAAACCAACCTCTGTGCCTCCTTTTACAGCAAGCTGTAAAACTTTACTGCTTGTCAAGCAACATCAGTACCTGCCCCTTCTGGGAAAAGAGGTTTTACTGTCATCAGAGCAGATTCACCTGAGCACCTCAGGGCTCAGAGGCGCTGGGCACAAATCCACGCCCTAGATCATCTTTAACAGCACTTTGGAAAAGGCTTCTCCTCTCACCCCTCACTGCTCTGGGAAATCTCATCACAACCCAAAGGGAACTGGGAGATTTGTTCACCATCCTCCCCTCCTCGGGGGCAGCTCCTCCAACCCAGATCAGATTAAACTGAACCAAAAAGCATCCAGACTGTGCAGCTGTAGAGGAGCCAAGAATGAAGGAGTTTTCATGATCCTGGGCCCAGGCTGCAATTTCTTCTGCATTCCTGTGGCCGCCCACGTGGGTTGAACAATGAATGTGCCCCGTCTCAGGGTCCATCGGGAGACCAGTGAGTGTTTGTAAACTGAAAATTGCCCTTTTAGCCCTGTGAAAGCCACTGGGGTGGCAGAAATGGAGGCTGGCAGCCCTTATCCATAAGGATAAGGAGATGTGCAGGCTCCTGGAACAAGGGCAGAGAGGAAGCAGCCTCCAGGTGTGGCCACAACTTCTCCCCTTGGGGCCACCAGGTTTTGCCATGGAGGGAAGGGGAGCAATCCTGATTTTCTCGGGAGATTCTCCCAAACCAGTGCAGGAAGAGCAGCCCACTGCTCTTTTGCACCTTTAATCCTGTGGAGGTGCCACTCCTGTTCCTTGTTTGTGTGCCAGCCCTCGCTGCACAACAGGATACCACGATCTCCTTTGGGGTTGCACAGTCAGCCCTCTTCCCACTGCCAAAAAATAGGGAAAAAAATCCTGGAGAGTTTCATGCACTCAGTAAATGATACACCAGGTCTGGCCAAGCAGGGAGCCAGGAGATTTGGGGATAAGGAGGGGAATGTTAATGGTGAATTAGCCAGGAAGGGCAGTGGAGCGTGGTGGCGCTAATCAGGAAAGGTGATCACGCCCTGCTCAAGGTCTGTGACTGCCCCTGAGTCACCCAAATTTGCTGCTCCCCCGGGCTGGTGCAGCAGAGCTTGCAGAGGGAGGGGGGCTGAGGGCTGCTGAAGGTTTGGCATCTCTGTTGGTTCTCTCCTGAGACCTTTTCACAAAGTGCAAATGAAAATCGCCCCTCGAGTGGTGATAGCTGTGACCCTCATGGACAGGACAGGGATGGAAAGCAGGGAGCTGAATTGCTTTTTCAGGACCAAATGGAAGTCTCAAAATGAGGGACACGGGCACCTGGAAGCCCATCATGATCCTTGCCAGGTCTCAAAGGGACTCATTCTCTTCTGTCCATGAGGGTCACAGCTCCTTTCCAGGGCTGGGAAAATCCACCTGTATTTGTGTATTTGTTGAATTGGTGTTCCAGCAGGTCCCAGAGGTGTTGGTTGGGATCTGGAGAGTGACCCCAAAGAGCAAAACCTCAGTTCTCTCCTGTTGGGTTTGGCAGGGGGCAGGGAGGATTTAATGTGCATTAAAGTAAATGTGCATAAAAATCATCCCAGAGTGGTTTGGGTGGGAAGGGACCCCAAAGCTCATCCCATTCCACCCCTGTCATGGGCAGGGACATCTTCCACGAGACCAGGTTGCTCCAAACCCTGTCCAGCTTGGCCTGGAACAATTCTACACATGGAGCATCCACAGCTTTTCTGGGCATAATACACACACACATATAACAAATACCAGTTTATATGTGTTTTAATAAGCATATCCTAAAAATCCATGAGCCCTCAGTGCAGTAATTGCTAAATGGACCAGGGCTAAACTTCCCATTCCCATTATCCCTGCTCCTCCCACTGACATTAAGTCAGGCTTGAGTATTTTCCTGCAGCGTGAAGCAAATAAAGAAAACAAGAGTCAAGTGAAAGGTGCCATTAAAGCTGTAGGCAAACTGGCAAGCCTCCGACCCTGGGAATGATTTACTGGAGTCTTTAATGAAGCCTGAGTGGATGAATTATGGGCAGAAAAGCAGGGATGAAAAGGAGAGTGAGATGAGGGTATTTTTGTAACCATTAAATTCCTGTCAGATTGATGCTTTTCTCAAGTTTTACGATGCTCGGACGTGATTCCTGATAAACTTTTTTTTAAAGTGGTGTTTTCATCCCAAATTTAGGTTGTGTTGTGAAAATGGCTGTGACACCCCTCTCTCATTCCAGCTGCTCCAAGATCCAGGCTACTTTTGCCACTACCACAGCCCTGTTATCCATCTGGGATGGGTTGGGATGGATACAGGGATACAGGATTCTACCAGCACCTGTGGGGCCTACTTGACAATAAAACTATGGAGCAAAACTGAGCAATTTTGCCATAGAAATGTTAATCTATCACCCATTCCCCACCCTCCAAGGAGGAAAAAAAGAGTTTTGGACCCAAATCAAAAGGGTTGGTGGAGCTGGATCCAAGTGGGCCTGATACCTCAACCAGGCTCCGAGGGAAAATCCTTGAGCTTGGATGTGTTGACAGCACCCAGCTCCCACAACCCAAGAGCAACATAAAGCCTTGAAGGTATTAAAGGCTGGGATCAAAGCAATTCCATGCTTTCCTGTTTGTCCCAGCCCCTGACGAGCAGGAGAGCTGCTGGGACTAGATAGGAGTGGTGAACGTGCTCCTGGGGAGGTGAGAGCCTTTTGAACTGAGGAGCAGCGAGGCATGAAAAGCACATTTGTGCTTTCCCCACTCCTCCCACCTCCTGCAAGTCTTGCAGGGTGGGGAAAACCTCCCTCAGCCCCAACGTTTTTGCCAGGAGAAAAGAAATTGAGGAGCAGCACTTGGATGTTCGGGGCTCTGTGTCAGCATGACCCTGGCTCTCTCTCTGAAGCCCAGGAAGAAATGACTCCTGGGGAAGTGGTAGCACTGGTTCTCCCAGGTCAGCTCGGTTTGCACAGGAGCATTTGGGGTTAGTTTGTGATTTTTAAGGCTGTGCTTGTGCCTAAGCCCCGGAGGGGAGAACACCAACGTCACACAGCCCATGAAGCTGCAGCCAGCCTCTCCCTCCTTCTGCCTCTCCCCCATTACCCTCTAAGCTCCTGAGGCTGTTGTGGGCTAAGCCATCCCTTGTTAACTGTTTTTGGATCCAGGTTACTCCATTTGCAGGTTTTTCATTCCTGGTTTTAATTTTCCCATCCAGCCAGAGCCAAATCCAGCCCCAGGGACCCCAGAGAGCTTCAGCCAGGGGCGAGTTTGGCCCAAGGTGTTTCTATCACAAAGCTGTCAAAACCAATTTCTTCTGATCAGACCAAGCTGAAATCCCAGCGGAGGCAACTCATCTCCTGCTGGATGCTGGCTTGAACAGCAAATAAACATCAGAGGCAGGAGAGCCTGGCCGGAGATGAGAAATCTCATCCTGTGATGAGAGGTTGTGAACCTTTCTTATCTTATCTCGTCTTTATCTCTCTGGGTTTCATAAGGAGAAGCCTGAGGTGGCAGCAGCTGAGGGGCCAGGGTACCTGGGGTGTTTGGGTGTGCTGGAGCCAGCTCTGCTCCCCAAGTTTGCAATGTGGGATGAGGCTGGGGCAGGAAAACTGGAAGGTCCTTGTGTCCCTGGCCGTGTTTGCTCATTCCCTGGAACAGGGGGGCTGAAGGACAAGGTGTGGAGGGAACATGTCAGCCGCGCTGGATTTAACAGCAAACCCTTAATCTGCTGCCAAGGTGGAAGCAAACACCTGTGGGAAGGTGCCAGCCCTGGCCAAGGACGTTCCTCCAGAACTCCTGGCCATGCTCAGCAGTGTTTTGGGACACAGCAGTGCCTGGGAGCAGGAGTGGAGCAGCTTCACTCCCTTCACCTCCAGCTCAAGCTGTCCTTAATGGTGATACCTCCACCTGAATGAACCCCAGGACCCCTCTGATGGCCACTTGTGGCCACTGTCCTGGCCACATCCCTCCCCTCCATGCCATGCAAGTTCCACCACAGAATCACAGAATATTCCGAGTTACAAACGAACCGCCTGGATCACCCAAGTCCAGCCCATCCCACCTCCCTGGACAATGGGTGATTTTTCCTCTGTTTGCCTCCAGCAGCTGCCACACGTCTGCAGAGTGAATTGAGCCATGGGGATGGATCCATCCCACCCAGCTCCCATGGGAAATGGGTGTCAGAAGAATCCCTTGCCTCCCATTCCCAGTCCGCTCTGCCGGCGCTGCGGCAGCGAGGAGGAAATGCCAGGGCTTAAGTGATTTAGCTTTGGGAGCGAGTGAAATCTACTTACATGGGCTAATTGATAGCAAATGATTCCTTAATTAGAAATTATGGAATTGCCCCCTAATTTACAAGGAAGAACAGGACTAATGCAATGAGGAGCTGAAGGGTGTTTCCCATGGTTGCCGGTGGTTTTCCTTCGGAGAAGCTCTTGCCAATTAACTTTTCATGACATAAATTTGTTTGCCTTAAAAATATCCAGTTAGAAGCATTTGCAAATGCATTATTTAAGGCTTGAAAATAAATATTGGATGCTCAGGCTGTGCTTTGTGAGAGCTCTGAGCCGCGTGGCTTCTCACTCAATTATTGATCGCGCTTTCCGCCGTGCTGGAGACGTTCCTGCATGCAGAGGGGAACAATCCCAGCTTGTTTACTTGCTCCTTCCACGTCTCAAAGTCTCCAAAAAACTCACCCAGCAATGGATTTGGGGATGTTTATAACTTTTACATCTTCCTCTATGTGAGTTTTATGGTGTTTAATAAGCTATGAGCACCTCGTGCAGTTTTATTTCCCTTGCCAAGACTTTTACAGATGTTTTTCCATATAAAATTTTGCTGGGATGGATTGATCCTTGTGCCAGATCTGATTGTAAACAGAACCACAGAATCAGGAGGGCTGGACAAGACCTCCAAGATCCTCAAGTCCAACCTTGAAGGCTCCTCAGGAAGTGTGGTGGTTCGGACTTCACCTTCAGCAACCATCAGCACGGAGAAGTGGTGAAAACTCATAGCCCAGGAGGTGAGATTTGTAACACAGAAGGAATTGCACAAACCTCACCTCCTCACCTTTGGAAGACTGCAGAGAGGTTTCCAGGGATGTCTGGGGGCTGCCAGTGCCCAAGAACTGCTCACCCCCAGCTCTGTGTGCCAGGAGATCTGCCAAAAATTCACAGGTGGAAAACCGGTCAGGCTGCTTGGCTGTGCAGCTGGAGCCCTGGCAGGAACGGGAATGCCAAGTCCAGGGGGGAGGAAGGTTTCTACATCCCATGAAACACTCTGTCCCACAAAAAAAAGCTGCTCTGAGGCTTCTTTGAGGATGGATCTGAGCGTTGTCAGAGGCATAAATAATGCGGGACCTGTCGGGAATTGTCAAAGGGGGAATTCAGTTTGCATCCCAGCTCCTCCTTCCCACATGGCAAACTGGAGCCAGAGAGCTTGGAAAGGCTGCAGACTCATGGCCATAATTAATAGTACAAAGAGCCTGGCAAGGGGACGCCACCAGACAGGCTCCAGCCCTGGCTCTGACCCTCAGCAGGTCTGCAGAGTCCTGGCCATGCCCTGAAAGCCAAGCAGGCATTTCACTGCTGCCTTCAAAGAAACCCACATTTTGCCCCAAAAACCCTGCTGCTCCCATCTGCTGCTCCATCCCTGGCACGAACGGACCACACAAATCCCAGATCTTTTCCACAGGGTGCCCACCACACCAGAAGCAGCCTGGTAGATGCTGCCTCTCTCCAATTTCCCCACTTCAAAAATGGGAATTGTGCCATTCGTGCTCAGCTTATGGGTTGGTGGTCACTGCTATTGCAGGGAGGGTCTCTTAACATCCATGCTCATAATCCCATGGCACAGGGAGCTAAATGAGATCCTGCCAGCTGGAAGAGAAGAGAACTGGACATTTTTTTGCTGGAGAAAAGGAGGGCAAATAATGAGCTTAGAAAAGAGGGGGTGCCAAGAAAAACGCGGAGCTGAGCGCTTGCTGCTCCCCTTGACATGCTTAGAGAAAGCAATTCAGGCTCAGCACAAGCAGTTATTAACTGGGGGGGGGAGAAAAAAAATATAATTCTTTTGACTCTGTTTCTTTGCAGGGCAGCAGAGCAGGAGTTATGTCCCGAGACCTCGGGACATAATGGGGCATTGAAAAGCAAATCCGGCGGCACAGAAAGGAAGCGTGTGTGTGTTCCCCCAGGCCAGAGGAGGCATTGAGGGAAGGAACAGCCAAGTGGTTATCTCTGGCTGGCTTAAATCTCAGCTTTGCACAAGCCAGGCTTTGTTGGGAGAGCCGCGGGCAGGGCAGAGCGTGGGGCTGTACCTGGCAGCTGATGTTGAGCATCATTTCAGAATGATTGAACTCACTCGGGATGCTCTTCGTCCTTGGCAGGGTGCAGAAAGCACCCAGGACAGGCACCTGTGGGGCAAAACAGCCTTGTCCTTGGGAGATGCCTGGTGAAGCAGGGAAAGTGGTTATGGATTCAAACCCTGGCAGGGGAAATGAGGGAAATCTGAGCATCAGCATCACTGCTTTGTGCCCCTGGTCCTGGCTATAAATGTCCCCCCAGTTTTATCTCAGCACAGTTTTGGGCTGAAAGATTTGTCAAGCTGGGCTTGAGATCACCTGAAATCACTGAAAATGCCCTGAATTATGGCAAATTTCAGCACTCTGCCCTTGCTGGGGCTGATCAGAGAATCCCAGGATGGTTTGGGAAGGGATCTGAAAGTTCATCTTCTTCCACCCCCTGCCATGGTCAGGAGCATCTCCCACTAGGAAAGTGGTTATGGATTCAAACCCTGGCCGGGGAAATGAGGGAAATCTGAGCATCAGCATCACTTCTTGGTCCCCCTGGTCCTGGCTATAAATGTCCCCAGTTTTATCTCAGCACAGTTTTGGGCTGAAAGATTTGTCAGCCCATCAAGCTGGGCTTGAGATCACCTGAAATCACTGCAAATACCCTGAATTATGGCAAATTTCAGCATTGCGCCCTTGCTGGGGCTGATCAGAGAATCTCAGGATAGTTTGGGAAGGGATCTGAAAGTTCATCTTCTTCCACCCCCCTGCCATGGTCAGGAGCATCTCCCACTAGGCCTGGTGATTCCAATCCCTGCCCAAGTTGGCCTAATTCCTCTCTCTCACTTTGCCTCTAAAAACCAGGGAATTCTTATTTTCTCCTTTATCTTTTGCATCCTGAGCCCTTTCCCAAAGTGAATAGCAGGTACCTGAGGGTGCTGATGTTTTATCCTCTGCTTTTATCCCAGGACACTTCCACCTGGTACTCCTGGGATGAATTTGTAGGAAATGCTGCCTGTTTTGGGCTTGCCCTGTAATTGTGCCAGGGTCTTCTAAATGCCTGCCCCTGTCCCAAGCCACACTGGTGTCTAGTGAGGGGAAATCCAGGTGGAAATGACCACAGGCAGATCCAAACAGGGCTAATGGTGTGAAGCAGCTGCTCTGAGCACAAGCCAGCACAGTCATCAGTTCAATTAACCCCATTGATTAGTGCAGGAGCTCACAAACGAGGCTGTTTGTCACTGAACACGGGGAATTATTGTGTCTTAACGCTGCTTAAGGAGGGAAACTTCCCCCCATTTTATCACAGAGCTGTCTGGGAAGTGGAAGGGTTCTGGCAGTGATCCCTGTCATTGAGGCTGGGAATTGTTTTTTCTTTTTTTCTTTCTTTTTTTTTTCTCTTTTTTTTTTCTTTCGCAGCTTCCGTGGTTCTGTTGCCAGGAGAATCTCCGGAGGGAACAAAAAGCTGTTTTATTTTGTGGGATGGGACTGCTGGGGGAGGAAAAAAGGGAAGAAGGGGAGAGTTAACTTAAGTGGGATGTGGGTCCTGCTGCTGTGAGCGTGGGAGGACACAGGGATTCCTTGGCTTCCAAAGGGTGACAAGGGAAAAGGAACTGGGTGATGGTGGCTTAAAAGGAAGGATTTTGGTTAGCAAAAAAAAAAAAATACCTAAAGAGGCTCCAAGGGAGCTGGAGAGGCGCTCCTTGCTGTGCTTTGCTCATTCCCTCCCTCAGCTGATGCCAGGCAGGCAGAGATATTAAAAGCCTCTCCGGAAGCTCAGTCCTTCGCTCATCAGGCTTAAAAAACTAATCCCTGTCCTTAGCAGGAAGTGGTTGTCACCTGGCCAGGTGTTCCTGTCACCTCACAAACCCCTTCCAGGGGGGAGCACAGGTGACATCAGCCCCCCCCCTTCCCACAGCTTTCCCTCCCCTCTGGCGCCAGCAGAGCCGCAGATTTATGAATCATGGAATCAGGGAATGGATTGGGTTGGGAAGGGACCTTCAAGCTCATCCCACCATGGGCAGGGACACCTTTCACTATCCCAGGCTGCTCCAAGCCTCATCCAACCTGGCTTTGGACACTTCCAGGGATCCAGGGGCAGCCACAGCTGCTCTGGGCAGTGCCAGGGCCTCATCACCCTCCCAGGGAAGGATTTCTCCCCAAAATCCCACCCATCCCTGCCCTCTGGTAAAAGCAGAGGCCAGGCTTGCCAATATCACGCAGAGAATTGCTGCCTTCAGCCATTGCCATGCATGGAACGGGAACAAACCCTCCAGACTCCCAGCTCCAGGAGGAAATCAGGTGGGGTGGATGCCTGTGAAGGAGGAGTAAATCCGCCCTGCTTCGATTCCAGCCTGGCACAACAGAATTCCGAAAAGGAAGCAGAAATAATCCACGTGGGGAGCCTGGCAGGAGGGTTTGATTGCCAATTCCAAATGAGGCAAGCCTCGTTTTACGAGGCACTCCTGAGGGTAATTGGCTCTGAGGCAGGAATGTTATACCTGCAGAAAACAAATCCTGTTGGAATTTATTGGCTCCATGCAGCTCCTGAACCCCTTTGAGCAAACATCTGGAAGCGCTGCCTCCATCCCTGCCTCGGGATGCAAACAAAGAGCTGCTGCTGCTTCCCAGGGAGGAGCCAATAATTTCCAGAGGAGAAGAGGGACATCAAACCCTGCCACTTATTTGCCATTAACCATCAGGGCTGTAATTAATTCTCAGCAAGGGGAAGGCTGACCTGGGAAGAGCTTGCCCCAGGGGGTTTTGCTGGGAGCGCTGCACTAACGCAGGGTTATTAAACCTTGGCAGCCAAGCACAGGCTCCCCCAGCTCCAGAAAGCCACCCAGAGCATGATCCAGGCTCAGGGCTTCCCTGGATTCCCACCAAAGCTGCAGGATCATGGAAAAACACTCCCTGTGGCCATAGCAGCAAACACGGGGCTTGGGGTGCTCTGATATTCCACGTGGGAGTGGATCCGATCAGGTGTCACAGACATCTTTTATGAAAAATCCTTTCCTTAGGACTTTTCCTCCTGAGGAGCTGAGAGGCCTAATGGCAAAATGCAAACATTGATTATCTGCTGCTGTGGAATGCAACAGGTGGGTCTGTGATTGGTCTCATAGAGTTGCTTCTAATTAATGGCCAATCACAGCCCAGCTGGCTCGGACTCTCTGTCCAAGACACAAGCCTTTGTTATCATTCTTTCTTTTTCTATTCTTAGCTGGCCTTCTGATGAAACCTTTTCTCCTATTCTTTTAGTATAGTTTTAATGTAATGTATATCATAAAATAATAAATCAGCCTTCTGAAACATGGAGTCAACATCCTCGTCTCTTCCCTCATCCTGGGACCCCTGTGAACACCGTCACAATCAGGCTCAGGTTTGGGAACTCTCCCTTCTGGGAGGTTTTGGGAGCTCAGGGCTGATGGCTGAGCTGCTGCTGTGTCTGTGAGAGCACCCCTGGCCCTGCAGGGGCTGGAATGAGACGGGATCCAAACCATTCCATGGTCCTCCTGGTGAGGAGGATCCATGCTCCAGCCCTGATTGGTGTTGCTGAGTTTGGGGCTCAGCAGAGCCAGGCCTGGATGTCCAGCTCCTGCCCACAATTCCCAAGGCAGCAGCAGAGCAGAAAGGAGCTGCTCTCTTCCCCAAAAAAAAAAACCTGGCTACACTCACCCACCTGACCCATGGGAATGTCATCCTGGAGCAGCCCTGTTCCTAAGGAACTGCTCAGGCCAACGATTTCCACCCAGATTTGTGCCTGAGAAACACCCCAGAGTGGAGCGCACGGAGAAATGAACCTGACCATGGAATTCCTGCAGGATGGAATCCCAGCAGCACAGAAAAGCCTCCTCAGGGCATTCTGTCCAATATTAATTGCTCCCTGGCATTGCTGCCTTGCTCTGAGCTGCTCCTGGGCACTGCAAACCTCTCAGGAAGCAGAGAGGGATGGGTGCAGGTGGAATTCTCATCCCTCCATCCCGGGCTCGGCACCAAGGCACATCCTGAGCGCTGGGAAAGCTGCTCCCGGGATGAGCAGCTGCTGTGACCCACAAATTGCTGCTTTTTAATGGAGTCCAAGCATGGTTTTGGCACCTGGAAATGTGGTTTTTTCCCAAGGGATCACGAGGATGCTGAGCAGGAGCTGCAGATTCTCATACACCCATTGGAAAAGACACTTTTGTCCCCAAAGCCACTCAAGGAGCCAGCCCAAGACAGGAATAAATTTGGACTTTCCAGTCTCCAAAAGGAGGGAAATCACACCAGAGATGGAAAAGAGTAGTAAACCAACAACTGAAATACTGATTTTAAAGAAAGTTTTGCAGGAGCAGAGGGACAGGAGCACCCCAGGCTTGGTGCCAAGGCACAGATGGGGGCAGCACCCAGCCCAGCTGCATCCCAGGTGCCATCCCAGTGTTTTCCACTGGCAAAACAGTGTGGAAGTGTCCTGTTGCAGTTTGAGAACGGGGTTACCCAGCTGCAGGGAGCTCCCCTTGGAGAAACCCCAAAGCTCCCAAAATCACACTGCAGAAAAGAGCTCCCAAGGCTGCTTTGAAGTGGTTCTGTGTGGCTCCTTCTGGGGAGCCAGAAAAAAGCTGGGAATAGGCTGGGAGGTCCCAGCTGACCCTCAGGATGGGGTCTGGCCACACAAGGACTCACAGCCACCCCTTTGCCACCCCACTTTTGTCCCAGCCCGGCCGAATCTCCGTCTCCTTCTGCCGTGCTGGGCGCAGGAGGAGCCAGCGCCAGGAAGAGGAAATTTAATCATCAGATCCCGATTAAACCCAGGAAAAAACAAGGAGGGGGGTGGGAAGAGCAGCGGCTCGAGTAGCCCAGACCCATCTGCTCCGGTATTTCTCGCTCAGCTGCTTTTCCAAAGGGTGTCCCAACGGGAGATGGCCACCGTGGTGCTGCTGGTGGCCACCACCTCCGGGTGCACGTTGTGTCCATGCCTGTCCTGCTGGGCTGATGCTCCTGGCAGCCCATTTCCTAACCCTGCATCCCAGCCAGGATGCTCCCTCACTCTATGGGATTTTTAGGGATCACAACCCCCTTTTCCCCATTTTTCCAGCGCTGGGTGCTGTGGGAAGCTTGGAAGCCACTCTCCGATGTGCTTAACGCGAGAAACCAGAGCTCAGCCTTTTCCTCCGCGTTTCTCCTGCCTTTCCTACCCGGGGAGAGCAACAGGGGCGGGATTTCTGCTTGACCAAAACGGCCAAAAAAAAAAAAAAAAAAGGAGCGGGGAGGGGAGCCGGATGGGAATAAACCTTTATTCTCCCGAAGTTTTGAGTGCCACCACGACGAGTGTCACCACGGCGAGTGTCACCACCACGGCGAGTGTGCCCGCGCTCACACCGGGCTGGGCGGGCGTGGCTCGCACTGTCCCCGTGCACAAAGATCCATTCCCATTCCCCCATCCCGCTTTTCCCGTCCTTCTCCTCTCCCCACGTGTTTTGCACCAGCATCTCCCCCCAATCCCCCCGCGTTCCCGCCCTCCGCGGGGCCACGCCCCGCCACGCCCATGCCACGCCCCGTGACGTCAGCGGGGCGGGCGCGCGCGGCCGGTGCCGGCGGGGGCGCGCCCGGAGAGCGGCGGGAGCGGGAGCGGGGCCGGACTCGGTGGCGGCGGTGGCGGCGGGGTCGGAGCGGGCGCAGGTGAGAGAGCCGGGAGCGGGGCGAGCCCGGGGGCTGCGGGCGGCGGGAGCGGCTCCCCGAGGGACCCCGGGGCCGCCGGGGAAAAGTTTGTGGCGGCGGCGGAGGGAGGGAGAGAGGGAGAGAGGGCGGTGGTGGCGGAGGGTCGGGGCTGAGGCAGCGGCGGAGCGCGGGGAGGCGGCCGGGGAGAGAGGGAGCGAGAATGTTTGTGTGTGTGTGTGTGACACCCTGTGTGACACCGTAAGTGTGCTTGTGACCGCGTGTGAAGTGTGTGTGTGGCTGTGTACGAGTGTCGCGTGTCCGCGTGTGGCAGTGTGACACTGTGTGTGTGACACTCTGTCCTCCGTGGGGCTGTCACTGTGTGTGTGTGACACTCTGAGTGTGAGGCTGTCACAGTGTGTGTGACACTCTGAGTGTGCTCCGTGGGGCTGTCACTGTGTGTGTGTGTGTGTCCTGTTGGTGTCTGAGCGTGTGACTGTGTCCTGTGTCCTTTGTCTGCCACTTTGTGCCTGTGTCCTGGGTGACTGTGCGTGCCACATGTCCCCTGCCTGTGTGGCTGTGTCCCTGTGTGTGTGTGACTCTGTGTGACTGTGTCCCCGTGTGTCCCTGTACGTGTGTGACTGTGTCCCCTGTGTGCGTGTGACTCTGTGTGTCTTTGTCCCCGCGTCCCCCGTGCGTGTGGTCACGTTTTGTGCTCGGTGTTGGTGTCCCCTCTGCCATGTGCCGTGTCAGGGTGCAAATGTGGCTCCGTGTCCCCGTTCCCGTGCCGTGGGCGTGCACCCCCGTTGTCCCCCGAGTCCCGCTGGCACACCGGGGATGGGCACGGCTGTCCGGGCTGTTGTCACCCTGCCGCTGTCACCGCACGTGTCCCGCGGCCAGCAGCGCTCCCGTTCCCCTTCCCCGGGACGCTCCGGGGGCTGCTCCGAGCCACATTCCAGCGGCTGTGCCCGGCGTGCCTTTGCCAGGAGGGCTTTCCCAGCTCATCCAATGCCCTCTCTGCTCCCTGCTGGCTGCCCGGGGGATGCTGTGGGTCCAGGGATGCTGTGGGTCCAGGGATGCTGTGGGTCCAGGGATGCTGTGGGTCCAGGGATGCTGTGGATCCAGGGATGCTGTGGGTCCAGGGATGCTGTGGGTCCAGGGATGCTTTGGGTCCAGGAATGCTTTGGATCCAGGGATGCTGTGGGTCCAGGGATGCTTTGGATCCAGGGATGCTTTGGATCCAGGGATGCTGCAGATCCAGAGAGGCTTTGGGTCCAGGGATGCTTTGCGATCAGGGGTGCTTTGGGTCGAGGGATGCTTTGGGTCCAGGGATGCTTTGGGTCCAGGAATGCTTTGGGTCCAGGGATGCTGTGAAGCCTCAGTTTCCAGGTGTTGCTGCTGGGTGGGAGAGGTGGAGTTCTCCAGGTGTGCTGCAGCCTGGGGCTCCTGGGAGTGCTGATTTCCTGGGATCCCTGCCTGCTCAGGAGTTTAGGCTCAGCATAACTTTGGGACAGCGAGGGCTGTGAGGTTGTTCTGTGCCCAAATTAAACCACGTGGCATCAAAGCCCCCAGACCCAGAGGAGCTGTGGGGTGTGGGATCAGGTGGATGCAAATTCCCAGCTCTGGGATGCCCATCACTGCCTTCCTCCCCTCTCCAGCCTGTCCTGACATTTGCAGTGATTAACTTTTGGCTGTTAATTAATATATGCATCCTCTTCTGCTTTTTCCTTCTTTGCTCCTTTTGTCTGGAGCAGCTCACCCTGACGAGCTGGGGCTGCCCCATCCCTGGGAGCTTCACATGGGGCTTGGAGCAGCCCTGCTCTGGTGGAAGGCGTCCCTGCCCATGAGGTGAACTTTGAGGTCCCTTCCAACCCAAACCATCCATGATTCCCTCAGCTTTCCAGGGTCTCCAGGCAAGTTTCACCCCCCTTGGTCACTCACAGCAAAAGAATTCCCATTTTTCTCACCACCCCCCATGCCACGGACCCGCTGGGCACATCCCCTCGTGGCTGGGGAATTTTGCAGGCAGAGATGCCAGCTTTCCATGGCTCTGTATGTCCAAAATAGCCCCGTTCAGGCTGTGGAAGGGAATGTGCTTTTCAAAAATAGCAGCTTCCTTACTTTTAATCAAACCAGAGCCGGAGCAGCGTGGAGCGATTGCAGCCGGCGCTCGACATCCTAATTGTGTTTGCCTTTTAATGAGAGGAAAACTATTTGCCAAGCTAAAATATTTATTTTAGCCTGGTGGGGTTGCTCTCAAGAGCTTGTGGGGATGGTAAGGAGGTGGTTTAGACACTGTGTGTGTGGTTTGGCTTTTTTTTTTTTTTCTAATGGGAAAAGCATTTAAATGTGGCTTTTTGTGGCCGGGGCTGTCTGTGCAGGGGAATTTGCATCATCCTCAGTCTCCTTGTTTCCAGGGGGGTTCTGAGAGCTGTGTCCCCTCCTGGGTGGATTTCTGCTGGCACAGGAGAGAATGCAAATACCCTCACCTGGGGTTTGGCACCTGCCCTCTTCTTTCCTGCCCAAAATCCCTCCTGAAAGCACCTGAGCTTTGTGGGCTGGTCTGGTGGCTCCACAGGAGATAGTGAGGAGTAGGATGGGTTTTTATGGAATCATGGAATTACCTGAGCTGGGAGGAACCCACAGGGATTGTCCAGTCCAACTCCTGGCCCTGCACAGACACCTCAACAATCCCACCCTGGGCATCCCTGGAGTGTTGTCCAAACATTCCTTGGGCTCTGGCAACCTCAGGGCTGTGCCCATTCTCCGGGGGAAGAACCTTTTCCTCAAATCCACCCTAAACCTCCTCTGACACAGCTCCAGCCACTCCCTCAGGTGCTGTCCCTTGTCACAGGGAGCAGGGGATGGCAACACCCAGGAAAGTTTTGTAGCCAAATGTTGACTTCCCCAGTGACCAGGGATGAGTCAGCCTTGGAACAAGGGATCGACCCGCTGGGAAATGTGTTTCTGTTATTAACTGGGATATCTTATTGACTGGGATGTCTCTGCTCTGGAGCCAGGCTGGGAGAGCTGGGGGTGCTCACCTGGAGAGGAGAAGGCTCCAGGCAGAGGTCAGAGCACCTAAAGGGGCTCCAGGAGAGCTGGAGTGGGACTGGGGACAAGGCATGGTCATTAATGATGAGTTTTGCTGCTTTCAAGAAGGGTTTGCAGCCCCAGCTGCCTCTGTGGCCATAAATAATGTCTGGGGTTTTAGGAAGGGGGGAAAAGGAGAAGAAGGCTCTTGCAGGACCTGCAGCTCTGGCACGTGCTTGTCCTGACGAGTCCCTCTGCTTCCCAAAAACAAGACTTGCTCCCAGCAGCTCAGATCTGGCTTTTAGTGCTCGAGTGAGCACATTAACACCACGGCCATCTGCACTGAAGGGTGATTTTTGAGGGTACCTGTGACATCTCCTCATCTTTGTGCTCCTCCTTGCAGCCTGGGGTCCTTAACTCCTCCTGGTGGTCCTTGGGGTGATTTCTGTGTATTTCTGTTCCTGTGGGCTCCCAAAGAAAAGTGTGGGAGTCAGGATAGGGGTGTGTGGGATGGCTCACAGCAGCAGCAGCAGGGAAAGCAGGAATGCACATGGGATCCCTCTGCTGCCTCAGGGGGCTGCAGGCCCAGGTGTTTCCCAGGGAAAAAGTCAGTTTTTCATGGATCAAAGAGCAGACCATAAAACTTCCAACTCTGTGCCCCTGGATTGGATTTTTGCCCCTCTGCTAGGAAGTTGGCATTTTGGGAGGGTTGCATGGTTTTGGGAGGAATCAGTGTGCCACCAGCAGCATTTCCTGGCTTTAATCCCACTCTTTGGTGGCCAGGCTGTGCCCTTCCATTGGGAACTCGTTGAGCCCATGGGAAATTCCTATTTTTAACCTGCTGGTTCCATGTGGATTTGTGCAGGGGGTTATTTTCAGTGCCAGGAGACAGCTGTTGCCATTCCCATTCCCATTTCCCATTTCCATTTCCCATTCCCATTTCCCATTTCCATTTCCCATTGCCATTCCCACTGCCATTCCCATTTCCCATTTTCCCATTCCCATTCCCATTGCCATTGCTATTCCCATTGCCATTCCCATTTCCCATTGCCATTTCCATTCCCATTGCCATTCCCATTGCCAATTCCCATTGCCATTCCCATTCCCAATTCCCATTCCCATTTCCCATTGCCATTCCCCATTTCCATTTCCCATTTCCCATTCCCATTTCCCATTCCCATTTCCCATTTCCCATTGCCATTCCCATTTCCCGTTCCCATTGCCATTTCCCATTCCCATTGCCATTCCCATTTCCCATTCCCCATTCCCATTCCCATTTCCCATTCCCATTTCCCATTCCCATTCCCCATTCCCATTTCCATTTCCCATTTCCCATTCCCATTCCCCATTCCCATTTCCATTTCTGATTTCCCATTCCCATTTCCCATTGCCATTGCCATTCCCCATTCCCCATTCCCCATTCCCATTCCCATTTCTCATTGCCATTTCCCATTCCCATTTCCCATTCCCTATTCCCATTCCCCATTCCCATTCCCATTTTTCATTTCCCATTCCCAGCTGGCATATCAATGGCAGAGTCGTGTTCTCTCTCATTCCTGGGTAGCCTTGGTAGCCTCAAACCTCTGTAGGTGAAAATGCAGAGGTGGAAGGTGGCCCAGCCATTACTTTTTTTGTGATTGCTCTGGTGCTTCTTCAAAATGAAAGAGAGTTGGTTTAGATGGGACATCAGGAAGGAATTCTTCCCTGTGAGGTGCTGGCACAGCTTTCCCAGAGAAGCTGTGGCTGGCCCTGGATCCCTGGAAGTGTCCAAGGTTGGACACTGGAGCAATGTGGGACAGTGGAAGGTGTCCCTGGAATGGCAGGGGGTGGAGTGGGATGAGCTTTCAGGTCCCTTCCAACCCAAACCCTGCTGGGACTGGGTGATTTTTTGTATTTTTCATCATCTGGCTGCTTTTGTGTAAATTGGAGGGGTTGGGGATGCACATCTGGTTTGCAGTCCCGTTAAATGATGGGGAAAACTTCAATAATAATAATTATAACAGTAATAATGATGATGATGATGATGTGGAAGCCTTTTCCTTTTCACTGCTCATTCTCTGCAGTCGCTTCCTCCCCTGCCCCATGGGAGGGTCGCCCTTTTTTGGGGTTGAACAATGGGAGAGGAGCAGGGCAAGGAGGTGTTTCATGGGCACTGCTGCTGGAAGCTGTGATCCCAAGGGTGTGTCCCACCCTGAGTTATGAATTTGGGATAAGTCCAAGAGTGGGTTTGGTTGGATTTCTTAGTGTGGCCAGGGCTGGGCGCAGCATCCCTTGTTTTGTTGGTGTGATGTGGGGAAGGTGCTCAAGTTACCCACCTGAAAACCCCTCCACAGGTCAAGCATGGAGAAAGGGAGCAGGGAAAGCCCCCAGGAAGTGGAGTGATGGATGCAGTGATGGTCACCAGGGAGTTCAGCCCAGAGCTTTCCCATTCTCACACACCCCTGACACTGTGTCCGCTGTGAAATCCCCAATTCCTGCCTCCCTCCCTGCTGCTGCTCCCTGCTCCTGCCTCGCATCCGTTCCCAGAGCAGCTGGGGGAGCTCTGCTGGGTCCCTTTAGAGCAGAGGCTGCTAAAATTAAACAAAAGAGAAACTTCCCATTTTTTTCTGCCCGCGCTCCACCGGCTTCCGGAAAATGGCAGCGCTGGAGGCGGGCGAGCAAACCAAAACAAAACAAAATAAAACAAAGCAAAGTAAAGCAAAGCAAAGCAAGGCAGGGAAATAAAACCTCCTCACCTCAGAGGCATTTCCTTGCTTTCTTTCCCCCCCTGTCCAGCCTCTCTCCCTCCCCATCCTGGCTGCTCCATTGAAAAGCTGCCATCAGATTAGGGCTCCCGGGGTGGGGTTTGCTCTGGGAAGCATTTCCCAGGGAAAGCAGGGAAAAAGCAAAGCCAGGCTTTGGGAATGGCTCTGCTCTCTGACCCAAATCCCCTCCCTGCTTATTTTGCCATGAGTATCCTCAGTGGGGGTTTTTGGCAGCGTGTGGCTCCAGTTTGGAGCTGTTGGAATCCTTGAGGTAGTGCTGGGAATGGTTGCCAATAGACCTGGGAGCAACTTGTCCTTGTAAAGGAAAAGGTTTGGGGGTAGGAAAAAAAAAAAAAGATGCTTGAGTGCATCCTGAAATTAAAAAAAAAGAGATCTGTGAGTCCATCCCACAAAAGCAGGACCTGTGTGGGTGTATCCTGCAAAAAAAAAGGAGGAGGAGATGCATGAGTGCATCCCAGAAAAAAAAGGCTGGAGGGGCAGATGTGTGGGTAGATCCAGGATAAAAAGAGCTGTGCATCCCACAGAAGGAGAAGGGTTTGTGTGGGTGTGTCCTGGAAAAAAAGAGGAGCTGTGTGAGCGTGTCCCGTAAAAAAAAAAGAAAAAGGATGAGGAGATGAGGGAATCCCTCAAAAGGGGGAGATGTGAGTAAATCCCACAAAAAGGGGGAGCAGAAAATGAAAGAGAAGATGCCCAAGTGCATCCCACAAAAAGGAAGGAGGAGAAGAAGGTTACCCCTGCAGGGACTGCTCAGGTGGGACAAGTGGGATTTTTTTGGGGGGAAAGGGGAGAAAAACCTGGCATCCTCAGCACCAGGATGGGTTATTTGGGAGTGTTTTCTGTCTTTTTTTTTTTTGATAGCAGCTTCCTAGAAAGCGTCTCCTTCCAGCAGCTGCGCTTATCAGGGAGCGAGACCACAAAACAAGGCTTTCCTGGAGTCTTTGGAAGTGTTTTCCTTGCTTTTTCTGGGAAGGGACCATGGGCAAGGTGTGGAGGGTGGCAATGACCTGGTCAGCAAAGCAGAGCCCTCTGTGCTGCCAGTGCTGCCCTGGACCAGCTCAGAATTCCAGGAGCTGCCTGGGAAGGATGCTCTGGGATGGGGTGCTCTCCTCCCCGGCCTGGCCCTTCACATCCTGCCAAACAGGTGAAGTTTTGGGGGATTTGGGGTTGGTTTTTTTCCCCTGGGAGCTGTTGGAGCCAGTGCCAGTGCTGCAGAGGAGCAGCTGGGTGCCCTCAGTGCTTCCCAGTCATTTTTTCCATCTCTCCTGAGCTGCTCCTGAGCTGTGGCCCCTGCTCCCCAGGGAGAGGCTGCCTGAGAGTTAATGGCTGCTGGAAAAAAAAATGCTGTAATTAACTCAATTAGCCAGATGGTCCATCTGGGCTCCTGCAGAGCCTGCTGAGTTCCCTGGAATGAGGTGGCAGCAGCTCCACCCCTGGGATGGGGGAGGAGGGCACAGGGACTCATCCAGATTCCCATGGGATGTGCTGTGCTCTGCAGAGCATCCGTCCCTGCTCCTGGGAGGTGTTTGACAAGGGCAGGGAGTGACAGGGAGAGGGGGAATTGCTTTAAACTCACAGGTTTAGAGGGCAGGGATGGGTGGGATATTGGGAGGGAATTGTTCCCTGGGAGGGTGGGAGGCCCTGGGGCTGCTCCTGCATCCCTGAAAGTGTCCAAGGGGAGGCTGGATCCCTGCAGCTCCTGCCAGGGCAGAGCAGGAGCTCCTGAAACATGCAGAACATCCAGGACACGGCCAGGCATGGAAAGAGTGAGCAGAGGGAAGCCCTGCAGGGTGTTTGAGCAGAGGAATGCAGGGTCTGGAGCGGGGAATTGGGAAGGGGGAGTGTTTAACCCTTTCTCTGCTCTGTTCCATCCCCATCCCAGCTCCCTGTGCTGGGCTCTGTTGTAAAGCCTGGCCCTACAGACATCCTGAGGGAAGCTGGTTCTCCTGGCTGGGATGGGAACCTGAGTGCTGGCAGGTGGAGATGAATCCTTGGGGCAAAAGGGAGGAATGTGTGTCCTGGAGGGTTTGGATACCACTGGGGAACAGCGCAGGGAAACTGAGGCACGGCGTTTCTCCGTGGGGAGGTTAAACCATGGTCCCTGCAGTTGTGGTGCCCATCTCTCCAAAAATGGGCTCTAAAATCATTCCAAAAGGGCTCCTGGTGGGAGTGGGAAATGAATCAGTGTGGGAGTTTTTGCTGTTGGGCCTCATTTTCCAGAGATTTGTGATGGCAGAGCGGTGATGCTGCATCAGGTGCTGCCCTGGCCTGGGGAGGGCAGGGAGGAATTATCTGCTCTGGGACAGGGCAGGCAACTCCTGCTTTGAGGAATGGAAGTGGGACACAGGGTAATTCCCAGTGGGAGTGCTGGCAGGGGGAGGTGATGCTGCTGGGAGCTGCCAGGATGCAGAGCATCTTCCTTTGGGATGAGCATCCAGTGCTCCTGCCTGGAAAGCTCCCAGCTCATCCTCAGCTCCAAAACTGTGCACAGTCCCTGATCCCTCTCTTCTTCTGTGCATGGGAATCATTTGGAAGCAGAGGTCTGAGCCTATCCATGGAAATCCCACACTCCACAGTGCTGCAAACACTTTTGCTTTTCACCAGAAAATCCTCATCCCCCTTCCTGCCCCCAAAAAAAAAGTGATCCCTTTCTTCTTCTTCTCTTCTTCTGTGCATGGGAATCAGTTGGAAGCAGAGGTCTGAGCCTATCCATGGAAATCCCACGTCCTACAGTGCTGCAAACACTTCTGCCTCACTTTTGCCTTTCACCAGAAAATCCTCATCCCCCTTCCTGCCCAAAAAAAAAAAAAAAATAAATGTGAGTAATGCTGGAGAAATTTGGGATGAGGCCCAGCAAACGATCGGATATCCGGCTAAGCAGGGCTCTGACTTTTGGACTGAAAGCTCCCAAATGAATAAATGCAGCAGGAGGAATGGCAGATTTTGAAGGATTATGTCTTTCTGGTGGTGCTCTGTTTTATCTCACTTTAAATCTTCGCTCTGTGGAACTTGGGAATGGCTTTTTGTTCCTTTTTCTTTTTTTTTCCTCTTTTTTAATCGCCTCAATATATTTGCTTTATGCTCGAGTAATAACACATTTCCCGTCGTCCTGTTAAAAGCAGAGCTGATGGTATTTAAAAATAATGCTGGTGCCAGTTGTCTTGTGATGCACATCATGTGTTCTGGCTGTAAATGTTGTTTACAGGGATCATGCATGGCCAAAAAAAAAAGCTGAATTCACTGCAGAAGTGGCTTGTTGGGAGGCTGAAATGCCAGTGGATGTTGCCCTAAGGAATAATGGGTGGTGGAGACTGTCTCGAGGTTTTCTTTCCTCCTTCTGCTGAAAAAGTTCCCATTTTTTTTCCCCTGTTGATTGAGTACTTAAGTCATTTTTCTAAATATAAATCTCTCCTGATGCGTCAGCTGTGCCTGGGATTTCACTTCTTTTATGTGGCACTTCAAGCAAGTTTTAATTAAAAATAAAAAAAAAGAAAAAAAGAAAGGTCCATCTGCATTGGTTTGATATTTAGGGAGTTTTTTCCCTCATCAGGAGCGTGTCTAATTCCAGCCTGACCCTGCAGAGTCCTGCAGGCTGCATGTGGCCATCAGCTGGAGAGCATCCTCAGCTCCTGGAAAGCTCTTGCTGTGTCCTGCTTGCAATCAGGGAGTGGTTTGACTTGGAAGGGACCTAAAAACTCACCTCATTCCAGGGCAGGGACACTTTGCGCTATCCCAGGTTCTCCAAGCCCCATCCGAGCTGGCCTTGGATGCACTTGCAGGGATCCAGGGGCAGCCACAGCTTCTCTGGGCAACCTCTGCCAGGGCTTCCTCACCCACACAGGGAGGAATTCCTCCCCAGTATCCCATCTCTGTCAGTTTAAAGCCATTCCCCCTTGTCTTGTCCCTCCAGGCCCTTATAAACCATCTCCCATTCCCTGGAATTCCAGGTCTTTTCCTCAGGGTGCCTTTCAGTCAGTGCTGTCCCACCAACATCTGCTGGCTGTGACCAACGATGAGATGTGGAAAGAAGGGCTTTAAGGTCCCTTCTAATCCAAACCCTTCTGGGGTTCTGTGAAATCTCAGTGGGAATTTCTGGGATTCTGTGAAATCTCAGTGGGAACGAACGGAGCACGTGGCTCTGGGGGCTCCTCTTGGGCAAGGAGAAGCCAGGGCAGGTCTGTCCCCTTCCAGCCTTGCCTGGGGCTGACTTCTTGGGGAATAACTTGTCCTCTGGAGATGTCCCCTCTGTGGTGGCTCGAGTTGTCCCTTTTTTAAGGGATGCTCCTGTGTCTGATGCACTCGTGGGAGGTGTCTTGTCCTTATGAGTGCAGTGCAGAGCTGTAGAAATTGCTCCACTCGAGAAATAAAGCAGGGAACAGCCTGCTGTGGCTCTCAGGATGGCTTTCAGGTATCATTTCAATTTTTCCTGGTGACTAATGCTGCAAAAAAATGTGTTTGAGATTCCACCCTGCTCCGTCCAGCGAGGGGAGTAATTCTGAGCAAAGGTTTTTGCCACATTCGCAGAAATCGCTATTTTTGCGCCAAAGCATCTTGCTAAATGAGGGGCATCTATCCCCAAAATGTTGTGCCAAGGGTTGTGTGCTGGCCCAGAGAGGCAGCTTTGCCATCACACATGCTGGGGGCTGCAGGGAGGGGACTTTGGCTCTCTTTGGCACTGCGTTCATCCCGGCGCGGCCTCGCCTGTTCTCAAACTGACGCAAAGCCGCGGCTCAAAGTTCGCGTCTTTGTTTGCAGATAAAGCCTGCCCGTAAACAGTTGGGGCTTAAAAAATGATGAAATTGGTTTCTTTTATCAGCCATCTGACCCACGGTGATGGGACTGAGCAGCTCTTAACCTGGCTAGACCTAAACAACAAAACCCTGCAGCTCTGACAGGTGAGGGTGGGTGGTGTTGTTTAGGGTTTTTTCCCCTTCATGGCACTCCTGATGCCGTGGAAAACGCTTGGAGCCACTGCTTGGATGCTGTCTGACCTTGCTCACCCCCGGGCTGGGTTAATTTGCAGGTTGCAGGGAGTCTCTGTGCAGTCTGCTGGGCTTTAATTTCGGGGTAATTAATTAAACAGGCAGGCGCGGCGTTTGCTCCTGCATTGCATCAACAGCAGCCGGCTCTGGTGCATCTCAGGCACCCTCCTGGCTGGTACAGGTAGGTGTCTGCACCTGGAAACCTCATTCCCACCTCTGGAGAGGCTCTGAGCTAAATTGAAGTGAGGGCTTGTGCTGCTGAAAACCACCTAAAATGAGCCAGGTGGTCTTTGTGTCCACGGAATGGGTGTGGTGTCCAAAGGCTGCTCTGGATGGAGGCAGGAACACGTCCTGGGATGGGTCAACCCTGAGATGTCCTAATCCAGGCTCTGGTTGGTTTAAATCAGATATTAAAAAGAAATTCTTCCCTGTGAGGGTGGCAAGACCCTGGCACAGGGTGCCCAGAGCAGCTGTGGCTGCCCCTGGATCCCTGGAAATGCCCAAGTCCAGGTTGGATGGGGCTTGGAGCAACCTGGGCTAGTAAAAGGTGTCCCTGCCCGCGAGACAAACTTTAAGGTCCTATCCAAGCCAAACCATTCCATGATTCTCTGATCTGACCCCACATCCTTGCATCATCACCTGGGAGTTTGCTCTCCAGGTGTCCCTGCCCTCTTTCTGACATGGAAATCGCTGGGCTGTGAGGTTGGGTCCAGCATGGAGCATCCCATGAAGCAAGCAACCCCCCTCTTTCCTTTCCCATCAACTCCAGCAAAGGGTTAAGCTGCTTAAATCCAGGTGTCCCTGGCAATCTGGTTGGGGAATGTTTACCAAAGAGGAGCTTAAAAAAACCCTGGTGTTTTGAGGGAATTCTTTGCAATGTGCTGATTCTGTTTGTTTCTGCTCCAAGAGGGGAAAGAAAGGAAGGTTTTTGGCTCCTGTCAGCATTTTCAGCATAGCTGAGGGTGTCCTGTAATCCAGCAGCAGATCACTGATGGATTAATCAGGAAGGTGTGCTAGAAAATTAAACCAAGGGGGTGGTTTTGCCCCAGCTTGGAATCCACAGAGGTTTCATTCATCATTGCTTGGTGTCCAGGTGGCAAGCTGGGAACAAAACCCCTTTTTTTTCCCCCCCAAAAATGGACCTCCTGACTGAGGATACCTGGAGAAGGATCAGTCTTGGTGGGGTGTTTGGGCTGGGAGAGCAGCATGGAGTTGTCTGTGCTGCCCTGCTGTGAGCTGCCTCATCCCTCTGGTGGTCTGCAGCTCATCTCTGGAGCTTTGTGCTGTCCTCCCTGCACCAGCTGACTTTCCTGTGCTTTGCCCTTCTCTGGTCATGCTGGTGGGGCTGGTTTTCCAGGCAGGAACAAGGAGAGCACGTGGCACTGCAGCAGCTCCTCTGCACCAGATCCACTGAAGGGTGATGGGGACAGGGCTCTGAAGTGTCCATGCAGTTAAAGCCCTGTCATCATCTCCTCCTGGGGGGAAGCTCAGCAGTTCAGGGACTTTGGGTTTTGACAGCTCTTGATGGCCAAATTAGCATCCAAATTATCCTAGGAAGGGGAAGCTGCAGGGACTGCGGCTTGGAGGGTGGGAAGATAGGGAGCTGCTCCAAGATTTTCTCAATTAGTGCCTTTTGCCTTCAAGCTTTTGTGGGTCTGGTTGGTTTGAGATGAGGGGGAGGGGCTGAGTGGCCCCTTTGGGTGGCCATGAGATGGTTCTTGCAGCACCCTCAGAGGTGGGAAGCTGTTTCCCCTCGTTTTGACTTCCATGGTTTTCCTTATTCTGCTCTTTGTGGGTGCTGGCCTGGGATCTCCTGGGTGACCATGGTGCCTGTGTGCATTGTCCTGGTGGTTCTGGCAGGATCTTTTCTTTAAAAGTGTCTTTTTGTGGCTCTGGAGATCTGGGTTTCACTTCTCCTCCACCACTGATTGCCTGTGTGAGCTTGGGCTGTTGCCTGATCCAGCTCCAAACTGATTTTCCCTGTTTGAGAGACGTTTGGTCCATGCTTTTGGCCCTAAGCATCCTTCAGGGACAACCTTCCTTTGGCTGTTGGCCAGGCTCTTGGGCTTGTGAAGGACTTTGGAGGGGCTGTAAGGGCTTGGAGGAGGACACTTCTCTCCTGGACTCCTGTTCCATCCAAGGGTTTTAAAGGTTGAGTTTATGGCTTTTGTGTTAACTCCTCAGGGAGCACAGCACTGCATGTGACTTTGGTTTTTTGTGGTTTTGTTGGTGCCCACGAGACTTGTCTGGATTAAACTCCTTGCCCTGCCAGAGGAGCATCCGTCCAGATAAAAAGCCAGAGCACCTTTGGGAGTGCCCTGCCTGAGTTAGGAAGTGTTTTTTTTCTCTTCTCTTGGAAGAACATTGAACACACAGCAGGGGCAGACCAGGACTGAACTCTGCCTCTTCTGACACGAGGGCTGGTGGACATCAGATGGGATTCTGCTCCTGTTGGAGATGAGTTTCCCTTCCCCTGGGCAGGAGGTCCAGGTGAGGCTGCAGAACAGTCCCCACTGAGGTCTCCTTTGATCTCACAGCCTCACCAGAGATGTTTGGGCAGCCAGCACCTCTGGGATTTTACCTGGCTCTGTGGAATGCAGCAATCTGCTCTTGGGAGCGCCGCGCTCTCCGTGCCGGTGTTCCACCAAGCATCCCTTGCACCAAGGACCATCCCACTGGTGACATCCCTCTGCCTTGGTTGTTTTTGGGAATCCCAGAGGGGGTGGCTGGTCTTGCAGCCCGTGGCAGTGTTGAAACCATGGAAGCAGGTCCAGCTTTCTTTCCTTCCCTGTGTTATCAGGACGGGCGTGCGTGTTGTGGTTTTGTCGCTGTGGAGCAGGAGGACCTGGGCTGTTGTGCCAGGAAAAGCTTTTTTTGTGTCCCTGTGAACCTCACAGGTGTTCCTGCCCTGTGCAGCACCTTCCTTTAGCGGTTCTTTAAACCTCTGCCACGCCAGCACCATTTCCAGGGATTTGGGGTGGGCTTTGAGGTGGCTGTGGATGCCCGAGGGTGGTTCCTGCATCTCCAGGACCCTCCTGTGCCATGGCATCAGTGCTGGGCAGCAGCTGGAGGTCCTGCAGGGAAAACTCCCTTTTCCCACCCTCGAGACTAATTTACATTTGAGTCTCGTGCAGCTGGGGATGGATATCCAGGGGGAGATTCCTCGTGCTCCAGAGTGGCTGCTATGAAAGGAAGCTCTCCCGTCCTTGCTGCTTTGCCTGTGAAGGATGACAGGGAGGCTGTGATGGACACCAGGCACCACGAGCACACACACAGCCCAAACTGAGTGTTTGGGCTCATTGCCCTCCCTTCTCCATCCAACTGGGCTTGCCCTTGCCTGGCAGCAGGAGCTGAGCCAAGCTGGAGCTCCGGGGCAGGATTTTTCCATGGGGAGCGGAGGGCACGGCGTGGCACGGCCTGGGCGCAGCCATTCCCACATCACACGCTGGGAACAGGCTCCAGAGCGAAGCCCTGCGATGTGAGGGTGCTGCAGGAGGGCTGGGAGGCCCCGATGCTTCCACAAGTCCCTTCTTGTTTGCTGGAGAAGGGACTGAAGGAGCCGTGTGTTGCGTTCCTGGCAGCTCCCGGCGGGCTCGCGCTGGGACGGACGTGCGAGTTCACACCAGGCTGTTCTTCCTGCTACAAAGAGCTGGTGTTTGGTGTTGTCTTTAGGGGTGGTTTTATCTCTGCTTGGCTCGGGTGTGGTTTTTTTTTTTCCTTTTCTTTGGGAGATGAAAGCGTTGGCTTGGCAAACACAAGCAGGTGAGGGAGGAGGAGGAGGAGGAGATAAGAGAGAGGCAGCGGGGTCAGGAATCACCGGGCACGGCTGGAATCACACTTGGAAAATGCTTGGGCCAACCTTCTGAGGGGAAAATCTCAACAGCATCCAGCTCTTCCCCACCCATCCCCTCCAGCAAGGCTCATGGAAGAGACCTGGATCACCAGGATGAGCCACAAGGGCATCATCAGTCTGTTCCTTGCCACCAGCTGCTTCCAAAGCCATCCCAGCCTTGCAGGTGGCTGCAGAGGACCTGGGAGGGGCTGTGCTGATGTTTAAATTGGATTTACCTTGCCAGTTTCAAGGACATTGTGCTTTTTTCACCTGCCTGAAGATACCTGTCAGTACAAGCATGGGAAAAGGAGGGAATTCCTTTTCCATGGGATCCTTTCCCACTGGGGGGAAATGTGTGGACAGAGCTGTGTTGTGTCATAGCCATGAGGGAGATCTTGAAGGTGAAGGACTCACAGGGCAAATCCAAGTCCCTAAATCAGACTGTTCGCTAAAATTTGGAAGTTTTGGTCACTCTGGGGCTTTTTACAGCTTCTTTTGTAGGGCCATTGCACCTTGCAGTGGGTTGGTGTCATCCGGCACTCCCTGAGCATCTCCCTCAGGGATGGGGTGTCCCCAGCGTGTGGAGGGGATCAGATCTGATCTGACCTCCCCTTTTCTGCATCTGCCCCCATGGATTTGAGTTACTGGGGGTTTTGTGACTGATAAAAGCAACATTTGCAGCAAATCCACGATGTGGGACAAGAGTTGTGGGGAGCGCTGTGGCTCTGGGACATGAATTCCTCCCTAGGAAAAGTTTGAATTTGCTCATATGCAAGCAAAGCTGACTGTTTTTAAAAGAAACCTCCGAAAACACTTCTGTGTTTGTAGGAGAGCCAGAGGAGCTCGACTTTGGAGAAAGAAAAAGCAAATTAAAAGCCATAAAGCAGCAAGTGCCTGGAGTTGATCTTGGCTGTGCTGTGGGGAGAGGATGATGAGGGGTTGATTGGAAGCAATTGGAAGCTCCTTTTTTTTTTCTCCAAATTTCAATTTGTGGCCAAGGGCAGGGTGGGAGATTTCTCTTGAGCTTGCCCCACAGTCTTGAGAGGCTTTCAGTGGATTTTCCAGGGAAAACAGGGTGGTAGTTGTGGCAGGGTTGACCAGTCCTGTGTCACGGTGCTTCCCATGGGCCCTGCAGCTCCATCCCAAGAGGGAGTGGTTGGGAATGTGGGATGGGCAGGGATGTGCTGGCAGCTCCTTGGCTGCCCCTGCAAGGACCTGGCTCCATCTCCAGCCCTGCTGGTGCTTGGTACCACCCAGCCCTGCCTCTTATCAGCCCAAATTCCTGGCAGCCAGGGGTTCCCCCTCGCTGAGGGCTCCTCTCCCACCTGCACCACATCAGTGCTTGTTGGAGAAGACCTTCCCTTGGCCAGCAGCAGATCCTGCTTCCCTCCCACCCTCAGGCTGTGCACTTTTGGGTGTTCCCGTGGTTTTATTACTGCATTTCTTTGCTCCAGGACGTGGGTTTGGGCTTTTTTCCCAGGATTTTTCCCTGTCTAGCATGGCTGGGTGCCCGTGGTGTGTGTTTGATAGCCCAGCATCCAGCCAGGGGTGGGTCCATCCCATAATCCCATCAGGAATGATGGAGCTCTGCTGTGCCAGGGGGTCTTGGGGGGCTCCCGTGGGCCTGCAGAGTTGGATTTCTGGGATAAATTGTGCCAGACATTTTTCAAAATGAAGTTGTTTTTAACCTTCTGCATGCCAGGAAGTGCTGCAGCTGCGTGTTCAAGCGCTGCAGGAAAAGTTTGGTTTCGTTTTTGGCGGAGTTATAGTAGGTGTGGTATTTTTAGTTAAAGATGTGGCACCGTCACCAGCCCCAGACCTGCTGCTGCTCCATGCCTGGGGGAGCAGCTGGAGCTGTGCTGGGGATGTTCAGGTTGGATTTTAGGGAAAGGTTCTTCCCCCAGAGGGTGCCGGGCACTGCCCAGGGAAGCTTCAATCCAGGGGCAGCACCATCCATGCCAGGAAGCTGTGAGGATGCACCCATGGAAATCTGCTCACCAGGGCTTCCCTAAAGCCTTCTCCAGCTGCCAGCAAAGCCTGCTTAGGGTTTGGGAAAGAAAAAATGTCACCTTTGTGGGGCCCTGATGCAGGCAGCAGGTCCCCCTGGCTCCTAGGGCTGGATTTGCCCTTGCAGCACTCCCTGTCCCTCACAGGAGGGAGAAAACCCAGCGTGAAAAGCAGGTGTGGGTGCCTCTGAGGAGCTGCTGGCGCTGTCAGGGTGTGCTCTGGTCGCCCACTGGTTTCCTTCCCCCCACCGTTCATTTCGGATGCTGTCTGTGGCTTTGGGTATAAACAGATGGGGCTGGGTTTTTCCCCTTGCTCTATATTTAACCCCGGGCTAAATTTAAAGCGCTTTCAGAGGAGTCTGCAGACCATTGTCTCGGCGATTTCTAAACAATTCTTGCCCCTTCCACCCTTTGTTTCCCCCCCCCCATTTATCCCTTTTATCCTCACACAGCCCGGATTTGAGGCTTTGCTGGTGACCTCTGCATTCAGAAACATTTTGGGGCCATCCCCAGCCCTAAAACATCCCAAACCAAGCCTCGGGGGCCCATCCTTTAGTGTGTGTGTGCATCCCTGCATCCAGGAGGGACAGACAGACAGACCCAGGATGCTGCTGTCAGGACAGGAAATACCTTTCCATTATCCCATATTTTTGTGCAGATTCCCACTGCCTTTGGAGCCCTCAGGGTTCCACGCAGAGGGGATTTTTCCAGCTGTTTCTCTGCACAGCCACATCTGGCAGAGGCCTTTAGCAGGAAGTTTCCCATCTCCTTATATAAATAGAGGTGGCAGGGGGGAGCATCTCTGCAGATTCCAGGCTTGTGGATCCATCAGTGAGAGCTGTCAGGGCTGTAGCTGCCATAATTAATATAAAATTCATTTGATGCAGGTGTTTCAAAACATATTCATGGCTTACACTTGGTTTTTTTCCTATTTTGTGTGGTGCTGCCCAAGCAGGGGGGAATTTTGGGACGCCACAGTGGTTTGATTTGATTTTATTTTTTTAAACGAGAATTGCCAAAATCAGCGAGGTGTGGGGTCTCCAGAGGGAGGCTGGGCTCTTTCCACACCACCTAGAAAAGCTGCAATCCCAAATGGCATTAATGGGTGGAACTGGGTGGAAGGTGAGTGGTGCCAGCCAAGGGGAGCATCCTTCCTCCCTTCCTTGCTTCCTGCTGGAGGTTATTCCTGCTTATTCCTGGTTATTCCTTTGTCCTGCCCCTGGTTCCCTCTCTTACCTGTCCCAGCTCTCCTTGACTCAAAGCCTGGTTTCCCTGTGTTTATTCCCTGTGTTTATTCCCCTTTCCCTTTGGATTGCTCCCAGCAGGACCCGACAGGAGGGGAAATGTTTGCGCACAACTTCTCCCTTCCCTTTTCTGGCTCTGTGCATCCCATCCAGCCAGCCACATTCCTGGCATACCAGCCCTGGGGATGGCTTGGGAAGCATTTCAAGCAGGCTGGAGTATCTCCTGCTCAGGCTCTCCCCTCTGCAAATTTCCTCTTGCTGCATTCCAGAAAAGGGCACCAAATCCTTCAGGAATTGCTGCTCCCCCTCACAGTGCCTGAGGAGACACCAGCTCTGTATTTCCCACCTAAGGAATTTGGGTCTGGCTGTTATTTTCTGTTGGATTTCATTTTCAAGCAGAGGGAGAAAAAGCAAAAAAAAAATTGCATGGGAGGGGGAGAAAGGAAGAGCAGCAATAGGAGTGGATGAAAATCCCTTGGTAAAACAAGGGATTTGGATGTAACTTCTAATTAAAACTTTTATGGTTAGGACCTGCTGGTGTTTTGCAGCCAGGCTGGAGTTTTGTGGCAGCTCTGAGGGAGCAGGAGGCAGGGGCTGAATCCAGAATTCCCAGGACGATCCCAGCTTTGCCGGACAGCATTCCTGCTCCCTGGTGCAAACCTGGAGTAGCAACTCACGGCTCAGGCTGTGCTCCAGCCGTGCCTTCAGCCTCCCCTGCTTGTCCTGGCCCATCTGGCCCCTGTCCCAGCTCCAGAGGACACGGGTGACGTCAGGGGAGCTGTTGCCCATGCTTGCATCAGCCACCACGTTGGTGGTCGGAGTGTCCTGTGGGAACGGGCTCCTTTTCCTCTCAGCTCCACTGGGCTGATCCAGCTGCTCTTCCACAGGGGCTCTGCAAGTGATTCTGGACAAAAAAGAGGAAAAATTTTATTTTTCCTCATTTTTTTCCCTTTATTTTAATCATATTCAGTGCAGGAAGGGATGTTGCTGTGCCTGGGTGAGGGGAGAGCGAGTGGGAAGAGCCAGTCCCCATCCCAGGAGATGCTGCAGTGGCAGAGAGGGATGTGAACAGGCAAAAAGCCCAGTCCTGTGGGTCTTTGTGCTCCCACAGCAGCCTGGTGCTTGGTGCTTTTATAATTGTGTTACAGCAACCTGCAAATACTTGGGAAATGGGGAGAAGGAACCATTTACAGTCCTGGGAGCAGCATATTCCCAAAAAACTCCTAAAGGCCCAGAGGGCTGCTTCAGTGGGGTTGTGTCCATCATGGTGCAGGACCAGGCTGCCCAGGGGTTTGCAGGCAGTGCTGTGGTCCCTGGCAGCATCCAGGTTGTGTTCCAGGATGGATAAGGAGAGCAGGACGGGCTCTCCTCTATCGGGATCAGCATCTGGGTGCCGCGGGGTGCCTTTCTAACAGCCTGGCCTGTGTGTGTGTCCCCCAGGCTGGTTCCCCGAGGTGACAGCAGGCTCCCCATCCCCATTCCAGAGCCCCACAGGGGTTCTGCAAGTGCTTCTGGAAAAAAATTTATTTTTCCTTATTTTTTTCCTTTATTTTAATCATATTCAGTGCAGGAAGGGATGTTGCTGTGCCTGGCTGGCCGGGTGAGGGGAGAGCGAGTGGGAAGAGCCAGTCCCCATCCCAGGAGATGCTGCAGTGGCAGAGAGGGATGTGAACAG
>JAWWEY010000002.1:5308470-5330469 GCA_035582745.1 Loriotus luctuosus
CATGGGCATCCTCACACTCTGGGAGGGCTGTAAAGGTGCCTGGGTATCCCCCCCTCCTCACTCCAGGCTCATCTCCATCCCCTTGCAGGGCTGGAAAGGTGCTTGGGCATCATCCCCTCCTCATTCCAGGTCATCCCCATCCCCTGGGAAGGCTCAAAAGGTGCCTGGGCATCCCCCCCTCCTCATTCCAGGCCCATCTCCACCCTTGGGAGGGCTGGAAAGGTGTCTGGACATCACCCCCTTCCTCATTCCAGGCCATCCCCATCCCCTGGGAGGGCTGGAAAGGTGTCTGGGCATCACCCCAACTCATTCCAGGCCCATCCCAACCCCTGGGAGGGCTCAAAAGGTGCCTGGGCATCCCCCCCTCCTCATTCCAGGCCCATCCTCACCCTCTGGGAGGGCTTGGTGACACCAACAAGGTGGTGACAAAAGTGTTTCCCTCTCCCCAGCGCTGGGAGCCTGCATGTTGCATCTCCAATAATCCGTTTTTGGGGGTTTTTTCCCAGCTTTTATTGCTTTTTTTCCTGCTGTGCTTTCCTTTTATGCCGTGTTACCCAGCATAAAAGCCCTGGTCAGGTGGGAGGGGAATTGCTGCTCCCCTGGCAGGAGAGCATCCCAAGGAAAAGCTCCAGGTGGGAGCTGGAGAGCTCTGAGGGCCTTGAGAGTAAACAGGCACAAAGGAGATTGTTTTTTGCAGGTGTAGCGCCTGAACATCAAACACTGGCTGCAAATTAGATGGGTTTTAATGCAAAACCAGCAATTGCTCCTCTTCTCCGAGGGGTTTCAGCACATCCCTGTTAACCCCTGCATGCCCAGCTGGAGGGACAAGGGAACAACCACTTTGCCTGTCTGATCTGGCACCAAAAATACTCCATCCTGCAGCATGGCTGAGTTTACAGCAGCTTCCAGCCTAGCAGGCTGCCAGAAGAATTCCAGTTTGGAGTTTCTGTGCAGTTTCCCACTGGATGAGTGTCTCCACACCTTTGCCTGCTGGCAGATGGGCTGTTCAGGATGTGTACAAAACTCTTCTCCTTGGAATACTCAACCCCCCCAGGCTATATTTAAAGGCCTCTCTTTGCTCAGCTGTATCTTCCCTTTTTATTGTGGGTGAGAAGTGCTGCCAGCCTGTGAGTGGAGACTGCAGGGATGTGCATTCTGAGCTCCCATCCCTTTGTCCCTGGGATTTTAAGGGCTTCCTGTGTTTTCTAAACTCCCTTTTCCTCCCACAGAGCTCTGTTGCAGCAGGTGCTGTCCCAGTTCCCTTGCAGCTCCCTGTTGGTTAAAATCCAGCTTTCCTTGTTTTCCTCAGACTCTCTGGGGAGGCAGCACACACTTAACCATTGATGGAACATCACCTGCAGCTTGGTTTTAGTGCTTTTTACAGAAACACATCCTGAAAATGAGAGCAAAGCCGATAAATAGGGTGGCAGTGTAGGCTCAGCCCAGCCTGGATGTAAATTGGGATCCCCTGGCAGAAAACTCTTCCACTGGCACTTCTGCAGGAGAGGTTGGAGATGCTGCCAGGACCAGAACAGCAGTGTGGGAAGGAGGGGTAGGGTTCTGTGAGGATTCAACCTGGGTAACCTTCAGAACCACAGATTGGTTTGATTTGGGAGGGACCTGAAAGCAGGGACATCTCCCACTAGCCCAGGTTTACTCCAAGCTCCATCCAACCTGGCCTGGAACACTTCCAGGGATTCAGGGGCAGCCACAGCTTCTCTGGCCATGTTTCAGATGTGCAGGAGAAGGGTTACAACAGAGCAAGAGGTTTTTTAGCCTGTAGGGAGAGTTATCTTGGGTTTGGATGAACCCTTTAGAGAAGAGAGGTGTGAATGTACCAGAAATAGTGGAGTTTTCTTGAAAAAAATTATGGAGAAAAATACCTGCAGGCTTGAGAGGTTGCCCAGGGAATCAGTGGACTTGCAAGTGTTCAGAAAACACATAGATGTGGCACTTGGGGACATGGATTAGTGGTGGACCTGGCAGTGCTGGGTTAATGGTTGGACTCGATAGTCCTGGAGGCCTTTTCCAACATTAATGATTCAGTGATCCCAAAACCACCTTCATCGCTTAAAACAGCATGGAATGGTGACGTGGAATAAAGGCCTCCAAGTCAGTGGTGGCTCTGCTGAGCATCTCTCACACTGCTGTCTCCTCCTTGCCTCTGCAGTGCCTTCTCCCAGTGCCTTGCTGGTGGACAACCCCACGTCCTTCGGGAACGCCAAGGAGGTGGTGGCGATCAAGGACTACTGCCCCACAAACTTCACCACCCTGAAGTTCTCCAAGGGGGACCACCTGTACGTGCTGGACACGTCGGGAGGGGAGTGGTGGTACGCCCACAACACCACGGAGATGGGCTACATCCCCTCCTCCTACGTGCAGCCCGTCGGCCACCGCAACTCCTCCCTCACCGACAGCGGCGTCATCGACGGCCTGCTGGAGAGCCCCGACGAGGGCGTCAAGGAGCTGGACCTGCTCGGGGAGTGGACTGAAGGGAAGAGAAACTCTGCCAAATCCTACCACAACAACCCCTTCCTGAATGGAGTGCACACCAACCCATTCCTGAATGGGAATTCACAAGCAGCGCCCGGCTCGGACAAGGAGTCTGACTCCAGCATGGCCGTGGATTTGTTGCTCTTCGACACGGCCGCTCCCACAGCAGCTCTCCCCACTTCAGCTGCCAACAGCAGCCTGGGGAACCTTTTTGATGAGTTTCCCTCCACGAACAGACTGGATGTGGAGCTGCCCGTGAGGAGGGACAACCCCTTCTTCCGAAGCAAACGCTCCTACAGCTTGTCCGAGCTGTCTGTCCTCCAGGCCAAGTCAGACGCGCCGGCCTCGTCGGGTTTCTTCAGCGGTTTGAAGTCTCCCACCCCCGAGCAGTTCCAGAGCAGGGAGGATTTTAGGACAGCGTGGCTGAACCACAGGAAGCTGGCTCGGTCTTGCCACGACTTGGATTTGCTTGGCCAAAATCCCGGCTGGGGTCAGACGCAGCCGGTGGAGACCAACATCGTGTGCAAGCTGGACAGCTCCGGCGGGGCCGTGCAGCTGCCGGACACCAACATCAGCATCCACGTGCCCGAGGGCCACGTGTGCCCCGGCGAGACCCAGCAGATCTCCATGAAGGCCATGCTGGACCCGCCGCTGGAACTCAACAGCGACAAGTGCAGCACCATCAGCCCCGTGCTGCAGATCAAGCTCAGCAACATGGAGGTGAAGACCTTCATCATCCTGGAGATGAAGGTGTCGGCGGAGGTCAAGAGCGACGCGGTGAGCAAGAGCCTGGTGGGGCTGCAGTGCCTGCGCAGCGACGTGAAGGAGGGGCCCTACACGCCCATGCAGCTGAGCTATTCCTACGGGGACACCATCCAGGTGCAGCTGGAGAACCTGGAGCCCTGCATGTACATCGCGGCCGTGGCGCAGGGCCAGAACATCCTCTACCCTTACACCGTGTGGGATTACATCAGCAAGAAGATCACCGTGGGCGTCTACGGCCCCAAGCACATCCACCCTTCCTTCAAGACCGTGGTGGCCATGTTCGGCCACGAGTGCGCCCCCAAGACCCTGCTGGTCAACGAGGTCACCAGGCAGTGCCACAGCCCGGCTCCCGTCGCCCTGCAGCTCTGGGGGAAGCACCAGTTCGCCCTGTCCCGGCCCCAGGACCTCAAGCTCTGCATGTTCTCCAACATGACCAACTACGAGGTGAAGGCCAGCGAGCAGGCCAAGATCGTGCGGGGCTTCCAGATGAAGCTGGGCAAGGTCAGCCGCCTCATCTTCCCCATCTCCTCGCACGACCCCAACGAGCTGTCGGACTTCACGCTGAGGATACAGGTCAAGGATGACCAGGATGCCATCCTCACCCAGTTCTGCGTCCAGACGCCGCAGCCGCCGCCAAAGAGCGCCATCAAGCCCACGGGGCAGAGGCGGTTCCTGAAGAAGAACGAGGTGGGGAAGATCATCCTCTCCCCCCTGGCTGCCACCGCCAAGTATCCGGTTTTTCAGGACCGGCCGGTGTTGAGCCTCAAGTACGGCAAGCTGCTGAAGACGGTGGTGAGGCAGAGCAAGAACCACTACTTGCTGGAGTACAAGAAGGGAGACGTCATCGCCCTCCTCAGCGAGGAGAAGATCAGGTTGAAAGGGCAGCTGTGGACCAAGGAGTGGTACATCGGCTACTACCAGGGCAAGGTCGGCCTCGTGCACACCAAAAACGTGCTGGTGGTTGGCAAGGTCAAACCCAGCTACTTCTCCGGGCCGGACCTCACCACCAGCCTGCTGCTGGAGCAGATCCTGAGGCCCTGCAAGTTCCTGACCTACATCTACGCCTCGGTGAGGACTCTGCTGATGGAGAACCTCAGCAGCTGGCGCTCCTTCGCCGACGCCTTGGGCTACCTGAACCTGCCGCTGAGCTTCTTCTGCCGCGCGGAGCTGGACAGCGAGCCGGAGAGAGTGGCCTCCGTGCTGGAGAAGCTGAAGGAGGACTGCAACAGCGTGGAGAACAAGGAGAGGAAGTCCTTCCAGAAGGAGCTGATGACGGTGAGTCTGAGGCCTGGCGAAGGGGGCTTCGTTCCTGGCTCTGCAGAGGGAGGTGCCAGTTCCCTAATTCAGTATTTAGAGAGTGAAATCCACCTTGAAAGTCTTCTGAAGACTGCTGGGCACTGCCAGGTGGGAGTGCATCCCTGTGGTGGGTGGGATCTTGATTTAGCTGTGATGAGGGATGCGCTGTGGTGCTTGGAATTCCAGAATCACACCATGGCTTGGGTTGAAAGAAACCTCAAAGCTCATCCAGTCCCACCCCCTGCCATGGGCAGGGAAACCTTCCACTGTCCCAGGTTGCTCCAAGCCCTATCCAGCCTGGCCTGGAACACTTTCTGGGATGGGGAGCCTTTTTTTTGAGTGGCACCTCTGAGCTGCGATATTTTACACATTACAGATGGAAATGTGTGACTTGCTCCATGTCCTGAAAGGAATTTGGGAGGAGCACTGCCTGCCAGTATTTCTAGGATGCCTTTAGCAAGTAAATCCCTCACAAAATATCATCTCCACAATCCTTTCTAGCACTTAAGAGGAAGTGAGCCAAAGAAAATACAGGGCAAAATGTCTGGAAGAGATTTGCAGCTCCCTCCCATTCCGTGCTGTCCCACAGGAGCAGAGTAACTGAGTTATGGAGAAGAGCATGATTTAAAATGTCAATTGGATTAAGGAATAGCAGCAGCCTCGCTTGGCAAAATGAAATTACAGCAAAAGGGGACTGGAGCTGAGTGGGGGAGTTCAGTTCCCACACTCCTTTTAGGGAGAAGGGGGGAATTTAAGGATTGGGTAGAAGGTGTTATGAAGAGTATGGAATCCATTGTTACTCATGGAAATGTTGTCTGGAGAGTTCCCTGTGCCTGGGTACCACTCTGGGGCCTGTGGGGCAGCGTTCCAGCTCTGACTTTCAGCTTTCAGGTCGTGCCACCAACGCTGCTCCTGTTGCAGGGTTCTCCTGGCCATCAGTGACCCCTTCCTCACCCAGGATTGGAAAATCCCCCGTTTCCCCCCCAAGGGAGGGTTTGCTCCTTTAATCATCAGGCTCAGTGATTGTTGGGATGAAATCCGTGCTGCTCTTGCTGGATGCTTCCGGAGCTGTTTGCTTTACCTGTTTGCAAACCCCCTAGGTGTTGCTTTTATCTCTCCCCATTGTTTTCAGGGATCCCAGGCACTCTGTAGGTCCTGGAGAATCCTCACGGGGAGACAAAGGGAAAGATAAGGCTCAGGGAGCTGCTGACTCCAGGGGAGGGCTGGGAGCTGCAGGAAAACATCCTGCTCCCCTGTGGCTGTCAGGAGAGCAGAGTCCCAGGGCAGGTTTTATTCTCCTTGTTTGTCTAATCCTGCTCTCTGTGAGGCTGAGCCTGAGGATAAAGGATGAGCTCCCTTCTTGGTGGAACATGATGCTGCCTCCAAAACCCCTGGCTGCCGTCAAATCCTCCTTAGCCTATGGAGAAATTAGATTGAGCCTGTTGAAAGAAGAAAATAATGATGTTTCAGGGGATGGCAATGGAGCAGTAATGGATTTCATTGTGTTCAAATCTGATTGTATTTGTAACAAATGGACTGGCTTTCTGGCAAGGGGAGCCAGCTGCACTAAGCTCCTCCAGTGTGGCCATTTCAGCTGAAAGTTGGTTGTCTCCCCTCAGAAGGGCTGGGAAGGGAGAAGCAGAAGCAGGATTATCAGTGTTGAGTACACAAAGCGCCAGTGGCAGAGTCGTGCACCAGCAGGCAAGCAAGGAAAAGCCTGGTCATGATGACTGGTTAATCAGTAATCTGCCTTTAATTACTACTTCTCTAATCAGGCACCGGCACTGGAGTTTGAAGGGAACTGGGGGGGATGTGGCTCAGGAGTTGCTCAGCAGAGAGGGAAAGCTCTCCCTCCCTCCTCTCTGCCCCTCGGAAGCAGGCAGCACTCAGATAAAAAAGCTGGGCATGGATTCAAGAAGATTTCATTGCCCCTGGTGCCTGGCCCGTGGGGTTAGACCTGCCCTGAGACACAGCTTTTCTCCCTCCCTGGTTGTCAGAGAGACTCTTCATTTATCATCCCTCCAACAGACTCTGCTGTTGGGAAAAACACGGCTCTGCTGGGAACGGCAGCAGGGAGCTGTGCAGAGGAAACTCTGAGCTTGTTCTTCTCCAGGCAGCTTGTAAAGGTCACACAGGAGATGAGCTTGGGATATTTTTTTTTCCCCTCCCATTGTTTTGTTTGCTCTGACTCCCGGTATCCAGGTATCCATGTGCTGCTGCCTGGCTCCTGCCAAGGGTTTCTGCTTGTCCCTGGTGTGTGCAGGCCTCAGAGAGCTGCTGGGGGGATGGAGCTGTCCTAAAGTCCTGCAGGTCAGGGTGTCCACGGCTTTGGGTTGGAAAGGACCTTAAAGCCCATCCCTTTCCACCCCCTGCCATGGGCAGGGACACCTCCCGCTGTCCCAGGGTGTTCCAAGCCCCGTTCAGCCTGGCCTGGGACACTTCCAGGGATGTGCAAACAGTGCCAAGGGGGCCTCACCACCCTCAGCATGCTGAGATCCAGCTGGGCATCACTCCCCATGGAGGCAGAGCAAGACTTTATGAGGTAAAAGAAAAAAAAATCAGTATTTAAGGCTGAGAGTGTGTATTTTAAACATGCGAGATGATTTTGGAAGTGGTGACAGCCAAAGCAGTGAGTGAGAGAGATGTTTGATGCCCAGACAAGGGTTATTTTGGGGAACATTTGTACAGAGACAGCTTTTCTGGGTCAAAACCTGACCTGTATCCTGGAGAGGATGATGAGCCAGGAGCCTGTGCAGGAGCATCCTCTCACCCCGTGGCTGTCATGGTCTCCTTGGGGACACAGAGCCTTTATCCCCCGGGTTTGAGGAAGTCCCAGGGGGGAGCTGTTTTCCCTCCACAATGCTGCTTTCCTTCATTAGGAAATGGGATTCTGCATTTCAAAGCTGGCATGTAAATTCAGCCTCCCCTGGATGCTTTTTAAGTTGAGGTGTTTCTGCTTTGAACTGGGATTTGAATATCAAACACCCTCTTTGCTCTTTGCTGGGCTGGCAGAGCCGGTTCCCAGCTGCTCCCAGGGGAATAAACAATAAACAATAAATATTTCCAAGGGCTCTGGCAAAGCACAGCCTAGGTCACACCTGGGTGATGAGGGATGGAGACACAGTGAGTGGACCCAGCTGTGCTGGGAGGCTTGTCCAGGGCAAGGGAGGAGGATGGAAACAATTGTGGCATAATCCCACTGCAGGATTAAGTCTGCTGAGCTAATCCCAGTGTCTCGCTGCTGTTTCCAGTAATATTCCCCCTCTGGCTGCCACCTCGGTGTCTGGGATGCCTTGCACCCCATCCCCTGGTGTCCTGTTACCTCTGCCCGTGGGGCTGGAGCTGCCAGGGCACAGCAGGTGATGCTGTGGCCATCAGAGTCAACCAGACCCACCCATTTCTCCCAGAATCGCTGTTTTGAGTGATTTTGCAGCTCTTTGATGATGTGCCCTCCCGGGTGTTTTCCCTGCTGCTGCTTTGTTGTTCAACTGGAGCAGGAGAATCCATCTCCTGCAGCTCCATCCTTCTGAACCCAGCTCCAGGCACTGCCTCTGACCTCGGGCAGGAGATGGGAGCAGCTCCTCCATCCTGCTCCCCCAAAGGCCAGGCTGTGCAGGGATTGGCATCCAGCTGCCTGGAAAGGCACGGCTGGGGATGCTCAGTCTGCCCCCTTCCTTAGGACCCTGCAGAGGGGGAGCTGGATCCAGAGAGGGAGCAGGATCCAGAGGGAGCAGGATCCAGAGAAGGTGGAGGATCCAGAGGGGAGCAGGATCCAGAGAGGGAACTGGATCCAGAGAGAGTGGAGGATCCAGAGGGGAGCAGGATCCAGAGAGGGTGGAGAATCCACAGAGGGTGGAGGATCCAGAGAGGGTGATGGGTCCAGAGGGGAGCTGGATCCAGAGGGGCAAGCAGGATCCAAAGAGGGAGCAGGATCCAGAGAGGGTGGAAGATCCAGAGAGGGAGCAGGATCTGGAGAGGGTGCTGGATCCAGAGAGGGTGGAGGGTGCAAAGAGATTGGAGGATGCAAAGAGGGTGGAGGATCCAGAGGGGAGCAGGATCCAGAGAGGTGGAGGATCCAGAGAGGAAACTGGATACAGAGAAGGAGCTGGATCCAGACAGTTTGGAGGATCCAGAGGGGGTCCAGGATCCAGAGAGGGTGGAGGATTCAGAGAGGGTGGAGGATTCAGAGAGGGTGGAGGATCCAGAGGGGAGCTGGATCCAGAGAGGGTGGAGGATCCAGAGAAGGAGCAGGATCCAGAGAGAAGCTGGATCCAGAGAGGTTGGAGGATCAGAGAGAGAGCTGGATCTAGAGGGGAGCTGGATCCAGAGGGGAGCTGATCCATGGGCTGTAGGAGAGGAGGTGGTTCAATTCTGGCGCAGGTGTGTGAGGTCTGTAAACGCTCCTGAATGTCTTTTTGCCAAGCCAAACGCGCTCCTTTGGATGGATTTTCCCTGCTTGTTGGACAAGGGGGTTGATGGCCTCCCTGGCTCCCACAGGAAGCCGGTGTCAGCACTCTGGAGGAGCAGGCACGTGCTGGGCTGCAGCTGTGATTAGAGCCCAGCTCAGCTCTAAGCTGGGAGCAGATAAGGGGGAAATCAGCGTGCATTTGCTTTGCAAATCGCTGGAGTGGTTTCAGATGTTCCCATCTTCCCTCCCCCAACTGTCCCCGCTCAGTCTCCAGTGGGAGGATTTAACCCTTCTTTGCCCCAGAGCCAAACCTGGATTTTCCCAGACCCCTGTGTTGGGAGGGGGTGTCAGGACCCAGAGGGGCAGAAAGGGGATTCTGGCCACTTTGGGAATCACCTTATCCTGATGATTTCCACAAGAACTGTCCCCGTGCTGCTGTGAAGGAGTGGGCGGGGTCTGTTTGCTTGATTTCCATTTTTAATAACATCAAAGCCCCTCCTGAGGTTTAAGGTGGGATTTGCCCAGGGTCTGGGGTTGCTGCTGCTGAGACTGTTGTGGTCCAGAGGCTGTGGGAGCCCTGGGGAGTGGGATGATGACCCTGGCAGTCAGATCCCATCCTCTGAGAGTGAACACTGCAATTAAACCCTTCCTTTTCCAGGGCTGCTCTGGGCCTTCTCTCCTACTGCAGCTTCATCTCACTCTGAGGGGATTTTAATGTGATCTGACACTTTAAGGCAGGAGCTAACCCCGCTCCATCCTTTCTTGCCTGGCTAAGTCATTCCTACCTAGAAAACCCGGACTGATGCATTTGCTCTTTCCGCTTCAAAACCATTTGTGGAAAATCTCAGCTTTTAGGACAATAAATGATGCAGGAAGAGGAGGAGGAGAAGAGGAAGAGCATCTCAAGCTGAGCAATGGTAGTGTTGGAGTCTTCCCCTGGGTCTCACCCCAGTCCACCCCCTGATAGGGCTGATGTCCAGGTCCCATCCCAGAATATCCTGGCTGTGCCTTGCCCACTGCTCTGAAGGATCCTGCAGCTCTGGGGTGGAGTCTGGATTAGTTCCCTTGATTAAAAGCATCTGTTGTCCTCAGCCCCTGGGATGCTTTAAACTGCTTAAGGTGGGGCCTGGACGTCTCGGGAGGGGCTGCCTGGAGAACCAGGCTGCAAACCCCATCCAGAGGGGTCCAGCACTTTGTTCAATTAATGGGATTATTCTCTTGCCAAGCCTGCTGGCCTCATTTCCCCAGCTGTCACTAAAAAGGAGGCAGGAGGATTTTTGGGACGCTCCAGGGGGGAGTTCACCCAGCCTTGACTCCCTGCTTGCTTTTCTCCGTGTCCTGCAGGCCCTGCTGAAGATGGACTGCCAGGGGCTGGTGGTGAGGCTGATCCAGGACTTTGTGCTGCTGACCACGGCCGTGGAGGTGGCCCAGCGCTGGCGGGAGCTGGCCGAGAAGCTGGCCAAGGTGTCCAAGCAGCAGATGGACGCCTACGAGGCCCCGCACCGCGACAAGAGCGGCTCGGTGGACAGCGAGGTGAGGACAGGCACGCCTGGATCTCCACAGATCCTGCAATTCTCTTGGCTGGAAAAGACTTTCAAAGTTTTGGAATCCAACCTTTGAGCCAGCACTGCCAGACCCACAGGTTAATGGTTGGGCCCAGTGGTGTTAAAAGGCCATAATAATGTTAAAGGGCCTACGAGGCCGCGCACCGCGACAAGAGTGGCTTGGTGGATAGCAAGGTGAGGACAGGCACACCTGGTTCTTCACAGATCCTGGAACACTCTTGGCTGGAAAAGACCTTCAGGGTGTTGGAATCTAGCCTTTGAGCCAGCACTGCCAGGCCCACAGGTTAATGGTTGGGCCTTAATGGTGCTAAAGGGCCTACAAGACCCCGCACCACGACAAGAGCAGCATGGTGGACAGTGAGGTGAGGACAGGCACACCCAGCTCTGCACAGATCCTGCAATTCTCTGGCCTGGAAAACCTTCAAGGTGTTGGAGTCCAACCTTAGAGGCAGCACTGCCAGATCCACAGGTTAATGGTGGAGCCAAATGGTCTTAAAGGGCCTTAATGGTGTTAAAGGGCCTACAAGGCTGGTTGACAGCAAGGTGAGGGCAGGCACACCTGGCTCTGCACAGATCCTGGAATTCTCTGGGCTGGAAAAGCTCTTCAAGGTGTTGGAGTCCAGCCTTTGAGCCAGAACTGTCAGACCCACCATGGTTGGGCCCAGTGGTCTTAAAGGGCCTTAATGGTGTTTAACGGCCTGCAAGGCCCTGCAGCACGATAAGAGCAGCATGGTGGACAGTGAGGTGAGGGCAAGCGCATCTGGATCTCCACAGATCCTGAAATTATTTCAGCTAGAAAACACCTTCAAGTTGTTGGAGTCCAACCTTTGAGCCAGGCCCACAGGTTAATGGTTGGGCCCAATGGTGTTAAAGGCCTTAATGGTCTTAAAGGGCTTACAAGGCCTTGCACCGTGACAAGAGCGGCTCGGTGGACAGCAAGGTGAGGGCAGGCACGCCTCTCTCTGCACAGATCCTGGAAATCTCTTGGCTGGAAAACACCTTCAAGGTGTTGGAGTCCAACCTTTGAGCCAGCACTGCCAGGCCCACCAGGGTTAGGCCCAGTGGCCTTAAAGGGCGTTAATGGTGTTAAAGGGCCTATGAGGCCCCACACCGCCATAAGAGCAGCTTGGTGGACAGTGAGGTGAGGGCAGGCACACCTGGTTCTCCACAGATCCTGGAACACTCTTGGCTGGAAAAGACCTTCAGGGTGTTGGAATCCAGCCTTTGAACCAGCACTGCCAGGCCCACAGGTTAATGGTTGGGCCTTAATGGTGTTAAACAACCTACGAGACCCCGCATCGCGACAAGAGCAGCATGGTGGACAGTAAGGTGAGGGCAGGCACGCTTGGCTCTGCACAGATCCTGGAATTCTCTGGGCTGGAACACATCTTCAAGGTGTTGGAGTCCAACCTTTGAGTCAGCACTGCCAGGCCCACAGGTTAATGGTGGAGCCAAATGGTCTTAAAGGGCCTTAATGGTGTTAAAGGGCCTACGAGGCTGGTTGACAGTGAGGTGAGGGCAGGCACACCGGGCTCTGCACAGATCCTGGAATTCTTTCAGCTGGAAAAGACCTTCAAGGTGTTGAAGTCCAACCTTTGAGCCAGACCCACCAGGTTAATGGTTGGGCCCAGTGGTCTTAAAGGACCTTAATGGTCTTAAAGGTCTTAGTGGTGTTAAGGGGCCTACAAGGCCCTGCACCGCGACAAGAGCAGCATGGTAGACAGTGAGTTGAGGGCAGGCACACCTGGATCTCCACAGATCATGGAATTCTCTCAGCTGGAAAACACCTTCAAGGTGTTGGAGTCCAGCCTTTGAGCCAGCACTGCTAGGCCCTCCAGGGTTGGGCCCAATGGTCTTAAAGGGCCTTAATGGTGTTAAAGGGCCTACAAGGCCCCACACCATGACAAGAGCAGTTTGGTGGACAGTGAGGTGAGGGCAGGCATACCAGGCTCTGCACAGATCCTGGAATTCTTTCAGCTGGAAAAGACTTTCAAGGTGTTGGAGTCCAACCTTTGAGCCAGCACTGCCAGACCTACCTGGGTTGGGCCCAATGGTCTTAAAGGCCTTTCCAGCCCAAAGGATTCCATGTTTCTCTGGAGATTCCTCCAGAGCACACTCCCCTTGGAGGAGCACAGGGATCTGAGGGTGTTGGGGGGCTGTTTTCCCAGGAATGTGCCCGCTTTGGGATACTGGCTGAGCTCTGATCCCCTCCCACCCGTGTCCCCCTCTCTCCCCAGGCCATGTGGAAGCCGGCGTACGACTTCCTGCTGACCTGGAGCAGCCAGATGGGGGACAGCTACAGGGATGTCATCCAGGAGCTGCACACGGGGCTGGACAAGATGAAGAACCCCATCACCAAGCGCTGGAAGCACCTCACGGGCACCCTGATCCTCGTCAACTCCTTGGACATGTTGAGGGCAGCTGCCTTCAGCCCCCAGGACCACGAGGATTTTGCCATCTAGCCCGTGGTTGTCCACTTCTCCTTGGCTGGGAATTTTTTTCCTTTGTTTTCCCTCCCTCTCCCTTTGACTTTAAGGAGAAGAAGTGGAGGTTGGATCTGAAGAGGCCAAAGTTTGAAGGTTTGGCCTTCAAACCCTCCCCTTGGGTTTGAAGAGGCCAAAGTTTGCAAGTTCTCCACCAGGACTGGAAATCAGCAGGAGATATCCCACCCTGATGGGAGTTCATCTGGAAGGGGATGGCTTTTCATCCAGTTAAAACTATTTCTTACTGAAAAAATAAAAAAAAACTTTCAGGAGGGCAAAGGGGTGGGGAGGGATCCCAAAAGAGGTCACGTTTTCTAGGCATTTACAAATAAAAGTCTAATTTTTGTAACGAGCAGTCGAAGTTGTGACCACTTCGGGGAGGGGTGGGGGCAGCTGTGGCTGGTTTTGGGTTGTAGAAGCTGCTTTGAAATGATGGGGTTTGAGACAAATAAGAGTCCTGTAAATATATATTTTAAGAGGAAGCACAGTAAATGCCCTTTCCCCCCACTCCAGGCAGGTTTTGGACTACCAGATGTGACCAAAGCACCACAGGAACTTTGGGCTGTCCCTAAATTTGGGATGTGCTCAGCCCAAGCAGCACCTTGCACCAAAAAAGACCCTTTTTTTTTTTTCTTTTAAATTTTATTTTATTTTATTCACAGGCCCTGTGAGCATTTTGGTTGATTTTTGGGTTATTTCCATGTCTCTGCAGACGTGGATTTTCCTGTTTGTGACCAGGGAGTTGCCTGTTCCTGTTTTTTAACCAGGAGGAGCTTCTTCCCAGGAGATGGATCAGGAGGATGGTGAGAGGGAATCAAAGTCCCCAGGTGCTCCTGCTCTGGGGAAGAGGCCAGGAAGGGGGAGGGAATGGTTGCCATGCAGATAATCCCTCTACAGGCAAAAGGAAAGAAAAAAAAAATAAAAAAAAAGGACAAGAGAGAGTCTCTTTCTCCTCATTTGAAATCTGAGCTCGCTGGGGATGTTCCAGGTGCTCTTTGGCATTGATTTCTAATTCTTCAAGGCTCCTCAAATCCAGTTTAACTTGTAAATAATCTCTGCTATAAAGCTGGTGCCAAAAACCTCAATGCTTGTGTCACCCAGTGCCCGTATTATTTTTCTCCTCCTCCTCCTTTTAAATCTGAGTTTTTTGAACGACTTCCTTTCCTCCCTCTGCTCCCCAGCTTTCAGGTATTTCACCTGGGAGGGGAATATTTTTTGCCCAAAAAGATTATTTTAACCTTAAATTTCTCCTTTAGGGGGCTTTAGGGTTTTCCTTTTGGGGGCTTTAGGGGCTTTCCTGTGCAGGTCCCCGCAGCCCAGCCCCTTTCCCTCTCCGTGCTTTTCCATGCAGGAGCTAAAATCCCTGCTGCAGCGAGGGCCAGCTCCAGGTGCAGCCAGCAGGATGCCTTTCCCCTGAGGTTTTACCCAAATCTGGGGTTTTTACCCCAATCTGGGCTTTCCCCTCTGGCTCCAGAGCTCTGCAGGAGGCTGTGCTGGCAGAGTGGCAGGAGTTGGAGCTTCCCATGGTCCATGAATAATCCCAGGTTTGTTTTTTCTCCTCACCACCCTGTGCCCTCCCCAGAGCCTTGGGACCATGGCCAGCACGTTTTGGGGGCTGTGGGATGAGGCTGAATTCATTCCTCCCCATTTTTGGTCTGAAATCCAGTCCTTCCTCCCGTGCTGGGGCTGGGAATGTGTCCCCCTTCTGAACTAAACTTCTCCCAAAAGGCCTTCTCCCAAAAATCTCTCTGGGCTTGGCATTGCCACCCTTGTACTGTATCTGGTTTTTGTTCTTATCATTCATGGTCATTTTTTTAAAGGAAAAGGAGATTTTTTGGGGGGGGGAAAAACCCCATTCCAGTAGAAGCTGTTACTCTCCAGGGCTCTCAGGTGTCACCTGCTGGAACTTCCTGCAGTGGGACAAGGTGTGGTTGCAGGGTTTCTTTTGGCACAGAGGAGTTTTCCTGGTTGTTTTCTGGCTGGAGAAAAACACCCCTGTGTTTGGCCAAGGCTGTTGTGCTGCTCCTGGTCCCAGTGGGGGTCAGATCCCAAGGCAGGGAAGGGAAATATTCTGGTTCCTGCTGGGGCTCTCACCATGGATACCCTGCTCTGGAAACAGGGACACCAGCCCTAGGTGATTTGGGGAGTTCCCCCTTGGCTCCTCCCCTGCTCCCTGGAATATTTCAGCTCCAGGGAAAGAAAAGGTTTGGGTTTTTACTCCTCAGGGAACCGAGGAGTTACAGCACAGGTCACCTTGCAAATGCATCCCCACAGCATTTTCTGCTGTCAGATTTTCCCTAACAAGTCATGGATCATCTTCCATGGGCTCACCCAGCCCCAAAAGGCTGAGGAGAGGTGTCAGGAGGGGAGGGAGAGGAAAATCACCCCCTGGCTATCGGGGTCTCCACTCAAAGCATGGAAATCTGGACCCTGATGAGACCCTGCAGCTCTCTGGGTGTTTGTTTCCATCCCCAGAAATCCCTGCTGAAAACCCCTGCATTTGCTCAGAGGAGCAGGGCTGCTCCCAAACCTTCCCCAGGTTTTCCTTTTGCCACCAAATCCCTCCATTTCCAGGGCTGTCCCCTGCATCCAGCCTCCTCTGGGATGCCAGCTGGGAAGGTTTGATGCTTTGTTTTGTGGAAAACCGTGCTGGAAACTCCTTCAGTAGGGATCACAGTGGATTCCTTGGAATTCTGCACCAACCCTGGGATTTGCTGGTGTTCCACCTTTGGGTTTCCTTGTTTGTTGGATCTTTAATTTTTTTTTACCTTAATAGCCTGAGGTGACTTAATCAGGCCTGATTTTTCACAAAAAGAGGGTTTGCATGGCTGGAAATTCAGGGAGATGATGATGATCATCATCCCAGGAAATGCAATTCCCATCCCATGCTCACAGCATGACCCACTCAAGCCTCCTTTCAAAGCCCTTTTTTCTTCTTCTTTTTTTCCCTCTTTTTTGGCAACAGGCTTTGCCCAAAGCATCCCCTGGGGCTCCCCTCTTCACAGCTCAGCAGGTTTAATCCATGCCTGGAATTCAGGGGCTTCTGAACAACAAATGGCACCTTTGGGCTTTATAAAAAAATAATTTATTATAATGAGGGGGGTAAAAAAGCAGGATGCAAAGGAATGTTTTTCCCAAGGGGTGGCTGATTGCAGGATTTGGGGTGGAAGGACCCTGATGTCCTGCCCTCTGTCTCAGACATTTTGGCAATCCCTTTTCCCCAGGTTTCATCCCACTCACCTATAAATAACTCCTGAAAACACCTCTGCAGGTGATAATTGAAATTAATCTGTGGCTGCTCCAGCTGAAATTGCCTGGGCTTGCTGGTGCCAGCTCCCTGTCACCCCCAGGCAGTGCCAGGGATCCAAACTGCCCTGGGATGGGGCATCTGCAGTGCCAGGGATCCCAACTGCCCTGGGATGGGGCATCTGCAGTGCCAAGGATCCAAACTGCCCTGGGATGGGGCATTAATATAAAATTTATTTTAATATTTACAAATATATAAATATTTATTTATAAATTCTCCCCTCTAAGGGACAATGGCTTTCAGCTGACAGAGAATAGGTTCAGATGGAATATTAGGAAGAAATTCTTCCCTCTGAAGTTGTGGCTGCCCCTGGAGCCCTGGAAATGTCCAAGACCATGTTGGACAGGGCTTGGACACCTGTGGGCCAAGGGTCTCCATGGACCCCCCACACTGGGGAGCTGGAGGAGCTTGAGATCCACCCAGAGCTCCCATGGCAGTGGGAAAACCTCCCTGCTGCCCCTTGGGGACTGGGCTGGGGCTGAGAAAGCCTGTGGCTGCAGAAAAATGCCAGCAATTCCTGTCATTTCCCGTGGTCTGGCTGGTGGGAAGCAGGGAGGGATGCTGGGCCAGGGCTGCTGTGTCCCCCAGGACACCCCATCCCAAAACCAGGGAGCTTCAGGGCCATCATTTGCAGCTGGGCTGGGTCCAAGCAGCCCACAAGAGCTGGGAAGCAGCACTGGCTCTTTCCCAGACTTGCTGGGTGTTAAAATCCAGGGGAAAATAAGACAAACACTCAGAAGGTCCCTGGGTGGGAGCAGAAATCACTGAGGAGGAGGGAGCTGCTGAGGTGGGAGGTGTTTGTACCCTCGTTCCCCAAGTGCAGTGAGGGCATTCTGGCTGCTGCCTTTTCCCTGGGATTTGAAGGATTTGCTGGGAAAGCTCAGGCTGCAGTGCCTGGGGCCCTGAGGAGCTCGGGGAGAGGAGCAATGGCTGGCCCTGCCTCAGTTTCCCCTTCTGGGAAGTGCCCCAGTGTCAGCTCTGGGGCTTTAATCTGGGCTGTGGCTGTGGATTTCTCCATCTCCCAGCAAGGGAAGCTGGGCTGGAGGCTCTGCCCTGGTTTTTGGCCCCCAGTTAAGGGGCAATAAGGGGGGACATCATCCCCTGATTAACCCTTCCTGGGAAGGTGTGGGGGGCCCGAGTGTCGCAGACATCCCTTTCACTAAAAATCTTTTCTTCAAGATTTTTCCTTTTAAGAAGCTGAGGTCCTAGAAACAAAAAGTAAACAATAATTATCTACTGCTGTAGAATGCAACAGAGTAATCCGTGATTGGTCTCGTGTAGATGTTTTAATTCAGTAACCAGTCACAACAGAGCTGGCTCTCGCTCTCTGTCGGAGCCAGCTCGTTTGTTATCATTCTTTCTCTCCTATTCTTAGCTTAGCAGCTTCTAGAAAGCTTTCCTTCTATTTCTTCGTAGTATAGTTATAATGTAATGTATATATATATATATCATAAAATAATAAGTCAAACCTTCTGAACATAGAGTCAACATTCTCATCTTTCACCTCACCTGAAAACCCCAGTGACCGCTGTCTCACCCGAGCTGTGGTGAGGATCCAGCTCCTTCCTCTGAGCCAGAGCCTCTTGTCCCAGGTACTCTGGCTCCTAACTGGCTCTGGGAAGATTCTCCTGGCAGCAGTGTCCATAATTCCTGGTGCACCTGGCTGGGGGATGAACAAGTCCCCGTGGAGCTCCAGCCATGGAACCGGGCTGGCTGGCTGGGAAGCGTGGCCTTGTCCCTGCTCCTGCCTCCGGGTGATCCCCGAGTGGCCTCTGCTGGGCACAGGGAGGCTTCTCCAGCCCTGGCCCTGCACATTCCAAGGGAAAATCAAGAGCAGGATAAAGCACTGAGGGTGAGGAGAGTGAAGGGAGGAAGAGGATACCTGGATGCTGCTGTTGTTTTTCTCTGGTTGTGTTAAAAATATTTCTGAAATGAAGTAAGTCATGGGATGGGCATTTTGAAACTTCCTTCCTTTCAGTTTTGCTTCCCCTGCACAAGGGGGCTGGAGCTGCAATTGGGGTATTTTTATATTATTTTTTTTTCTCAGTTGTGCTCCTCTGATCTGAAATCAGAGTTCTCCCCTTGTCCATGCAGAGAAAGTCACTGGGTTGATCCAGAGCCAGTTTGCAGCAGGGCACTCAGAGAACTTCCCCTCAAGGACATTTTGAAGGATTTCTCTTTTTTTTTGGCATTGGACACTGCTGGGAGCCAGGGGTGCTCAGAGAGGGCTGGAGCCACCGTGGCTGTGCTGTGACAGCCCTGGGAGGTCTGCAGGGTCTCCTTGCCAGCTGTCACCAGAGCCACGGGCACAGCCTGAGCTGTCACCTCAGGAAGGTGTGGAGCTGCAGGAGCTGCATTTTCCAACTGTGGGGAGTCTGCACACCCCAAAGAAAGGTCTCCTTCTGTTTGTGGTGGGCAGGGGAAGGGAAGAAAAGTGCTGGGCAGGGTGGGTGTCCAGGAGATTTGGGCACAGGCTGAGGACAGAGACTGCCTTGGATTTCACACAGCTTCCTCTGAAATCCCTGCTTTTCCAAACTTCCAGAGAAAGGAGCAGCAGCAGGTGCTCAGCAGAACACCTGTGCTGCCCTGGTGTACTGGGATCCCCCAGCTCAGAGCCTGGAATATTCACCTGGGAGCTGTGGCAGCCTCAGGGTGTCACCTCTCAGCAAGGACCTGGTCACCAGGGACAGGAATGCTGACAAGGGGGTTTGTGTACACAGCATCAAACCATGGGGGATTCAATCTGTCCCTTCTCCAGCTCTTGTCTCATGAGCAAACAAGCATCCCCCCCATAACTCTCAAGACAGAAAACACAGCAGCCTTTATTTTTGGTATTTGGGGTTTATTTTTGGGGCTGGGGGTTGGGGTCTTTCCCTGAGCATCACCTACAAGGAGCAAATCAGCCGTGGGGGTTTATAAGCAATGCTCACAAAGCTCTCCTCACCAGCAGGTGAGCTCCAGCTCCAGCACATCTGCCTGATGGGCAATTTGGGGGAAACACCAGGGGTTTTCCAGCAGCTTGGTATTGTTCAGGGTCTTGTAAACCCATGAAGATGTGCATAGAGCTTGGTTTGCATGACAGGAGCTGCGAGTGTACAACATTTGCCTCTCCTACAACAGCAGCCACACAGAGATTTCAAACACGAATCTGACCAGATGGTTCTCCTGAAGTCCTCCAAAATCCCTACCTATCTCTGCTGCAGGTGGAGGTTAAAAGAAAAAGTCACTGAGTCCTCTGCACACTGACAGGTGGAAGCCAGGGGCCGGGGATTTCACACTCAGACCTTCCCAAGTGACTGCAGCACTCCTACAGAAGGCATTTTTAACAACCCATTCTTAATTAAAAGGCCAAAATTAGATCAGTGGAACAGCCCTTCTCGTGCTGCTATTTCAAAGGGTCCCTATCATTCCTTGGCTGAAAATCACAGTGTTTCATTCATTGCAGTGACATTTGAGCTGTTCCCTGACCCCGCTGCAGGAGCTCGGTCACCCACTGCCGTCCCCAGGTGCTAGTGGGACTTGGCTTTGGTGGCCTTGCCCGTCCTGCCCTTCTTGCAGCAGCACCTGCGGCAGCAGCAGAGGCAGCACTTGAAGGAGATGAAGAGGAAGAGGAGGGTGACGGCCGCCAGGAAGGCGATGACGTCCAGCGAGTGGTACTGCACCCAGTTGAGGTCGTGGGCGGCGGGGCGCAGGTGAGGGGCCCCCTTGTGCCTCATCACAAACTCCACCCAGTGCACGGCCAGGTCCAGAGGGTGGATGGGTCTGTCCAGGTGCAGGTCGGAGAGGCGCTGGATGTTCTCCTTGTACCTGCCGAGAGAACGTGGAACCCTTGGAACCCCTCAGGGAAATCCCCAGGGCCTCGCCCTGGAAGGATATGCCAGAGAGTCTAGGCTGAAAGAAGAGACTTCCCCACGGAGCCTTGCAACACCATGATCCACTCCAGTTCCTTCCCCCATATGTCCCAAATTCTCCAGGTTTCTCCTTTCTCCGTTTCCTCACTGGTTGTGGTACCCCTGGTGGCCAGGCCCTGTCCTCCCTGTAGGGCACTGCCCTCAGACCATTGGCCACTGACCCCATAGTTAACCTTGTCCAGAGCTCATGGACAGGCCATTGTCCCTGATTTCCTCTTCATCCTTGTCCCAGATTTCCACTCAATGTGTACTCTATTTGCCATCTGGATGGCAGTTGTCTTCTGTTAAGTGGGCAGTTTATCTCTTCCACAACCACTCCTCCCTCAGGAGGGGACATCTGCTGACACCACCTATTGAATGTCCCTGCATGGCAGATAAGAACTTTAATATCCCATTGTGAGATGTGAGCCCAGAGGGAGGAGCCAACCATTCCTTCCTGGATATAATCGGAGATGCTGGGGACAGCAAGACAGCTTCTGCAATGGATTTCCCAGAGGAACAGCAGCTGCCTCTTCCCCTGGATCTTCAGAGGAAGAATACATCCTTCTACAGGATCCCTGCTCCAGCAGAACCACCCCTGACACTGCAGCAGGGCTGCAGCCACAATTCCAATGGGACTGCTGCCAACACCCTGACCCACAGGGTGGCAGGTTGTGTTCTGACTCTGTCAGTGTTGGTTTGTATTACTGCATTGTTTATTTTATCCTTTTATTTTCTTCCCCAATAAAGAACTGTTATTCCTGCTCCCGTACCTTTGCCTGAGAGCCCCTTAATTTCAAATTTATAACAATTTGGAGGGAGGGGGTTCACATTTTCCATTTCAGGGGAGGCTCCTGCCTTCCTTAGCAGACACTGTCTTTCCAAACCAAGACAATTGTGCAGAAATAAACCTTCACTGGAACTGCCTCTCTTGGCTGAGCTAGCCATGGTGAGTGTGGGCTGCGTGGACTTCACTGCCTTGCCTGATTGCTTACCCAAGTGGCTTTTCCACAGGAGCTGTGTCACCACTGAGCCAAAAATGACACAAATTCACTCCAAGGCTGGTTTGCAGGAGAAGGCTGAACACTTGCTTTATTAAAACTATACTATATTACATTAATACCATATTAAAACTATACTAAAGAGATACTATACTACACTACAGAAAAACCCATGACTGTCTGAGACAGCCAGGACACAGCTTTTAGTGATTGGCTAATCACTCAAAACAGCCTTCACCGGTGTCCAATTAACCAAATCACTTTTGGTAAACAATCTCCATAACACATTCCACATGTGCAAAAACAGGAGCAGTGAATAGAGATAAGAATTGTTTTCTTCTCTGAGGTTTCTCACTGGCTTCTCTAGGAAAAATCCTGGGAGAGAGAATTATGTCTCTCTGTTCAGAGAATGTGAATACCACAGAGATGCTTAGAGGAAAATAGGTATTTTAATATTTTCTAGCCTCTGTTCTAGGTAGCCACTCCAAGGCATCAGTATCACAGGGTGGGGTGGATTGGAAGGACCTTGAAGCTCATCCCTCATGGGCAGGGACACCTTCCACCAGACCAGATTGCTTCAATCCCCATCTAGGACACTCCCAGGGATGGGGCAGTCACAGCTCTTGTGCTACTGAGCCCCTTGAGAAGGACAATGGCAAAGTTAAAGGCCCAGGAAGTGACAAAAAAAAAAAAAAAAGAAAAAGAGGGAAAGCTTAGTTTGAGCTCTCAGCAGAATCTTTGGGGTGAAGATCTCTGGCTGAGAGGGGAGACTGGGGGTGGAAAAGCTGGCC
>JAWWEY010000002.1:5330931-5342750 GCA_035582745.1 Loriotus luctuosus
GAAGAAAAGAGGGAAAGCTTAGTTTGAGCTCTCAGCAGAATCTCTGGGGTGAAGACCTCTGGCTGAGAGGGGAGACTGGGGGTGGAAAAGCTGGCCAGCTTTTCCAGCTGCATTATTATTGTTTTTGTTAGCACGAGTGTTATTGCTATTATTGCCATAAAAATGGGTAGGAAACAGTGCCAATAAGCTGCTATTTCTCAGGAATGTGGTGGAGTTTCTTAGTCCTTGGCACCCTCGAATGGGAGCAGGGAAGAGCTCTCATGTCTCAAAGGAATCTCTGTGCTGCCTTTAAGCCCCTTGGGTGTGCTGACTGCAGCCCTGTGATGTTCCCTGTGCTTCCTCAGTGCATCTCTGCAGGTCCCTCCTGCTCTGTGCTGGGATTGTCCAGCCCTGCTGAGCCAGGCAAGGCTCTCTGTGCTCACAGAATTCCTCATGAGCACTGAGGGGGGGAAAAACGCCTGAGAAAACTCACCTGTAAGATCAATGAGTGATAAATACGTTTGATATTTAACCCCACTGACCTGTGTCACCAGAGATTTGGGAACAAAAGCTGCTTGCCACTTGTGTCAAAGCCCTCTCTGTCACTGCCTTGGCTTTAAGAAGGTGACACAATTTTTTTTGGCAACTCGACTTCTTCCATTGCATTCCCAGCCCATCTCCCCTGCTCCCTGCAGCCTCCCTTCTCTTGTCCCCTGATGGGGACAGCCTGGAGTTAACCCAGGGCGAGCATCAGCTTCTCCATGGAAGCAGCTGCTATCAAATCCAAACTTTTGATCCAAGAAGCCATTTAGGAAGAGAAAAACACCCTGTTAAGCTGGAAGTGAACGTGCTGGGGCTGCACAGTAAGAAAGAGGAAGGCTGTGCCTCCGGTACTGACTTTTTGTCGTTGATCACGGCTTTCAGGGCGTTGGAGATGTCAGTGGAAGTCATCTCCAGGATGTTGAGGGTCAGCCCTGCTCCCCGGGACTCCACTCGCTTGGCGTTGTCCATCTGGTCCCCAAAGAGAGGCATCAGCACCATGGGCACTGCGTTGCAGATTCCCTCATAAACTCCGTGGGAGCCTCCGTGGGTGATGAAGGCACGAGTCTTGGGGTGGGCTGTGGGGGGAAGCACAGGCTTGTGTCAGCTGCTGGAATTACTGACTCCCAGCAACACATCCCCTGGGGAAAGAACATGCACCAAAAAGGGCTGTGGTTGGGATAAATAAAGGATTTGGGGCTGTTGTGAGCACATCCCTCATGGCCAGACTTAGGGATTGGAACGTTGTACACCTCTGTCTTGGTTTTGGGTAATCCTCCAACTTTAGGATTAAACCAGAGCCAGGAGAGGTTAGAAAGGATGTTACCACGAATTAGTTAGAAAGGATGTTACCACCAATTACTTTTTCATCATCTCTTCTATGGTAGTGAAGGTCTCTCACAGCTGAACTTGTTCTGTTACCAGCAAATCCTGGCAACAATTCCACCACTTTAAAAGCCCAAAGACCTGTCTGGAAGCACTCCCTTGAGGACCATGAAGTTTCTTTTCAGGCCAGAAGACAGGACAAAACCACAGCTGGCTGTTGAGACTGCTTAGTCAGACATAAAGACTCACTTTGGCTGGTACTGGGGTGTTGGAAAGCCTTTTCAAACAGAGTTGTTTCATTGGCAATTCCCAGCTAAGTTCCTAAAGGACAAGCTCTGGCTCCACCAGCAGAGGAAGGTTTGTGGCCCACAGTGCTGGCTGAGGGGATAGTAACTCACACCTGACCCACAGATGATGCCCCTGGGGCCTCACCACAGCAGCCTGGTGTCAGCCCAGGGTGTCAGACCTACCCAGGAGGTCATTCTGAGGCAGCCACTTGACGAGCTTCACGTTCTTGGGCAGGTTGGGGGGTGCCTTGCCTGTGTAGCGCCAGAAGACCTGGCAGGGGAAGCAAAGCCCACGTCAGATCCCAGCAGGAGGAGGGAGGGAGGAGCTGAGAGCAGCGTGGAGCTGCTCTGCTGGAAGGGAAAGAGGGGACTGGTACCGTCTGAGGGACTGTTCCCAAGCCCTCCGCGATTTCCATGGCTTTCTTCATGGGAATCTCGGACACCATGGAGCCCAGCGAGAAGACAACGATGCCGTGTTCTCCAGAGGCGTTCACCATGGCTTCAAATTCCTGCCAAAGGAAAGCAAGCCTTTAGACAAAGCCCTTTCTCTTGTCAGGGGCTGGAACTGCTGCCATCTTCCCACAGAACTCTCTGGAATGGCAACAGAACAAGCAAGTGAGCACGACAAAACTGGGACCAGGAAAATGAGTTGTGATTGACAGCTCTTCATCCAAAGCAGCACAGCCGGCAGGTCCAGGGATGGGATTCTCCTCCTCTTGTGAGACCACACCTGGATCCTGTGTCCAGCTCTGGGATCATCAGCATGAGAAGGACATGGGACTGTTGGAGCAAGTCCAGAGGAGAACCTGGAGTTGACAAGGAGTCAGGAGCACCTCCCTGATGGGGACAGGCTGGGACATCCTGTTCAGCCTGGAGCAGAGAAGATTTTTGTGTGGAGACCTCAGAGTCCCTTTCCAGTGCCTGAAGAAGCTCAGAAGGAAGCTGGAGAAGGACTCTTCATGAAGAACTGGAGTGATGGGACAGGGAGTAATGGGTTCAAACCAAAAGAGGAGAAATTTGTGTTAGGTATCAGGAAGAAATTCTTCTCTCTGAGGGTGGGGAGGCCTCACAGGCCTCTGGCACAGCTGTGCCTGCCCCTGGATCCCTGGAAGTGTCCAAGGCGAGGATGGATGGGGTTTGGAGCCACCTGGGATAGTGGAAGGTGTCCCTGCCCATGGCAGGGGATTGGACTGGATGGAGTTTAACATGCCTTCCACCCCAACCTGTTCTGTGATCCTAAAGAAAATGAGTCTTTGGGAAGTAAAAATGGGCACATTTAACCCAAGCTTGGATTCAGAGCTGATGTTTTTCCTTCCAGGCCACGCAGCTACAAGAGAGAATTAAAATCCTGGAAGAGGGTTCTGACAGCAAGCATCTCAAATTTCTAATATCTGGATTTATTGTATCTGCTTTGGGTGTGATAACACTGAACTGCTGCCAGTTTTGTCTCTCTTTTGTTTGAGTGATTTAAATAATAGAAGGAGATCTAGCACTGGAATCCAGGAACAAAAAGATTCCAATGAAGCAGAAAAAAACAGCCCAAGGCAGGAGCAAAAATTCTTTGAAACAGAAAAATGTTTGGTTGAGCCAAGGAAGGAAAGGCAAAACTGGAGGAAATTGTTGCAGGCATCAGAGTTAAATAAGGGGTAAACAATGAACTAAATGTTTCTGTAAGTCTGGCAATTGCCATGTTATCTCTGGGATCTGAGGGGATAACCAGAGAACCATGGAATGCTTTGGGTTGGAAGGGACTTTAAAGATTGTCTCGTTCCAGCTCCCTGCCATGGGCAGGGACAACAGAGACTGACTCTGTCAGCTTATGCTCTTTTCCATATTTTTGTGGCTGTCTCAAGGCGTATTTAATCCTGTTTATATTCTGTGGGACACCAGTTTTACTTTGTTTTTTAGATGTTTTTGAGTTCCAAGGTCCGACTTTCTCTCAGAAGCTCTCCTGCTATGAGGAAACTCTTTGCAGCCCTGCTTTGGGGATATGCAGGTTATTTTAGTAGTGGTTTTAATCAGCACCTGCTCATACTTTTACAAAATATCTGCAGTGGAGACACATGCAAAAAATAAGAGAATTAGGAGGATTTCTTAATGGAAAGTAGAAGATATCCCATACTGAGAAATTCTGGCACAGTTGAAGCAAAATACAGTTACAGTGCAGAGTATTTTACACAAAAGTGGCAGAAGTGCTGCTTCACTGGTGGTGGGGATTTAATTCCAGCCTGCCTAAACTGTCTGATGTTCATGGAACACCCTCAGTTGGAAGGGACCCATGAGGATCATTGATCCAAACCCTGGCCCAGCACAGACACCCCAACAATCCCACCCTGTGCATCCCTAGGAGCATTGTCCAAACACTCCTGGAGCTCTGGCAGCCTTGGGGCTGTGCCCATTCCCTGGGGAGCCTGAGCAGTGCCCAGCACCCTCTGGGGGAAGAACTTTTTCCTAAAATCCAACCTAAACATCCCCAGCACAGCTCCAGCTGCTCCCTTGGGTGCTGGGTGCTATACCTGCCCCACAGAGAACAGAGATTGGAGCTGTCCCTCCACTGCCCTCTTAAGAAAGCTGCAGACAGAAAAAAGGAAAAGGGAATGGAAATAGACAGGAAAACTGGAAAAGAAAAAGCCTTTTTTTTTTTTTTTTTGATGCAGGTTTGACTGGGAATGCCGAGGTGTCCCACAAAGTAACTTTTCCCTCATTGTTGAAGGGATGCAGCAGTGCAAAATGCACTCCCAGCCACTTCCACTCAGCATCCTTTATTCCAGCCTGGGAGCTCCATCTCCTGGAGAGAGCTCACAGCACACCCACAGATGAACTCGGGGGAAAAAAACAGGAACTAACCTGGGATAATTTGTTTTCCCGAGTGCAGCCTATGCCTCCAACCAAGACCATGTTGGGCATGAGGGGCCTGGGGTAGTCAAAGACAAAGTCGTATTTCATGAGCCAAACAGCAGCGTGGCTGAACAGCTCGGGCACGGTCGCCTCCCGCTGCAGGAACTCCTGGATCAAGGGATCATAGGGGGAATAAAGCACAGAGCAGGCCAGGGAGCTGCTCAGGGTGGCCAGGAGGTTGCCCAGGCGCTGCCAGAAGGACATGCGGTCCGTGGAGCGCGTGAAGAACCGCGGGACGTAGGAAGGAGGGCTGGGACACATCGTGGCCTGGAATTCCACGCTGCACGGCAGCCCTCGCAGGAAGTACACGGAGGGCAGGGACAGATGTTCTGCCAGTATCTGCCCACACGGGAAGAAGGGATCCATAAAGATGGCATCAAATTTGCTTCCTTCGAGGTATTGGATCAGCTCTTTGTCGGACAGCAGACGCTTGCAGGAATCCAAGAACATGCTTGTAAAATTGGCGATTTTGGAGAGTTTTTTCAAGAAAGGTTGAGGTGTGAAACTCCTGTGGCCCATCTCTTTAAACTCTGCCTCCACAAACTCCTTGGTGTAGGACACAGGGTAGGTTTTCAAGGTGTAAACTGGGGATGAATGGATCCGCAAATTTATCTCCGGCGCAACCACCACGATTTCGTGTCCCTTGTCCCTGAGCTTCTCTACAACCGGGAGCATGCTAAGCCAGTGGCTGCCATCAATGGGCATGACCAAGAGCTTCCCACCTTCACCAGAGGTCCACAGCAGCAGGAAAAACATAGCCCAAGAGGCAAGAGAAAGAAATCCTGGCTTTGGAGAAACCATTTCCCCAGTGCCGCTAGCGAAATTATAAACGGCAGTGAAACTGTGGCCGAGGACGAGGAATGAACAATGGGGTGCTTCCCACTTGAATTTTAACTAAGGTGGGTTTTTAATTTTTAACAGGCAGAAATTGGGGTAATTTTTAACTGTGGGTAAATATTGGGTTTATCATCTGTTCACAGGGAAGGCTTTCAGTGAGTGGCTGCCGTGAGGTGAAGCTGAATGTTTGGACTGACACCAGGAGGGAGGAGTGACCAACAGCCTGTGGGGCTGAGAGGCTGAATGAGAGCCATGAATGGGCTGACCAGCAATCACTACATCATTAACATCCAGATAATGATCAACCCACTACCTTGAGTCCACTGCACTGATTGGACATGGAACTCAGCACAAATCTGACCTTTGGATTGCTTTGTGCCCCCAGAGTGTAACCAAGAAGCGAAGATTGACAGAGGTTTGATAGAGTGGGTTGTAAAGGTTTATCTCCAGATTTGTTGCTCTATCACAGCAGTTATCAAAGTGAAAGCCCTGAATTTACAGTAGTAAATGTATTGTAAGCAGAGCAATAACTCCTGCTGTCACACACCACACAGCGTGTGAAAGCAGAATAACCCGGGGAAATCCACACTATTTGCACAGCACAAGGGGAATGTGAATAAGGCACAGGAGTTACAATCCTGAAGGGTTCCTCTCCCAACCATCCTCTCATTTGCTATCTTGCACTGCTGCTCGCACAAATCCAGAGGCAGCAGAGCTCCCTCTGCTGTCTTTGCACACTCCTGGTTTTGGGCTGTTGCTGCACATGGAATCATGGAATATACCCAGTTAGAATTTCCTGTCCCACAGGGATCATCGATCCAACCAGTGGCCCTGCACAGACACCCCAACAATCCCATCCTGTGAATCCCTGAGAGCATTGTCCAGCCCTCCTGGAACTCTGGAAGCCTTGGGGCTGTGCCCATTCCCTGGGGAGCCTGGGCAGTGCCCAGCACCCTCTGGGGGAAGAACCTTTTCCTAAAACCCAGCCTGACCCCCTCTCCTGATGCTCTGTGCTTCGCCCAGTTTCATGTTCAGTGGCACAGCAAAAATGCCTGGGTATATCCACAGAGTTAATTCTGTATTTCCAATTTTTGTTCAATCAAGTCTCCTAAATTAACTGGTATTCCACATTCCTTACGGATATTACATCCTCTGACCTAGAATTATTTAGTCATTTGACTGGACATAGAGCATGCCACGAGTGATGGTGACCACTCGACCTAAGCTCTCCTGGAGAAAAACCCTTCAGCAAGCCTTGTAATCACCTCAAAGCTTAAGATGCCCACTCCCATGCCATCCTGGGATTTGATCACACCCTGCCTCAAGCACACAAATATCACTACAGGAAACACTTGAAGAAAGCACGCGCTGAACAAGCACCCTGAGGGTAAGCAACAACAAACCTTTGAGAGTGGCTTCTTCTGCAGACAGTTGATGCCTCCAACATAGACCATGTTGGGCATGATGGGGCGCGGATACTCAAAAACAAAGTCGTATCTCATCAGCCACACTGATGCTTGGCTGAACAGCTCCTGTATCGTCACATCCCTCTGCAGGAACTCGGAGGCCAAGCTCTCGTATTTCAAATAAAACAGGTGGCAAAGCAAAGGCTCTGACAGCCCGATCAGGAAGTTCTTCACGCGCTCTGGGAACGCCATATGGTCGGAAAGAGATGATAAAGTCTTGGGCACGTAGGATACAGGGCTGGGAGACTGCGCAGCTTTGTAGTCTAAGGTGCAAGGAAGGCCACGCATGAAGTACACAGAGGGGAGGGAGAGATACTCAGCCAGAATGGGCCCACAGGGCAGCACAGGGTCCATCATGATGGCATCGAATTTGCTGTCCTGGAGGTACTTCATGAGCTCTTTGTCAGATAAGAGATGCCGACAAGCAGAAGTGAACATGTTGGTCAGCTCCGTAATGTTGCTGAGTAAAAATGAGAGCGTTAGGTTCTCAAAGCTACTTTCCCCCAGCTTCTGGTAATACTGGTCCACAAACTCCTGGGTGTAAGGCACTGAATACGTTTTGATGGTGAAGGACTGGGAGCTTTTCAAGAGCAAGGCAGCGTCAGGAACCACGGCCACGATTTCGTGCCCCTTCTCCCAGAGTTTCTCCAGGACCATCCGCATGCTCAGCCAGTGACTTCCATCCTGAGGCACCACCAAGAGCTTCCCACCATCTGCCAGACTCCAGAAAGCAAGAAAAAGCACAAGCCCAGCATGCACCTGGTGCCTCCACATAACTGTCATGGGGCAGGCAAAGAAACTAGCTGCTCCTCCTTACGTTGTTCAGCAGCATATGAAGAAAAATCTCCTTGTACCTCATTTATATTGTGGTGGACGCCAATGTTCTATCTCTACAAAATGTTTACTGATACAAGTTATTGGAGTTCAAAGACCACATTGCTGATAAAAGCCTTGATTAAAGTGCTATCAAGGCACCTATGCTTTGCTATTCATTTAGGTTATCTCAGATTATTCAAAATAATCAGTAGAAAAAGCAGTTGTTCATGGAGGGGTTTTGCTGTGTCAGGGTTGTTTCAAGTGACTCACTGTGCACTCAACTGTCCCAGACCAGATTCAAGTCAGTAATCAAATTTATGGCCACTCCACAGAGCTTATATCACAAGAATTGCATTGCACTGTTGACAAGCAAGACTTAACCCCCTAATTTTTGCTCAGGAAAGTGGCTGGAGTTCAGAGAATATCTTCCATGGCAAGCTGGAGCTGGCACATGGAGCAGCAGAGTCACCAAAGTTTGGGTAACACATTAACCAACCATCTTTCACCTTTTTAGCAAAGCAGTGATAGAGCAGAAGGCACAGTTTGTGCTCAACAGAGGCCATGAGAGTTCATAGGTGAATGGCTCAAGGCTAAACATCTTTTTGAAAAGCAATGATGCAGCAGAATATGAGGCTCTTGCTCAAGAGGGGCCACGGGAGTTCGGGGTGAGAGGCGACAAGACAAATGGGTTTGAAAGTTCTTAATAACAGTCCCTTTCCCAAATTTCAGAAGGCTTGGCTGTGGCACATGGGATGTGGAAGTCCATATTCCCAGACAGAAGGGCCTAGCCAAGCAGATCTCACCTGCCATTAAGGCATATTCCACATGGGCAGGGAAAAGCTGGATGCCAAAGTTTGCAAGTTTACAAGAGCAACGCAAGATACAGGAACGGTACCTGGACAAGAGCTGGCTGGAGAAGACAGATTTTTTCAGATCCCCCAACCAAGCACTCCTGAACAGAGTGAACTCTGAGCAGTTTCTCCAGGCCTGGAAGGGTTCTCTTGGAGCAGGTAGGAATGATGGGAAATCTGATCCATGAAATGGCTACCTTTGCCATAGGCACCTGAGTGTGATAAATACATTTCAAGGCTAATCCTAAGTGTTACTCCAAGATTAAGTGTGTCCTAAAATGTTTATTTGGAGAAGAGGGGTTCTTAAAAGCCAGCAAGAAGGTCTGTAATGTTTATGGAAAATGCACTAAATAGGAAGGAATTTCAGACATCAGTGGGGAGGTTTAGATTGGATATTAGGAAAAATTTCCTCATGGAAAGGGTTTTCAAGCACTGGAAGGGGCTGTCCAGGGCAGTGGTGAAATCACCATCCCTGGAAACATTCAAAAAACGTGAGGATGGGGCACTTGGGGCCACAGTTTAGTGGTAGACCTGGCAGTGCTGGATCAATGGTTGGACTCTGATTTTAGAGGGCTTTTCCAACTTTAACAGTTCCATGATTTGATGCAGTCCCATTCTGCAGCTGGTGAAGCAGAACTGTGGCTCTAGCTGGCAGTGGGGTAGCACTGAAAGACCAAAAATGACAGGAGATGCAGGGAAGGGATTCTCACCTGCCAGGGCTGCATTTCCTCATTTCTGTGGTAAAAAGATCTCAAATAATGAGGTGATGCAGCATTCAACAAACCTTAAGGTGGCAGTACATACTCAGGTAGTGAGCTCAGAGTTGCAGAAACACTCTTACCCTGCATAAAGGCCTCTCAAATCCTCGTATTTGGTACCAAATCACTCCCACCTAGTTAAGTTCTGCTAACATTTCAGCCAAACTTGTGTCATCTGTGAGACACTAAAACAAAACCCTATAAAACAACACTAAAGAGGTAAGAAAACCCCCTCAATCCAAACCCTTGAGGCCAAGCTCAGAAAAGTTTAAAAAAAACCAAAAAAACAAGTTCAAAAAAGTTCAGCAAAAGTTCACAGAAGTTGTGACACTGGATTTTGAGTGGCACATGAACACCCTCCACGTGTTTACGAGTGCAGAGACTGAAGTCCACAAGTCCAGCCCATTCCAAAGGTGAGATAGAAGGAGAAAGTCAAGCAAAAGTACAGAACTGAGTGCCAAGGGTGTAAGCTGGAATCAGTACAGCAAATATCTGAGCTAAGGGAACCCATGATTATCTCTCCTGTAAGCCTACAACTCCTGGCAGGCAGCCTGTACTTCTTATTAACCCCCTAAATCCCTTTTAAATTCAGAGGGTTTGTCTACAGAAAAAAAAAAAATCTGCACCTCTTGAGAGGCTGATCTGGGGTTTTTTGGGCCACGGTGTGAAAAAACACTCCCCTTTGTTTGCTCTAAGCTTGTTGCATTTCAGTGTTAGTCATAGGACAAATATTGGGAGAAACTATCAGTTCCCCTTGCTCCTTTAGCTATGATTTTCCAGATTTTACAGACCTCTGCCACAATTCTTATCATAGGTTTAGCTGTGCACTTTATTCCCTCTCTGCTTTTCTCGCCTGAGTGCCAAGTTTGAATCGTCTTAAAATCCTCCATTTTTACTGTGTGAGATTGGGCTTTTTCTGAAATATCAGACTTATCTCAGCATTTTGTAAAGCAAATATCTGAAAAACCCAACAGGAATAGTTATTATTAAAAATAGAAACCATGAGGATACTCTGCAAACCACAAAATCTATTTGAAAGCACATTAAAAAACCGGCTGAAATGAATTCATTTTAGAAGAATAAAGTAACTTATACTTTGTTTTTTCGATGTTGGATATAAATTTAACTATAGAGCATCACTGGCCTGGGATATACAAGCTGGAAAAATGGGCCCATAAAGTCCTCATGAAGGTCAGCAAAGGCAGATGCAAAGTTGTGCCTCTGGAATGGGATAATTTCATGCCACAGGACAGATGCACAACAGCCTGAATGCAGGAGATGACAAAAAGTTAAAGACAAAAATGAGATTAACAGTGACAGGACAAGACGCAACCATCACTGCAACATGTAAAATTCAAACTGGATTCAGGAATCAATTGGATATAATAAAATGTGTTCTCTAGAGGAGATACATAAAATTTGACAAAAGAGAGAAAGGAACAACCTGACCTGGATATATTCGGACAGGAAGTTCTCAGAGAGGCCTTTAATGTCCTTCCAGCTAACAATGTTTTCTGAGTTTATGACAAGTCAAAGGAAAAAAAAAAAAAGACAGAATTGTTGAGGAGATCAGACAGAGGATAAATGGAGTGCTCCTGAAATCAAAGTGTGTCGTGCAACACAAAAACAGCTTACTCCAATCCAAAGCTGCCTTGAGCAGGGACCAGAGACCCAGTGGGAATTCCACCAGAGCTAATTCCACATAGAACATTTTCTCCATCTTTCTACTCCTATAATCCTTCCCAGATACCAGAACCAGCACCTCCCTGCAAAGCACGAGCAGTTTGAAATCCTCCTTTCTAATGAAAGCCGAGTTTCAGCTTCCCAGAGATTTCCAAAGCCTGCAAGAAGAAGAAGAAGAGAAAACAGAGCGGGACCCACCTGACTTAGCTTCTTGTAAGCACAATTTACTCCACTAACAAAAACCATGTTGGGCATCAAGGGTTTTGGGAAGTGCAAGACAAAGTCCAGCTTCATGAGCCAAATGGAAGCCTGGCGCAGGAGATCCGGCACGGTCACCGGCCGCTGCAGGAACTCCAAAGCCAGTTCTGCATAAGGTTGGAAGACAACATCGCAGAGGAAGAAATTGGGGATGTCATAGAGCATGTTCTTCACCCGCTGGAGAAAGGTCATGTGGTCTGTAAGGTCTGTAAATACTCTGGGGACATAGGAAGGAGGATTGGGGCACTGGGTGGCTTCATATTCCAAACCACATGGAATTTGCTGCAGGAAATAGATGGAAGGCAGGGAAAGATACTCGGCCAGTATTGCCCCACAGGGGAGAATAGGGTCTGTAAGGACGGCATCAAACTTGCTCTCCTCAAGGTACCTGATGAGCTCCTTGTTGTGGATTAAGTGTGTGCAGGTGGCCAGGAACAGAGCAGAGGTATTCTTTGCCTGTTGATACAGCCTAATAAATCTTTCCAGAAAAGGTCCTCCTTTAAAAAAATTCATTACTGACCCTTTGAAAAGGTTATCCATATCTTCTCGAGTGAAAGGCACTGGGTATATTTTCATCACAAAGTTCTTTGATGGCTTGATGTGTGTGGAGACTTCAGGTGC
>JAWWEY010000002.1:5358699-5370613 GCA_035582745.1 Loriotus luctuosus
GCCTTTCTCCTTCTTCTTCTTGGCCTCCATCTTCTGCTGTGATGTTGGCACTTACAGATTGGTTTAGAGTAGAAGCTGTCTAACACAGGTGATAGTTATTGGAGAGTAATTGTAAACATTGTATACGTAGTTTTTAGTATAAAGGCATGACACCACCCCGGGGGCAGGCAGTGTGCCTGGAACTGTCCTGCTGGATGGACCTCAGCAGAGCAGGAGAAAATGTTTTTTATAAATAAAAAACAATAAACAACCTTGAGACCGAGAACTGAAGAGCTCTGACCCATTCTTCAAGTGCTCAGGCTGGGAAAAGAGACTTTTAACAATCTCGGGGTCGCAGCGACCCGAAAGACCCCAAGACCTCAGCAGCATGAGGAGAGGTGCTGAGCAAAGCCAGCAGCCAGTGGGGCTCACATGGTGCTGGTGGCAACCATTTGAACAGCAGTGAGGGGCATGGTGAGCAATTCCCCAATGCAGGGCCCGGATGAGATCAACCTTTCAGTGCTGCAGGACTCTACAGAAACTTTTCAATTAATAGAACGTGAGAAGAAATGAACATACAGACAGCAATTCTCTCGCGAGTCAGAGAAAAGGGAGAAGTGAAGACGTGAGGAGAACAACATGGTGACACTAAGGTTGGTGAAAAGGAGGGAGGAGGTGGAGGAGGTGCTCCAGGCCTTGGAGCTAAGATGCTTCTGCATGCTGTGGTGAGGTCTAAAAAACAAGAGTTTCCATTTATGAAGTGCATGGGGGAATTCAGAGTTCACCTGCAGCTCATGAGAAAGAATGCTCACGCTGGAGTGTGTGGATGCTGAAAAGTTGTGATCTAGTGAGAAATTTGAACACAGAGAAAAGACCCTTGCTTCCAGAGACAGAAGAAGAAGACCCTTGCTTCCAAACTAGAACAGCTCATCCTTAAAAGACTACATGGCATGAAGAAAAATGACCCACGCAAACAGTTGTAGGAAGACTGCTTAGCCCATGGGAGGGACTTATGTTGTAGCAGGTGGGGCATGACTGATACTCGCGAAAATTAGAACCACATTGGAAAAGTTCACAGAGAACTGTTCCATGAAAAAGACCCCATGGCATAGCAGAAGATACTCCTCTCCCTAAGCAAACTGAAGTAAGATTTTTAGAAGTGACAAACTGACTAAACCCTCATGTTTTGTCTCTCTGCAATGTTGGTGGGAATGAAAGAAGGGCGATGCGTGCAGGGGAAGGTATTCAAAAGGTTTATTTTAGTTTTCATTATCCTCTTTTAATTCTGTTAATAAATTTTCCTTTATACCTTTTAGTTTTGAGGGGGTTCTGCCCTTAAAGTTTCTTCCCAATTCTTACCTCAACTCATGAGCCCCTTTTGTCTTTCCTTTCCCTTGCCTCTGCTCCAATATAGCAGAAGAGAATGAGTAAATGTTTTTCTGTGTGTGTCTAACTCCTAGCCAGTGTCAAATTCCAACAACACTCTTTGAGGGAGACTTTTCACAGAACAATTCAGGGCCTAATATTAGCATTGTTTTAGTCACTGACAAAGCACCCATGGTGTCCAGCAGTGGTGGAGTTGTGTGAAAGCTCACATGGCCAATCCCAGTGTGCACAGAGATGCCTGTCATATGTCACAGCCACCTCCACACTTGGAGATGGGTGGAATAGCCATAATGTGGGCTTCATTATCCAAGCACACAGCAATCCTAAGGAACAGGACTAAAGAGAAAGCCAGGACACCAAAATAACTCACCAGGTTCTCCCCTGGAGCAGCAGAGGAGGCTGTCCAGGAGGAACACTGCACAGGGCTCTTGCCAGCATCCAAGGGAACCCAAAGTTTGGCATCATCACCAAGGCTGCACCCAAACGCAAACCATCAGTGCCAGTCAAGGCCCGCTGGATGTGTCAAATCAGACCTACTCCAGGCATCAGAGCTGGGCACTCTGCTGGTGGAATCAATGTCCCATCACAGACCTTCACCAGAAAACCCAGGTGATTTCCTTCAACAGAGCATTCTTTAAAAGCCAGAAGGAACAGCTGTCTATACACGAAGTGGAAGTCAGGAAGAAGGAGAGATAAATGGTTCCTTTCATGAGGATTCATCTCACTCACCAGAAACAGAAACTCAGTGCCTATTGCATAAAAAAAATTCCCCCCTCCTGAACAAAGAAACCAATCATGGCATGAATTAAAAACAAAATGTGACTCACCTGAGTCAGCTCCTTGTGAGCACAGTTTACTCCTCCAATTGGAATGATGTTGGGCATCAAGGGTCTTGGGTACTCTAAAACAAAATCTGACCTCATGAGCCAAACTGAAGCCTGGCGTAAGAGATCCTGCACAGTCACGTCTTGCTGCAGGAACTCTGAAGCCAGTTTTGAGTAGGGTTCAAAGGCAAAATTGCAGAGAAAAATATCTGGGATGTCGTGAAGTAGATTCTTCACTCGCTGGAGAAAGGTCATGTGGTCTGTAAATTGTGTAAATCCCCTGGGGACATAGGAAGGAGGCCTGGGACACTGAGTGGCTTCAAAATCTAGCCCACATGGGATTCCTCGTAAGAAATAGACAGAAGGAAGGGAAAGGTGCTTTGCCAGGATTGCTCCACATAGTAGGACAGGGTCTGTAAGGATGGCATCAAACTTGCTCTCCTCAAGGTACCTGATGAGCTCCTTGTTTTGCAGGAGATGTCCACAGCTGGAGACCCCTAAGTAAGTGATTCTTCTGATACCTTGGTATGCTTTAACAAATCTTTCCAGAAAAGATCCTTGTTCAAATGAAAAATGAAAAAATGCCTGGAATTGTTTCTTCAAATCTTCCTGTGTGTAGGGAACCGGGTACCTTTTCATCACAAAATTCTTTGATGGTTTGATGTGCAAAGTCACTTCAGGCGCCACCACGACCACCTCGTGTCCCCTCTGCCTCAGGATGTCCAGCACCTCCCGCATGCTGAGCCAGTGGCTTCCATCCACTGGCACCACCAGGAGCTTCCCAGCAGCAGCCAGACCCAGCAGGGACAGAAGCAGAAGCACAACTGGTGGAGAAGCACTGAGCCCTGGGGCCATTCCTGCAGGGATCAGCTGAGGGTCTCCACAGAAAGCGTTCCCCAGCTTTGTGATTTTAAGTGATCTGGTCTCTGATTTTTATGGATGATCTTTAGACTTATTTGCATTTGGTAAATGTTTAAACCTGGACATGGCAAAGGTAGCAGAAAAGGTTAAAGGTTCATGTTATCTAGCAGACACAAATCAGGGCCAGAGTTACCCTGGGAAACACACCCCTCTCTCTATTGGAGGAACACTGGGTTGGAGGAACACTGCCTGGTTATGTAGGGAGGAAGTCAGGAAGTCCAAGGTGCAGGTGGAGCTGAACTTAGCCAGGGGTGAAAATAACAAGAAGAAGGTCCAAAACAGGAAGGTCAAAGGAAGTCTTTCCCCCCCAGTAAGCAAGACTAGGATGCTGGAAACAATGGACAAAGTAAAGGCTGAGGGACTCAAAAACTTTCCTTGCCTCAGCCTTTACTGGCAATCTCTCTTCCCACACCTCTTGAGTGGATGGATGGATGGATGGATGGATGGATGGATGGCGAGATGTGGCTGGGGAGCAAAATTCCACTCAGTGTAAGAGAAGCTCATGTGACCACTTGAGGAACCCAAACATAAGGGCACCTGATGACCCAAACACATGGGGCCCCGTAAGATGCATCCCAGAGTCTTGAAAGAATTGGTTGATGGAGTTGGCAAAGTATTCTCCATGACATTTGTAAACTCCTGGCAGTCAGGCGAAGTCACTGTGACTGGGAAAAGGGAACTGGGACTGGGAAAAGCATTGCACCCACCTTTAAAAAGGACAGAAAGGAACCCCCAGGGAAGTACAAACCTGTCAACCTCACCTCTGTGCCTGGTAAGATCATGGAACAGACCTTCCTAGGAGACATTCTATGATTTAAGGTAAATGATCCTTCAACAAGTGGTCTGCTCAAAAGAGCTAATTAACAGATCATTAGTTTTCCAAACATGAATTTTCAGTATAAGATAATTCCTCCCCTCCTGCCATTTCCATTGTTTTCCATTTGCTAAAGATTAGAAAAAATATTAAACCTTCACACAGGAAATGGTCTGGATTCTTCACCAGCCTGATATTGTGACACTGCGAGGAAGATGGAAAATTGACTATCAAAGTTCATTTCCCTGCAAGGCTTCTTTTTGGAAGGATGAAGCAGGGTCTGGAAGGAGGAAGGACACAGACATGGTTTTTGTCAGCTGTACTTAAAACTGAATCAGGAACTCAGAAATACCATTCTAGATCAGTCTGGGAAGTGTTTGTCCCTGGGCCATGAAAGCAAACAATATTAATGCACAGACAGGATTTGCAGACAAGCCCTAATCATGAAAATTATTGCACAGAAGTAATTTTGACAATAAAATCATTTAGTGTAGTGGTTGATAGCATACACCAAAATATTTTTAAGGACATTTATCAAACTACTGCAGCTCTAGGCACATCCTTTGTAGGGAAAGGGAAGGCAACATAAAGCTCTTGCAGATGCAGATGCTGCCAGAGCAACCAGAACATTATCTACCACTTGGTGCATTATGATGCTTCATTTCTAAATTATGAAAGGGTGGATCTAATAACCAAATGATTCTCCATCTTTAAGAATCAATTAGGACAGTAAAACCAATTCATGGACATAGTTATAGACACACAAAACATTTGCAAACAGCATTAAACATCCATATATTTTAGCATGGCAATCACTGAACCTGAGATAATGGCTTTTTCTTTCTGCAGTTTATACCTTCAATAAAAATATGCTGGGAATCACTGGTGTTATAGATAAGTAATGTAATAATTGGCTCTCACAGTTGAGATATAGATGTTATGTGGGTGTTAAAATGTATCGTAATGTTACAGCAATATGTCCCCCCATAGTCCGCTTTCCCCTCCCCCTTGTAACAGCCTTAGTAGTGATGGCATTTAGAGGAGGCTGGCTTGTCACCAGGAGGCGTGGCACATCAACACCTGACCTCCAATCAAGATGTAAGAAAGTGATCTCCACCAATGGACAGCTGCGAAAGAGTTGACTGACAAAACTTTGGGAGGGGCTAAGGATATAAAAGGCAGAACATCCATTTTGTAGATGAGCACGTGGCTGATAATCATGGGGGCTCCCAGTGCTGTAATTTTTCCTTATTTAGTCCTTTTGTTGTATTTTTTGTTAAGGATTAATAAACCTTTAAAATGTTTTAAAGGCGAGCAGTCATTTCTCATACTGGCATGGGATACTCAAACCCAAAATCTGTTATTTCAAGGCAAATGAATCCATGGCTTAAGAGCTCTTCCCTTCTTACTTGTCTGTAAAGAACATATGAGGCCTGAAGTTTAAATGGGAAACAGGCAAAATGGCAAAGAAAGAAATCTATGAACTTGAGAGCTGAGTTTTCCACATGCTGGGTAAACACCATGTGGTCTGAGCTGTCCCTGAGTGTTTTTGGGATGAAGGAAGGCAGATCTGGGCACTGAGCAACCTGCAAATCCGAGCTGCAAGGAAATCCCTGGAGAAAGAAAACAGGACTGAGAGGTGCAGAGCCAGGATTTGCCCGCACGGTACAAGCGGATCCGTGAGAACTTTGGAGATACTGTGTCAGATCCTTGTTGTGCAGCAGACCGCCACAGGAGGAGGCGTAGAGGTTGGAGGTGAACCGGGATTTTTTAAGGATAGCAGTAATTCTTTGACGAAAAGATTTTCTTTCAAAAGGATCATTCCTGTGAGAAACAACTGCTCACTTTGAAAATTTAAAAAGGTTTATTAAACATTAACAAAAATACAACAAAGGACTACATAAGGAAAAAGCTGTAGCAGTGGGAACTGCCCCTTGAGCATACCATGTGGCCAGTTCATCTTCAAGATGGGTGCTCAGTCTTTTATACCCCTGGGGGTTGCATCAGCCAGCCCTGGCCCCTCCCAGAGTCTGTCAGTCAGCTCTTCTTTGCCATTTATCAGTGCAGACTGCTTTCTTGTAACTGGATTTGAGGTCAGGCGTTGCCATGCCTCATGCCCTAAGCACCAAGCTTTGCCATCCCAACTGCCCCATGCAAGGGACACCTGTGCAGCTTCTTTGTACCTGTCCTGGACAGCCCAGGCTGTCTGATGGCAACAATACAGGGGGGGAAGGGAACTGTGGGGAGAACCGAGGGCATCTAAACTGCAATAACATAACCATACATCACTAAAGGTTTTCTTAATATTCACACAATAGTTTTCTTTTAACTGCGAGAGCCAATCATCTCATTATCCACCTATAACATTCCCAAGGGAGCACACACGTGTTCTCAGCTCGTCCCTCATAACCACGCTGGATACTTTTTGAAGCTGTAATATGCAGATGCCTCCATGCCCAAGTTCGCTTCTGGCGGCACGGTGACAATTTGGTGGCCTTTCTGGCTGAGGGCCACCATCAGCAGGCACAGGCTAAGCCAGTAATTCTCATCCATGGGCACCACCAGCAGCTTCCCACCACGAGCCAAGCACAGCAAGGACAGAAAAAGCAGAATTCCCGCTGAAACTGAGGAGCTGTATTTACCCACAGGAGCGATGTTCCCAGAAATCCAAATTCTGCTCATCTGCCCGGATCTAGCAGCTTTTAAATACAGCCACAGCTCCCTGCCAGATTCCAACATTCCCCCTTAATGACCCGGTTTTTCCAGCAGAACCATTCACTGGTAACCATTGAAGGCATTGATGAACCATTTAAGTGATTAATGAATTTGGGTTGAGTGGAACTGGGCTTGGTAAGTGGAACTCCCTTCTGCCTCAATTTGTGCTGATTGATGCTAGATTGAAAATAAAATCAGGCTTTCCCAAAATAAAACCCTGAGAATAGTGCTGGCACTTGGAAGTAACCAGCCTTGCTGAAACCGGGTATTAAAATACTTTTTATTCTTTTTGAGAAGGATTTTACAGCTGTTCTGAAATGCTTGGCAAGTTCATGTTTAAAACTATAAAAAAGTGGGCCACTATACAGCACAATATCTATGTAAACCCTTCAGGAAGAGGCTCTGGGATTTACATATAGCTCAGCAGTGGAGCCAGGAACACCACCAGGTACGAATTTAATCCACTGGAGGAGCAGAGGGTTTGCATCAGTAAAGGAAAACCACTGGGTTGATGCTGTCACACACCCTACTCCTTGTTCGCATCCTGATCTATCTCTCTCCATAATTTTCTCCTTCCGGGAGAGATAGGAAGAAATCAGGAGTGAATAATCAGTATTTCTGAAATAAGTATTGCTGCTGGACTATGATCTTTACCCCTGGGAGGAAAAGAAAAAAAAAAGAGAGGGAGCTTTGCCCTCAGAGAAGAGTTGGTTCCACGCTGGAGTTGCTCCATGCTTCTGCCTGCAGGCAGGATGTCCTGCTGCTTTCCCAGAGTATCTGCCTGGCTTTGGCCCTGAGGAACTGTTAAGCAGCTCTGATCGACAGAAGAGACCGGAAAAAGCACTGCCCTGATAAAAGTGGGGCTTGGTAACAATTTGAAAGAGACTTTTTTACAAAAGCAGAGCAACAGAAACAAACAACTCAATGAAGATGAACTAGGGAAGTTCGAGGAGTGAAGCAAAGCCTGAGGGTAGGGAAGGCTGGCTCTGGGGAAGGTGTGAAAAGCAAATCTCTTCTTGTGAAGTTTCTCTCATTCATGTTCACAAAAGCCTGTGAATTTGAGGGAAGAGTAAGAGTGGTGCTAGGCTGGAAGAATCCATTCTAAACGCTTTGGAAAGGCTGGCAAGTGAAAAAAGTTCAAGGGAAGAAGAGAGGAGAGTTTATTGATTTTTTAATAATGTTCACAAAGATAAAACTTTTTGGAAACCAAATGATGTATTGCTGAAAGAGCAGCATGACACTAACTACAGATCCATCACTGCTGAGGAGAGTTCCCTTCTCCTTTATTCCTCTTCCATTTAATCCCTGGCTTCACATGAGACTGCTCCACTGACAGCACAAGCAAGCAACAATGCACATCACATACAGCAAGAAGCTAATATATATCCTGACCACCAGCGAGCTAATCAAGGGCTTTTAAGACCACAGATTCCCCAGCAACAACCTATCAAAATTTCCCCATCATAACTGGATGTGTCCTAAAATAGCAGATGAAATTTCAGCTGGTTTTCATGGAAACTGTTGGACCACAAAAATATGAGCCTTTGACTCAAAAACTGCTGGTACATAACAGAGAACATGATGGTCTTGCACATGACCCAGTGAGGTATTTTTCTGACTAAATGAGCAGCTAATGCTCTTGAAGAAATATTCTCCTGCCTTCTATGTGAGGCAAAGAATTATTAGAAGAGCTGTTAAAATTCACCAGCCCATTCTGGTATTAATTCTTGCCTGAGAATTTCAGTGCCTGATTTAAGCTGGAATTAAACACAGCATAGCATGTGATGCCATCACCAAACACAATTCCCACGTAGGGCAGAAATAAAGAAAGGAGATAGAATCACATCTTGTGGTCCTGGCCTGGTTTTTATGTTGATTGGCTGCACAGAAAATCTTAAATTAAATAATATCCTTAGGTAGAATCCCAGAATGGTTTGGATTGAAAAGGACCTTAAAGCGCATCCCATTCCACTTCCTGCAACATGGGCAGAGACACCTTCCACTAACCCAGGTTGCTCCAAGCCCTGTCCAGCCTGGCCACGTACACTTCCAGGGGTGAGGCAGCCACAGCTTCTCTGGGCAACCTGGGGCCTGCCCACTCTCACAGGGAAGAATTTCCTCTAGTCCTTCCCTCTGGCAGCTTAAAGCCACTGCCCTTGTGCCAACACCTCAGGCTCTTCTAAATAGTCCCCCACCAAGAGACAAGATACATTCCTCTCAAATACCTCACTTGGACCTTGCAGGTGTGTGAGTGCCACAACCTCTCCCAGGTTGCCAGCCACTGACCTGAGATAAGGGCTTCTTCTTCTCTCCACAGTGGATGCCTCCAATGAAAACCATGTTGGGCATGACAGGCATGGGATATTCAAAGACAAAGTCGATTCTCCTCAGCCAGATGGATCCGTGACTTAAAATCTCCGTCATGGTCATGGGTTTTTGGAGGAACTCTGAGGCCAGCTCCTCAAAGGGAGAATAGGCAATATTGCAGATGAAGGACTCGGAAAGGGCAATCAGGAAGTTCTTGACCCTCTGGGAGAAGGTCATGTGGTCGCTGTTTTCTGAGAACATGCGTGGGACGTAGGACGGCGGGTCCGGGCCCTGAGCCGCGCGAACCTCCAAGCCACACGGAACCATCCGCAGGAAGAAAACACTGGGGATGGAGAAGTGCAGGGCAATGATCTGCCCACAGGGTGACACAGGATCCGTGAGTAGGGCGTCAAAGTGACCCTCTCCAATGTACTTCAACAGCTCTTGGTTGTGCAGCAAGGACTTGCACGAAGCATGAAAAAGGGTTCCACTCTGCCGGTACTCCTGCAAAAGCTTCCAGAATCTCACCAGGAAAGGTTCTTGGCTGAAAGCTTTGGCAGTGAAGGAACGTACATGCTCTTCCACATCCTCCTTCCTCAACGGCACAGAGTAGGTTTTCAGTTCGTAGACATCCGAGGAATCGATCAGGATTTTGTTGTCCGGTGCAATAACCACGATTTGGTGCCCTCTCTTGCTCAGCTCCATCAGCACTTTTTTCATGCTGAGCCAGTGGCTGCCCTCCATGGGGATCACCAGCAGCCTCCCAGCAGCAGCCGGGCTCAGAAGGCACAGGAAGGGCAGAAGCAGCGCCACCAGCATGGTGTGAGCCGTGCAGAGTGGAAGCCTGGCACCAGAGAGGCCAGGAGTGCTCTGCCAGCTTTTGTAGCCATGCCTCACCTCTGCCCTTTTGACTCTCCTCCCATTTTGTGTCATCAGACCTTTGCACCAAGGTCACAGAAAGCAATCAATGATTAGGGAGGTTTCAAGGCACATTGGGACTTTTAAAGGTGGTGGTGCATCAGTCAAGAAAGGTGTGTCACCTTCACACACCTCAAGCTGAGGTGATTGACTCCATGCCACCTTCTTCCCTCAGCAGGACCCCGGCTTTGTGGCACTTCTTGCCACCAGCCCACCACACCCAAGGTCTGTGGTGTTAAATTTCATTTAAATGGTAGGCTCTGTCTAACCCTTTGAAAATCCACAGTTTATTCCAAGCCCATGATTCTCCCCTGAAGTATTATGCATCTGTAATCTCATTTGTCCAAGTCTTATTCTGCGTCCACTTTCTATCTTCCTGTAAAGCTGTGTGGGAGAGACCACACATTCTCTCTTGGCCATTCTCTCCCTAGCCTCTCCCTCTCTCCCGCTCCCTCCTCACTCCCCGTTCTCCCTCAGGAACCATGCTGCTCCTGGGGCTGGGACCCCCAATAAACCCTCATCTAATGAGCACCCTCAGAAGCCATGTGGAGTCTCCTCGCCTGCCTGTGAACATCCAGCTTAGGGGGCCCCATCGGGACTCCCTGGGGATCCCCCAAACCAACTGCTACACTTAATGCAAACTTGCATTTTTTTGGAACATAAGCAGCCAGCAGAAAATCTTTCCTCATCTATCCACAGAACTTTCAGCTAACCCCTTCTCTTTTCAGGCATAAAATGAAGTTGCAAAAGAGCATTGCACCCTTGTACCCCAGATAACAAAGACCAACAACACCTCTCGAGTGCACAAAGTCAGGAATCGTTCACGGCCAGTGAGGGGTCAGTTCATGACCAATGTTGGGTCAGTTCATGACCTCAACCCTGTGTCCAAGTCCTTCTGGGTTATAATTTGCTGGGCTTTAATGCTGGTGATAACTTCTCCTTAAAGCCCATAAGCAGGTGAATATGAGAAACTATTTGCTTCTCCAGGGCATTCTGGGCTTTAAAATCATGTTGGACTTTTTTTCCCCACACAGTTTCTGCAGGTTCCTTCCCAAGCCTAGTGGCAAATCTTGGACTTTACTGAGGACCTGCCCTCCAAAAGGAGCAGAAGCTCCATCACCCACACTGATCCCATCTTAGTAGTTTACATGACGGATACACTTAATAGGAATTTTGAAACAGCTCAGATCAAGGAGATGCACAGAAGACAGGCCATAACCTCAGACAAGGCTGCCAAATGAACACGGGCAGGTTGGTCCACAAAGGCCCAAATGGAAATTTACAGGAGATATCCATACCCAGGAAAGCTTAAAACCTCCTTCAATAATCTACAATAAAAGGGGAGGATGGAACTGGAAGAAGATTTCTTCTGGGGCTTAGATATTTATTGGCTGCAGAAATTAATATTTAACTTCCCAATACGGGTGTGATTAGCCTGTGATTTTGCTTGTGTTTGTGTAAGGGAAGGGAAGCCATGTCCTTACAGAAACATTTGTACTTTCTGTTAATGTTTAAGCTTCAAACTCACTGTCAGCACTGAGTCTGTGACACCAAGAGCAGGGATGTCATGTTGTAACAATAATCATGGTTGAAACCATTGACCTGGTAAATACACGGCGAGAAAATAATAAAAATACACCCAGTAGAATGGAGGCTACTCCATTCCTGAGGCCACGAGGCTGATGTTGAATTCCCAGCCCCTGGGAGCAGCCAAACCTGCACCTCTTACAAAGATGTCACAGCCACCAGGATCTACCAGGCAATCCTAAATCTGAGCAGAACGATCCCCATTGGCTTTCTTCCTCCTGGCACTACAGCAAAAAGTGAACTAATGGATGAGTTCAGGGCAAAGAAAGAGAAAGGAGGCCAGCACAGGGACACAAAGAAGGCGTTTTGGTCTTTGGTTGCTGTCTTGAAAACCCTTTCCATGTATGGTGAGCAAGACAAAATCAGGGAGAAGGTGTGACACCTCCCACTAATCCCACTGCAGGAAGGTTTTGTCTGTGTGCAAGGGAAAGCAATGCCAGAGCAAAGCCTTTTGCAGGGTGCT
>JAWWEY010000002.1:5376096-5403048 GCA_035582745.1 Loriotus luctuosus
CTTGTTTATCAAGTTTAGAGGGCTCTCCATCAGTCTGTCAAAGAGCATCAAGGAAATCTGAAAGAGGAAAGAAAAATACCACCCCTCCAGCTCCAAGACATTGTACAGAGATATTGCGTGACCACAATTCAGAAGTGAGGGAGCAATTTCCTGAGAAAGAGATTTGTGCCCTGCTTTGTGCCTGGATAAAAATGTCCAGTGTTGCCATTTTAGAGATTGCACGTTGCCTATCACAACAGATTTAGATTTCTAGATTAGCTTTAAGATCCTGCAGAACAACTCTGGTAAAAGCAAATGTCAAGGTATGAGAACTTAATCTGAGTTCTGCATTCATGAGTCTTTCATCCAATCCATGACTGTAAGATTATTTCTTGCCATTTCAACCCAACATTGATATTGTGGGAGGGATATACTCCTCCCACAAACAGGAGTAACCTAACACAGACAGCCAGTTTGGAAATCATTTGTCATGAAAATACAACTAAAGTGAATCAAGTGATGCTGCTGAGCCTGGAGCTAGTAAGAAATAATGACTTGGGTTTTTGATCAGATAAAAGAAATAGACGTCAGATGCCACTGAAATGAAATCAAAACTGGATCTGGTTGGTGGTTAAGACACATTCACTGTGGACAGTAATTTCCATCTGACTGATGATATGCCTTTTTTGTTTGGTTTGTTACAAAACCCTCATTAATTCAAATAAGCTGCTATCAAGGATGTTTGATTTCAGCCTATGGGAAACAATTACTCAACCTGCATGAATTAAATCATTACCAGAAATTTTAAAAATAACAAACAACACCGATAAACTTGCTTGAACAACAGAATGACTTTTCATTGGGAAATGTACAATTTTAGCCAAAGGAACATTACCTGAGGCAGTGGTTTCTTCTTCGCGCAGTTGATCCCCCCCACAAAGACCATGTTGGGCATCACTGGCCTGACGTACTCGAACACAAAGTCAAACCTCAGGATCCAAATGGCAGCGGAGCTCACCAGGTCCATCAGGGACACATCCCTCTGAAGAACTTCTGAGGAAAACTTAAGCGCTTCCCCATAGAAACCATTGCAGTAATCAAGCTCCAGGAGGGAAATCAGAGCATTTTCCACCCTCTGGAAAAAAGTCATATGATCTGAGTTGAAGCTGAAGAGTCTCGGGATGTAGGACAGAGGGCTCGGGGACTGTGGTGCTTCAAAGTGCAGGTTGCAAGGGAATCCCCTCATGAAGAAGACAAAGGGAAGAGAAAGATGGTGGGCCAGGATGGCCCCACACATGAGCATAGGATCTGTCAGGATGGCATCAAAGCCGCTTTGGTTGAGGAACCTCAGGGTCTCCTGGTTGTGAAACAGGTCCTTGCACTGACCAAAGAAGGTGCTGAAAAAATGAACATAGGCGTTGTACATGGCCAGGGCATTGAGGGGGAACGGCTTCTGTGTCAAGTGCACAGCAAGGTATTCCTGAAAGGTGTTATCCAGCTGTTCCAGGGTCTGGCTCACGGGGTACGTGACCACCTTGTAGGCCTGCGTGGTCTCCATCTGCCAGCTCACCTCGGGAACCAGCACCACCACCTCGTGTCCTCTCTCGCTCAGCTTCTCCACCACTTCCTGCATGCTCAGCCAGTGGCTCCCCACCATGGGCACCACCAGGAGCTTCCCTCCATCCAAGAGACCGGGCAGGAGGAGGAGGAGGATGGAAATCCAGGCAAGGCAAAGCCTCAAAGCCATGTTGCTGTGGTCGCAGTAGGGGCTGTGGAAGAGATTTCTCCTGCAGGTTGTACTCTGAAGATGCTTTGGAAAGCCACTGATGGCTGGAGTTGTTGCACTCTGCCCTTTTGATCATCCCATTGTTAATGATTCACTGCTTTGCATTGTGGGTAGTTTATTTTGCCTTTTCCCTCCTTACTTGGAAAGCCAAGATTTGGTGACCTCTTCAATGCTGAGTCACTGGAGTTCCTTGATGTTCCTTCCATGAGCTCCTCACCATGCTACTGGGATCCCTCAGGACTCCTCACCTTTGCTGTGTCTTGTGTTCCACCTTGGCCAGGGCCCAGGGAGCGACGTTGGAGTGAGCAACCTCCAAGCCTACAGTAACAAATGAAAAAGAGCCTCTCTGAGTTGGAGACACAGATCCTCAGGTGATTCCTCCAGGGACGGAGCAGGAGATCCTCAGGACAAGGCTCAGGGCTCTTCTGAGCTGGCAGGAATCTTCTCAGTGCCAGGGACACCACAAAGAGGTGCTGACAGGGGCTGGCTTCTCTCTGTATAGACCAAGCTCTCACTCTACAGAGTTGTTTCCCTGCCTGGGAGGTGGCCCCTGGCTGGCTGAAAACTCCTTCCCACCAGGATTCAGACCAGCACTGAATGAGTTTTAGCAACCTCTGGAGGCTCAGGTTTCACACCTGACTCAGCAAAGGAGCAGGTTCAGCACAGAGGTGATTTCCCCAGCCTCACAGCATCGCCACTGATGGCAAAATTAAAAATACTGCACCCCAGGATATTCAGAGCCATGCAGCCTCCATCCCTCAGCACACAAGTTCTCTCCTCTCCCTTCTTGCCACGGTCAGAGAACCACAATCTACTGCATGGCCTCAGGCTTTTCCAGGGGAGGTTCAGAGTGGATATTTGTGGTAGTCTGTTATTTTACAGTTTGTTCTTCTGTTGTAGGTTTTAAGTATTCCTTGTTAGAAGCTTGTAATGGTTCATTCCATTTACCCCATTTGCCTTCCCTGATGGTTCAGTCTGATGTTGTTTACCCCAAAATTTTCCCCCTAAGTGTATGTCAGTCTCTCTTTCTATCAAAGATAGCACAGCCTTTTTGTTCTGGAATATTCTCTGTCCTTCATCCCTTCCTCAAAGCAAGATTGGATTGTAAGGTTGGCTCTTCCCCCTTGTTGACATTACCCATGAAGATAATGCCTTCCTATTGGTAAAACGTTGTGCCCTCCCCTTATTCCCCCTCCTCCTCAAAAGCAGTTTTTTGCCCTGAGTTATTGTCACTTGTCCCTGACTCCTCTGGGGACATAAACCTTCCTGGAACTCACACAAGTGATCTCTCTCTATTCCTTCACCTTGGTCCCTCGTATTGCATTGTTGCTGTGTCACCAGCACCACAGCCAACTGTCACAGACATCTTTTATGAAAAATCTTTTCTTTAAGGTTTTTCCTTTGGAGAAGCTGAGAGGCTTCAAGAACAAAATGTAAGCAATGGTTAGCTGCTGCTGTGGGATGCAACAGGTAGATTTGTGATTGATCTCATGCAGTTGTTTCTGATTAATGACCAGTCAGAGTGAGCTGGCTCAGACAGAGTCTGAGCCACAAGCTTTTGTTATCATTTCCTTCTTTTTCTATTCTTAGCTAACCTTCTAATGAAATCTTTTCTTCTATTCTTTTAGTACAGTTTTATTATAATATATATCATAAAATAATGAATCAAGCCTTCTGAAACATGGAGTCAGATCCTCATCTCTAACCTCATCCTAAGACCCCTGTGAACACCGTCACAGCCGTGTGCTGCAGGGAGCAGTGAGCCCCTGTACGCACCGCCACCCGGGACGGTCTCCGTAGGGATCCGGGGACTGCAGCAGGCCCAGAGCCTGCAATGCCACCATGGCGTTCAGCAGCCTAAGGTAGGAAATGCCTGGTCATGATGACTGGACCTTAGAATCCCCTCTCTTCCACCTCCAGACCCTTTCTTATCTCTCTGGAAGATTATAGGTCACTTTCCTTTGACCCTTGCTATTGGACAATTCCTAAAACCCCTGTACCCTATATAAAGGGCTACTTTTGCCCAGCTTGGCAGAGGAGCTGTCACTGGGAAACTTGGCAGAAGATTCAATAAAGATATCCCTGTGGAACCTAACACAGCGCTTCTCCTCTCTCTCCCTGTGTCGCAGACATCTTTTTATGAAAAATCCTTTCTTTAGGATTTTGCCTTCTGAGAAGCTGAGGCCTCATAAACAGAATGTAAACAATGGTTGTCTGCTGCTGTGGAATGCAACAGGCTCATCTGTGATTGGTGTCCTGTGGATGTTTGGATTTGGTGACCAGTCACGGCAGAGCTGGCTCTCGCTCTCTGTCCCAGCCAGCTGCCTTTGTTATTCATTCTTTTCTACTCTTACCTAGCTTCTGAGAGGAAACCTTTCCTTCTATTTCTTTTTAGTATAGTTATAATGTATTATATATATATAATAAAATAATAAATCAAGCCTTCTGAACATGGAGTCAACATTCTTGTCTCTTGTCTCACCTGACAATCCCAGTGACCACTGTCACATCCCTGCGTCTGCCCAAGGCACCTAGCAAGCAAAGAGCTGAAATCACAAAATGAGCTGATAATTGTGGCAGTGTGTTTTTTGATTCTAATGCATTTCTAGCAGTCAGTTTTATAATCTTTCCTATTTCGTACTGTTGCAGCATATTTTATTATTGATGGATTGTTCCTTTCCCCCGTGTTGTTGGTTTTGCCTTAGTTGTCCATCTCCCCAAAGATCTGCCCCTCTGTTCCCTGTTCCTCCTCCTATTGAATATCAATCCCTCCCCACGCCTGCCCCTTTCTCTAGAAACTTCCCTATCAATTTTGTATCCTTCGAAACCCCTTGGTTTGTTTAAATTATTCCCCTCCCCTTCAGTCTCCTATTGGTTTAAACAGTGTATTCCCCACCTTGTGTTCCACCCCCAATTTCTCCCAATTGGCCAAAGATTGTATCCTCCCCTGGGACCTCCTCCCCCTTATAAGCCGATGTATGCTGCTGTGTTTGCCCTTTCTGTCTCTGAGCCTCAGGGAGTAAACTTCTGTGGAAACCATGCAGACGGCCAGCTTTCTGGGGGCAGCTCACCTGTGCTGTTGGTGTCAGGAGCTGGTCGAGCCGAAGAAATCCATTTTCCCCAAGAAACACCTTATTTACTTGTAGATTTGTGTTGCCCGTCTGTAGATTTCCGTTTGGGTAGCGGCACATTTGGGATTTTAGTTTACTTATTTAAGGAGGAGCCTGGATGTGGCACTTGGGGACGTGGCTTAGGGGTGACCATGGCACTGCTGGCGTGAGGCTGGTACTGGGTGATCCTGGAGGTTTTCTCCAAGCTGGATGATTCTGTCAGGTGCAGGCTGGGCCATGCCAGGCTCAGGAATGAGTAGGGAATACTCAGGAGGGAATTATTAGTATAGCTACAACATGCCAGCCGAGGCTGGAATAAATCCATGGCTGGAGATCCCAAACCATCTCTTATAAATCCATGAAAAGGGATCCCCAAGGCCCACCAATAAATCCATTGCAGGAGATGTCCAATCCCTCTCATAAATCCGGTCAGAGATGCCAAAACTGCTAGAATAAATTTATGAAAGGAGATCCCAAATCCCTCTAATAAATTCATGACAATAGATGTCCAAGCCCCTCTAATGAACCCATGACAGGCAATCCCCAAACCCCTGTCATAAATCCATGACTGGAGATCCCAAAATCCTTGAATAAACTCATGGCACAAGATCCCAAAATCCCTTAATAAACTCTTGGCAGGAAATCCCAAACCTACCTAATATATCCATGAAAATAGAACCCCAAACCCTTCTAACAAATCCAGAAAGACATCACCAAACCCCTCTAATAAACCCATGAAAAGAGAGCCTCAAACCTCTCTAATAAATCCGTGCCAGGAGATCCCAAAACCTTTCCAATAAAACCATGGTAGGATATCCTAAATCCCTGTATAAAATGCACGACAGAAAACAACAATTTTAAAGAGGGAGCTGGTCTTTGTAGAATGCCAGGATGGTTTGTGTTGGAAGGGCCCTTAAAGCTCATCCCATTCCACCCTGTGCCATGGGCAGGGGCACTTTCTACTATCCCAGGTCGCTCCAAGCCCTCATCGAGTGTGTCCTGGAACATTCGATGGATGGAGGTCCCACAGATTGCCATGGCTCCGCCTGCCCTCACGCCGGTGAAACTACAACTCCCGGCATGCCCCGCGCCGCCCCACCTTTCCTGCGGGCCGCCGGTCCCGGCGTGCTTTGCGCCGCGCCACACAACAAATATGGCGGCGGCCGCGGGCCCGTGGCCGTAGGGCCGGGTCGGGCCGGACACGGTGAGTGGCGGCTCTGAGAGATCGGGGGTCACCGGCACTGGGAGACTGCCGGCCTCGGGCAGCTCCTGGCTTTCCTTCATTAGAGGGGTTTGGGGTCTCTTGGTGTGGGTGTATTAGGGGGATTTGGGGTCTCCTGTCACAGATTCATTAGCGGGTTTTGGGAATTCCTGCCATGGGTGTATTAGTGGGGTTTGGGGTCTCCTGTCACAGATTTTTAGAGGGGTTTGGGGTCTCCTGCTATGGGTGTATTAGGGGGATTTGGGGTCTCCTGTCACAGATTTATTAGAGGGTTTGGCATCCCCTGCCATGGGTTTATTAGAGGGATTTGGGGTCTCCTGCCTTGGGTTTATTAGAGAGTTTTGGGAACTCCTGGCATGGGTTTATAGGGGGGTTTGAGAGTTCCTGCCATGGGTTTATAAGGGGGATTTGGGATCCTCTCTCACAGATTTATGAGAGGAGTTTGGGATCTCCTCCCATGGGTTTATTAAAAGGGTTTGGGGTCTTCTGTCACAGATTTATTAGAGGGGTTTGGGATCTCCTGCCATGGATGTTTTAGGGAGATTTGGGGTCTCCTGTCACATATTTATTAGAGGGTTTGGCATCCCCTGCCTTGGGTTTATTAAAGATTTTTGGGATCTCCTGCCTTGGGTTTATTAGAGAGTTTTGGGAATTTCTGGCATGGGTGTATTGAAAGGGTTTGGGAATTCCTGCCATGGATTTATAAGGGGGATTTGGGATTGCCTCTCAGATTGATTAGAGGGATTAAGGGATCTCCTGCCTTGGGTTTATTAAAAAGGTTTGGGAACTTCTGCCATGGATGTATTAGAGGGTTTTGGAAATTCCTGTCATAGGTTTATTGGAGGGATTTGGGAACTCCTGCCATGGGTGTATTAGGGAGATTTGGGATCTCCTGTCACAGATTTTTAGAGGGTTTTGGGATCTCTTGGTATGGGTTTATTAGAAGGTTTTGGGAACTCCTGCCATGGGTTTATTAGAGGGGTTTAGGGGTCTCTTGCCTTAGGTTTATTAGAGAGTTTTGGGAACTCCTGGCATGGGTTTATTAGAGGGGTTTGGGGGTCTCTTGCCTTAGGTTTATTGGAGAGTTTTGGGAACTCCTGGCATGGGTTTATTGAAAGGGTTTGGGAACTCCTGTCATGGATTTATTAGAGGGTTTTGTGACCTCCTGCTATGGATTTATTAAAGGGGTTTGGGAATCTCATGGATTTCTTAGAGGGATTTGTGGGTCTCCTGTCGTGGAAGTATTAGAGAATTTTGGGATCTCCTGTCATGCATTTATTAGAGAGGTTCTGGGATCTCCTGCCATGGATTTATTCCAGGATTTTGGTTTCTCCTGCCATGGATTCATGGCAGCCTGAGGCCCTGTGCTCTGAGCTGTCCCTGGGCCACCCAGAATCCCTTCCAGCTGCTATTCCTGTGTGGTTTTTAAGGGGAGCAGGATCCAGAAATAAGGAGTGAGGGAGGATTTGGCACTCGAGTGCCTCTCCAGAGTGGTGGGTGGGTGGTGTCTCCTGGATATGGCCCTTTTTTGAGACACACCATCCACTCAGGAGCTGCTGGGAGGAGATGCAGGGAGGAGAAGTGCAGCAGGCTTGACTGGAAACAGGAATGAAGGCTGGGAGCAAGCTTGGATTGAGTGCCAAGCCCAGGAATTCCATCCAGCAGCTTGGGAGGAGGGGCCTTGACAGAGATTTTAAGGCAGTCAGGAGCTGCATTCAGAGGAGGAGAAGCTGATGCAGAGTGATTTATTTCCTATTTATGTTCATTAGGAAAGTGAAACTTTAAAATCTTTCAGCTTTGATGTCTCAGATGAAGAAGTGCCAGGGGTTTGGAGGAGGTGGGTAAGGATAATCCAAGGTAGGGGATAGTTCACTTGCAGGAATAAATAACAGCTTTGTGCAAAATGGAGTTGTGGTGGGTTGGATCCTGGTGAAGAGACTGCTCAGACCTGTGGTAACAGAAATGCTTTTAATTCACCCTTTTTTTGTTGCATTAATTTACATTTTTACATGGGTTTATTTTTAGAATTATCAGAATAAGGTGGAAAAAAATATAAACAAATTCTTCAGTCAGGGCTTCCAGGTTTATCTTGGAGGATTTGAGGTGGGTGTGTTCCACTGCATTTTTTAATACTAAATACTTATTTTGTATCTCTTTAAAGGACTCTTCTGCCTTCACAATGTTTGGGGACTTATTTGAAGAGGATTTTTCCTTTATTTCAAACAATCATTATGGGAAAGGGAAGAAATCAAAGCCCAGAGAGTCTGAGCCTCCAGCTCCCAGGGATTTCACCAACCTCAGTGGAATCAAAAATCAGGGTGGGACCTGCTACCTCAATTCCCTTCTGCAGACTCTGCTTTTCACCCCTGAATTTAGAGGTGAGGTGCTCAAAACCTTCTTAAAATAATGTTGGGATTGATCTTTTAGTGGGGATTGCTGTTGGGATTGATCTTTGCACTTCTGGTTATTTATTTAAGAAACACAGTGAACCTGCGTGATTTTGGGGCACAGTTCACTTTAAATAAGTTATTGCAGAGTAAAATCATAGTGTTTGACCTTAAAATACATTAAAATTTTAGGGAGGGGATGTTTTCTTTAGAATTAATAATTTTTTACCACTTGCAGAGGCTTTGTTCTCCCTGGGACCTGAAGAACTTGGCACTCTGGATGACAGCAGGAAACCAGATGCAAAGGTGATGGGAATTTTCCTATTTATCACACTTGAGTTCATGGAAACCTAGGAAAATGAGTGAAAACCTAAAATTGACACTGAGAGGCAGTTTGGTCTGGCTGATACTGGATTTTCTACAGCACTCTAAGCTTTCATTGCCACATGGTTTTACTTCAGAAATCAGACGTGGAGTCTGTTTCTGCTGAGGTGTTCTCCCTCCCACCTCATTCCACCAACCCTTCAGGAGAGCTGGAGAGGGACTGGGGACAAGGCATGGAGGGACAGGACACAGGGAATGGCTCCCAGTGCCAGAGGGCAGGGATGGATGGGATTTTGGGAATTAGGAATTGTTCCCTGGCAGGGTGGGGATGGGCTGGGATGGAATTCCCAGAGCAGCTGTGGCTGCCCCGGATCCCTGGCAGTGCCCAAGGCCAGGTTGGACACTGGGGCTTGGAGCACCCTGGGATAGTGGGAGGTGTCCCTACCCATGGCAGGCGTGGAATGGGATGGACTTTGAGGTCCCTCCCACCCCAAACCATCCCACTTGGCTGTGTAAGGTGAGGCACTGCAGATTTTTGGCAACCGAGTCTGACTGCTTGGTGTGAAGCGAGTTGTGTGTGTTACGAAGGAGGCAGGGGTGGTTTGTCCACCCGTGGAGGGGGGTGGTTTATCACCCATGGGGGAGTGGTTTATCACCCATGGGGGATGGTTTATCACCCATGGCGGGAGTTTATCACCCAGGGGTGGTTTATCAGCAGCTTGGTGGTAAGTTGCTCCTGTTGTTGCTGGGCTGGCTGCTGTGGGGCCATGTCTGACTCTGTTCCCTGCTGCCGTGGCAGGTTCGGATCATCCCGCTGCAGCTGCAGCGCCTGTTTGCCCAGCTGCTGCTCCTGGACCAGCAGGCTGCATCCACCTCTGACCTCACTGAGAGCTTCGGCTGGAGCAGCCATGAGGTGCCCATCTCCATCCCCACACACCTCTCCCTGCACACACACACACGGGTTCTGCAAGTCTGGTATTTAGGAAACACCTTAAAATCCTTCCAGCTGCAGAGAGGAGACTGGGTTGGGTCAGCTCTTGGTGTATCCTGTTGGATCTCCAAGTGGAACCCATGGCAGTTGTTTGCAGGGAGGAACAGAAGATGGTTGTTCTCTTAGATACAATTCCAGTTGCTTTTCCTTTGTTTTTACCAGGAGTGTTTTTCCAACAGGCTCGGATACTTAGATTCTTACCCAAGTTGAACTGTGTCAGTCAGAGATTAATCTAAATCCAGGGAATGGCTTCAGATTGACAGAGAGCAGGTGTAAATGGAATACTGGGGAGGACTTGTTCCCTGGGAGGGTGGGCAGGCCCTGGCACAGGGTGCCCAGAGAAGCTGTGGCTGCTCCTGGATCCCTGTAAGTGTCCAAGGCCAGGTTGGACAGGGCTTGGAGCCACCTGGGATAGTGGGAGGTGTCCCTGCCCGTGACAGGATGTGAAACAAAATGATCTTTAAGGTCCTTCCAGCCCAAACCACTCTGGAATTCTATGATTCTATCCAAGTCAAAGTGTCTTAGATGAGTTGTAGCATCACCAAATTAATAATAATAGATGTAGTACTTTACTACTCAAGGAGTAAATGTATGAGTAGTCATTGAGACTGTGGGACACTTGAAATGTTATTTTTGAGCCAGAGGCCAAGCACAGCAGTGTTTCATTCCTTCCTGTTTGGGTTTCTCTCCTGTAGGAGATGAGGCAGCACGATGTGCAGGAATTGAACAGGATCCTCTTTAGTGCTTTGGAGACTTCCCTGGTGGGGACATCAGGCCATGACCTCATCAACCGGCTGTACCACGGCACTGTTGTCAACCAGATTGTCTGTAAGGAGTGCAAGAACGTCAGTGAGAGACAGGTAATTGTCTGTAAGGAGTGCAAGAACGTCAGTGAGAGACAGGTAAAGCTAGGGATCTCCCACTGGGGGGTTCTCTTCAGGCTGTTGACTTTAAATGTTCTTGTTTTTAAAGTCCAAAAATGATGTCATCCTTGTTGAATCCGGGTAGTGAGTGTTGGACTTTAGGTCTTTGGCTGCATTTTCTAAATGAGAGGTAAAAAACCCAAATGTTTTGCATCTTCTGAGTTCACAAGCCCTGCCTTTAATAGATGTGGTTAGCAGAGAGTGCAGTGAGGTAACAGCAAAGCATACCTTGACAGTCTTTTATGCTCTTTGTAATTTAAAAAAGTCAGTTTTTAAAAATTAATTTCTGTGACTGTGTGAGGGTTTTTTTTGCCCATCACTGTGATGAATAGGATGGATATCTTTCTAATCACAAACTTACACCCCTCAGAACCTCGTTTCTTGTTGTCCTTTCTGCACAGGAGGATTTCTTAGACCTCACAGTGGCTGTGAAAGGTGTGGCTGGCTTGGAGGAGGCCCTGTGGAACATGTACGTGGAGGAAGAATACTTTGAGAATGACAACTTGTATCGATGTGGAGCCTGTGATAAACTGGTTGAAGCTTCAAAGGTAACACTTTGGGATGGGATGATGTAGGGTTAGATGGGATGTTAGGAAAAAATTCTTCCCTGTGGGGGTGGGCAGGCCCTGGCACAGCTTGCCCAGAGAAGCTGTGGCTGCCCCTGGATCCCTGGCAGTGTCCAAGGCTGGGTTTGGAGCAGCCTGGGATAGTGGAAGGTGTCCTTGCCCATGGCAGGGGGTGCCACTGGATGGGCTTTAAGGTCCCTTCCAACCCAAAGCATTCTGGGATTCTATAAAACCTCAGCAGGGATGTCAGGAAAAGCTCCTGTGGCTCATTTCCCAAATATTGTTGCGGTTTTTTGTCCCTAACATGGAGTGTGGTATGATTGGGAAAGTATTGACTCCTTCAACAGCTCTGCTGCACCTTGCTCTGGGCATTCTGGAGGATTGGCTAAAAGATAAGTTAGAGCATAAAATAAAAATGTGCAATGGGAGAAATCATGGAAACTCACTTCTGGAGAACCCAAATGAGAGAGAAGAACAATGGACAGCTGTTGCTCTGTGCAGGGAATGGAATTTGTTGCTCTGTTTTTGTGGAGGGAAGCAGACTCAGGCTGGTTTTGCCCTCTGCCCTTGTCACAGCAGCAGAGCCCCTGGGCCTCCTGCAGGATGGGTGAAATCCAAACCCTGCAGCCCTCTGGATGTGGAAGCAGTAGTTCAAAGGGAAGCTGAGGTCAGGCCGGGTTAATCAGTGACTTGGGAGTTCAGGAGCTCTCAGCAGTGCCTCATGTGTCTTGTTGCAAGGGCTGGCTGGGGTTTAACTGGGCTGGGTTCAAGGCAGTACAGGGTAAGTTGTCTGCCTCTCACAAGCGCTCATCCATGCAGGAGGAGAATGGGAACTCTGAATTTTGGTAGGAAGTCACAGAGATGGGGGTTGCCAGGCTGTGGATGCAAGAGAATTCCTAATTGAAGGGATTTCTTAAATCCTGTGTGTGTTCCTGTTATGGCTCTGGCAGTGGAGAGGAGGCTGGAGATATTGGAAAGGCTCAGAAATGTGGCCATGGAGCCCACACCTGCTGCCACAGGTGGTACAAGAGGATTGGTTTTAGTTCTCATGAGGGTTCTTGATGGGCTCACCCATCAAATGGTTGGATCTGGATTAATCTGGAATCATTAAAATGGATTTTCCTGGCTTTCCTGCCTGACGGGTGCTCCCCTGTAGAAATGAGGGAGACCTTAGCTCTTGGTTGTTCTGTGACTGCCTACATAGAGCCCATGGGCTATGGAAATGTCATTGCTGACTGGAATTTCACCAGTGTCCTTTATTTGCTGTGGCAGGATCAGGTGTGGGACTGGTGATCACCAACCAAGGAGGATGTGGGGCTCAACAGGGGGACAAGATCTGGGTCATTTCTAGGTTGTGTAGTTGGAAGGGAAATTGAGAATTGGTGAAGACATTTCAAAACTGAGGGCACTGATCTTGTCTCAGGTGGTAACAAAGCTTTGGTGGAAAGGGATTTGACCACAGCAAGGTGGATGCACAGTTTTGTTCTGGGTCTGTGCTTAAAATGTTTTTTAAATCACTTCCCAGTCTGCTAAACTACGCAAGCTGCCTCCCTTCCTCACCATCTCCCTCCTGAGGTTCAACTTTGACTTTGAGAAGTGTGAGAGATACAAGGAAACAAGCTGCTACACATTCCCCATCCAGATCAACCTGAAGCCTTTCTGTGAGCAGGTGAGCACTGTTAACACTTGTTAAAATTTTCTGTATGCTCAGAAGAGAACCCTGCAGCCCAAGGTTATGTTTATTTTGAATTTTGTCACGTTTTTGAGTGACTTTGTTGTGTCCTCCTCCACTTTTGAACTGAGCTACCATGTAGCTATGAGGGGGAAGGGTAAAATAATTACCCAAAAGTTACCTAACCTTTCCTTGACAGGAAGATAATTGTCTGGAAATGGAAATTAAAATTTATTTTTGTGTGGTTATTCTCTGATAGCATTGTGCATAAATTGATCTATATGTGCTTTAGGTGCTTGTAGTTATTCCATTTTTCTCAGGAATCTCTGTTTGCATTCATAAATATGTTTCTGGTTATAAACTGAGTTATGTCATGACTTGGATTACAAATTTTGATTCTTAAACAACACAACAGAGGCACTCTTATGGAGCAGACATTTTTCTTCTTGAAGTGTTGCAATGCAAGCTTGGAAATTTCTCAGTGTTAGAATTTGAGGAAACCTTTGTCCCCCTCCCTAGTTTTAGGGTTTCTAAGTGTTACTTCTTTTCTCTCTCCTCTTTTAAACAAAATAAGCTTGGTTGTGAACAAGCAGTGATATTGAAAATTGAGTTTCCAGTATGGTTCAGAATCCTGCTTGTTTAATAACACAGACTGCCCAGGGAAGCTGTGGCTGCCCTATCCCTGGAAGTGTCCAAGGCCAGCTTGGACAGGACTTGGAACCACCTTGGGCTAGTGGAAGTTGTCCCTTCCCCTGGCAGGAACCCAGATGAATTTCAAGGTCCCTCCAACCCAAACCATTCTGGGATTTTATGATTTATCAGCCTTTGCCTTGTGCCAGTCCTTCCTTGTGTCCCCAGCCCTCAAAAGCCATTTCAGTCTCTGCTTATGCAAACACACACTGAGAAATCTCTGAAGTGATGCTAAAGGTATAAAGCTGTCCTTGTGTGAGAGACTGACCTCAGTTGTTGTTACAATTATTGTTTTTCTTTTTAAAGACTGAGATGGATGATTCAGAGTACATGTATGAGCTCTTCTCTGTTATTATACACAAAGGTGGCTGCTATGGAGGACACTATCATGTTTATATCAGAGATGTGGATGAATTAGGAAACTGGCAACTCCAAGTAAGTCCCTAAAGGCTTTTCTTCCTTGTTTTAGAGGTTGTACTTTGCAGAAAAGTATTAAGAGCTGGTTGATGAATGTGCATCCAAACTTAATTAATATTTTAATGAGGCTTTGTGTGTCCTGCCTCATCGAGAAGGGCAGTTTAACAGAATGTCCTTCACACTCCTAGATTGTGCATGATAATATCAGCACAGAATACTCCAGTCCTCTATTTGTGTGTGAAACCACAATATTTGTGAGTGTCTTTCTCACCCAGGAAGAAGAGGATGGTCTGATTGAAGAGAAGGCTTTAAGGGACACTGAGAATGCCAAAGAAACAGAAAATCCACTGGCAGTCTTAAAAGGGATTTTATCAGAGGTATGGTATGTAAGGAGTTCGTTGCTTTGGTTTTGGAGCTAGGGAACCTGCAGGGAGTTGGTGTTTGTGAGAGTGAGCAGGATTAAATGTCCAGAGCTCTTCTGAGCTTGGCATGAAGCATTTAAAGCTTGGCTTTAATATTAACAGTGGCTCTTGGTACAGATAAAGGTCCTTTTGGAGTGTTTCTTAAGCAGCTCACCAAAACTGTTGCAAAAGGAATCACAATATCCAGAACTGGAAGGGACCCACAAGGAGCATTGATGCAGCTCCTGGTCCTGCACAGACACCCCACCAATCCCAGCTTGTTCATCCTTGAGAGCATTGTCCTGGGGCTCTGGCAGCCTTGGGGCTGTGCCCATTCCCTGGGGAGCCTGGGCAGTGCCCAGCACCCTCTGGGGGAAGAACCTTTCCCTGATATCCAACCTAAATCCCCCTGACACAGCTCCATATGGTGCTACAGTAGCTTATTAAAAACCAGGAATGATTAAAACACTTCCAAATTGGCTTCTTTGTGTTGACCCCTTGACTTTTGTGGCCTTTGTTACCTGAGTTTTTCATTTCTCTGCAGGAAGAAGCAAAACAAATTCCCATGGATCAATTAGGGCAGAAATTACTGGAGAAGAAAGGGGTGTCCTGGAATAAGAAATACAGAAAACAGTATGGAGCATTACGAAAGGTAATCACAGGTTTGCTAGTTTTGGTTTTAGATAGCTTTTATAATAATTTATATTCTTTTGGAATAGTCAGGAGGATGATAATTGAGAATATGGTGCCTTGGATTAGCGTGTGCAAGGAGAGGTTTGTAATGTGAATTAGCAGGCTGGGGAACATAAGATTCCCAAGGAATTGTCTGCCTGAGACTTTGTGTATTTTTTTTTCTAGTACAATTTTCCAATTGGTTGCTGTATTTTATGATGTCTTAAGGAAAATACTTCAGCATTTGTGTTGTAGATAGGTGGAAAACTGATATTTGCTTGTTTTTTGAAGGGAGCTACTTGCAGTTTCCACAAGAAATATTGAATTGTAGGTGTGAAGTGTAGATATGAGTCTTTTACAGAGGTAAACTGTGAAAATACATGAGGAAGCACCATAAAATGAGGGTTGAATTAATAGGGTTTATGTTTCACAATGAGGTGGAGCAGCTTAATGCAGGCTGCTGCATTTAAAACTTGGCATCTTCTTCATCCTGTCCTTGCTTCCCTTTCAGTATTTGCAGAATCATCCTCAGATATTCCAGCTGAGTCCTGATGGAAATAAGGTCAGCCTGAAGGAAACACACAAGCTCCTGTTCAAGCTGGATTCTCATGGACAAAATCTCCAGAACCCCTCCCAGAAGAATGATGTCCAGTGGAACTGTGAGAAAAAACCCCCAAGGCCAAGGGCTGCTTCTGCTGGGTGCCACTGGTTTGATCTGAATGATTCCAAAGTCCAACCCATCAAGGAGAAGGACATTGAGAAGCAGTTCCAGGGTAAAGAGAGTGCCTACATGCTGTTCTACAGGAAAGCTCAGCTGAAGAGGCCCCCTGAAGGTACACAAAGCTCATCTGGAGGTTCTGGGGGAGCTTCCTGCTCTGCCATTTTTTCTGGAGCGCTTTTTTGTCATTTCCAAGCTTTATTTTCCCCAGTTTTCCTTATAATGATAATTTGAAAAGAGAATTAAATGAAGGTACAAGGAGGTGGTGATGTGTTGATTGGCTGTAGCTGATTAATTTTTTTAGCATGCTCCAGAAATAATGGCAGAGCATCAGCTGAAACAAATACAGGTTGTTGCTAATGGCATTTATGTGTTAATTTCCCTTAAAGAAAGGTTGATTGGAAGGAGTAAAAGCATTTGTTTGTTCTTTATATCATCCTACAGTTGAGTTTTCAGTGATTATTGTACTGTAGTGTCTCCTCTTGATAACTTTTCTTGTTTTCCAAAGCACATTTTAAGCCTATGGTTTTTTTTGTTGCAGCACGTGGAAATCCAAGGTACCAAATTCCTGAGCACCTGCTGAATGAAATGAATGCTGCTAATACAGAGCTGCAAAAAAAGAGGTATGTTGGTGTCACTGTACTCAAAACAGCTCTTATCTGCAGGACTCCCAAGAGATTCAAAAGGAAAGAAATTCCTTGAGCAGAGTCAGAACTGAAATGGTTCAATGTCAGAGGTTAAAGGAAGAATATAATTTTTAGATCCATGTTCTGCTGGTTCCCTGCCTTCCCTGTTAGCAGACAGCCTACAGAATTTTAAGGGAAACATACAGTTTCAAATTGCACCATTTTCTGGTGAAAATCACTGCAATTCTGGAAAGAGAGTAGAATGTGGTATCTTAACTGTGTTTATAGAGGGAATTCTTCACTGAGAGAAGGGGGAAGGACTTGGTTTATGGGGAATGCACAGATAAATGATATTCTCTGCCAGAAAAGTCAAAAACTTGTGGTATTCAGGTTGGACAAAACTTTCCCTTGTGTTGAGGGACACAGGTGCTGATACACCTGAATCACAGTTAAGATAGCAAAATACAGACACAAGAGTTGCAGTTTATGGGATATTTCCCCCAAGACTGTGGCTTCCCCTTTCCTGGAAGCATCCAAGGCCACTTGGATGGGGCTTGGTGCAGCCTGGGGTAGGGGCAGGTGTCCCTGTTTCTGAGTGAATTCCACTCCTTTATTTTTTAAAAGGTTTGCTGCTGCAGCTAGGGACAGGTATAAAGGAGGAGGGGATGTGACAGGGAGTTTAGCCCTGGGGGGATCAGTTCCAGGAGAGCTGCACAGAAACATCTGCTTGGTGTTAAATTCACCACTTTGTTGTGTTGTTCTCCCAAAGAGCTGAATGTGACTCAGCAAACAATGGCATTGATTTACATCTCCACCTGAGCTCCTGCTATAAATTCCACAATGGGGCTTTGCATCCTTCACTTTCTTGGAAAGAGAGCGTGGTGGATTTGACAATTGACAGAAGGAAGACCCTGGGAGACCTCCGGCAGGCAGTGTTCCAGGTACCTGCTCTAGCAAACTCAGCTTCCTTTCCACTTGAGCCACTGCAACCTTTACAGATAGGTTTATGCTGCAGTCTTTGTGTCAAGGAGAAATTTTCAACAGTAAACGCAGCTTAGGAGGCTGAAAACTTTATATGAGTTTACATGGGAGGAAAGAGTGGTGTGGGGTCTGTTCTTGAAGCCACAAAATTGCTGGAATTTTAACTGTGGAGACTTCAAAGTTCACATGAGCTAATTTATTCTATTTGGGCAGCATGTGCATGGCTATGGATTGACACTGCAGAACTCCAGCCTTAATATTTCATTTTGTGACAGAGTTGTCTTTGTCTTTTCAAGGAGTCACCAATTAAGTGCCACCAAGTGAGCTTGGGAGCCAGGCTGTGGCAGCTTTCAGCAGATTGTCATTATTGTGAGTGCTGTGAGTTACTGCTCACTGTTATTTGACATAATTTTTCTGGTTATTTTTCCCAATTAGATGTTGGAGTCTTGGGAAGGGGACATGGTTCTCAGCATGGCCAAGCCTTTACCAGCAGGATTACATCTGTACCAGGTGCTTGATGGTAAGAGCACTGCATGCCAGGTCTCCATGCTATTGCTGTATTTTAATTCCTGCAGCCATCAAAGATTTCATCTGTAAACCATCCTGGAGATGTGTATTACTGGGCACTCTTCCAGCTCAAACTCATGTTTAATTACTTAAATTACTTATTTCACTCTTATTAGTGGAATGAATGATTTTGAGACTTTACTGTGAAATCTTTGTTGTGAAATGCAGATCTCAAGCAAGCTAAGCACATTTGCTGACAAGAATGTATCAGTCTGTGTCTTGCCCTTGATTTGCTTCTGGATGTTTGCTTTCATAGGATTGGCCTAATAGGTGGAGGAGAGGATAGAAGAGAGGAGCCAGGGTGACATCAAAGGAAAATGTAGGTTAGACTTCAGCTGAAGTAGGAATTTTGTAGAGGAAAGTGCTCACATGAACAGTTCATTAATTTATTAAGGGTACATCAGTTTTTCAAACTGTCATTTTTGTCCCCAGCTTTGCTTTGTTAGGCAATTCTAAGTGTCAGTCTTTAACAACTTATTCAGTAACTTTCAAATGTTATGTTTTCTGTGGTCAGCTTCAGAAAATCACTGTTGAACCAGAATATAACCCAACTCTCCACAGTGTTGACATCAAAATAGAGAGACACTCAGAGCTGCTCTAAGTATTCCTCCCCATGCCTGTACAGTTTTTAAGTGTAGTGATTTTTAAAAACTTGCTGACCCTGTTTGTGTGTTTTGTGGGGAGCTAGAACTTGATGATTTGCTCCTGTTTTTTAGGAGATGAGCTGACCCTGGATGGCATTGGGCTGGCTGATGGAGCAGACATCTTTGTCTGGAATGGGAAAGAGGTAAAGGAACCAAGCACTTCCTTCCTTGTCAGCTCTGAAAGAGATAAGACAGTGCAAGGTCTCCTGGAAATCTGTGCTGCTTTTGTAGTTTCCCATCTTCCTTTTAAGATATTAAGGCTTCTGCTTAACCTGGAAGTGGTTGTGAAGCACAGCATTTTATTCTGTCTTTCTAGTGGAATAAAATGCTACTTTTAAATTATTTTTATTGTAAGACATTTGATATTGACTTTCTCAAAAAAAAAAAAAGACCCCAAACTAAACAAAACCACCCAAACATGTAGCAACAGAGTCCATTTTGTGTTGGTTTTATTTCTGGTTTAGTTTTTTCTATTGCAGTTTTTGTGTCGTTAAATTTTCTTCAGCACAGAGCTTAGGTTGAATTTAGGTTGAATATCAGAAAGATCAAGCTTTTAAAATGCAAAGTCACAATGTTCAGTCACATTTGGGTAATTCTTTAATGTCCTGAGGGGCTAAATTCCTGTGTCCTAGATTTTGCCAAGTGTCCACTTTTCCCAGCTGCTTACCATGGAATGGTTTGGGAAGGGACTTAAGGATGTCATTCCACTCCCTGCCCTGGACAGGCAGGGAGTGGAATGACACCTTCCACTATCCCAGGCTGCTTCAAGCCCTGATCAGCCTGGCCTTGGACACTGCCAGGGATTCAGGAGCAGCCACAACTGCTCTGGATAACATTTTTCTTTCTCTCCCAACACCCGTGGTTGTTTGTTCAGTACGAATTTGCTCCGAGGAGGCTGGTTTGTGAGAAGAGAGTGTCCACATTGGCCTCAATTTTCTCTCTGCCCAGTCTCCCCTGTATTTTCTGGATCAGCTCTCCCCAAAGCTGTCATTCCTTGCTGCTTTCCCTCAGGTTGGAGGCACGAAGGTGCTGACAGGCCCTGAGCACGAGCCTGTGGTGCTCAACGTGCTTCGCTTGGCCGAGCACAACGAGGGCGGCAAGGGGCAGCACTTCAGCGAGGCCCAGCACGTCTGCTCCTGCAGCACCAGCCTGGGCCAGCTGCACTCTGCCCTGGCTCCAGCCGGGGGCATCATCCTCAAAAACGGCTCAGGAGCAGACCCAGAAGCCAAGAACTGGGAAGTTTTCCGTGAGGAGGACATGAAGGAAACAGTCCGAAGTGTCGGGCTCAGGGACGGGTGCTCTGTGCTGATCTTAGACAGCCATGACCAGAGGTAACGTTTTTGATTATGATTGTAATGGAACAAAAACGCAGTTTTGGCAAAACCTTTTAGTTCACATTATACTAACAGCATATATTCTTGCAACTGATTATCACTTTGAGCTTACAAATATAAGTACTTTGGCCTTAAGCTTTGGAGACCAGTTATTTATCAGCTGTTAAGTTTTTCTGGCCCTCAAAACGCAGCACCAGTCACAACCTTTGATTTACCTTTGTAAAGGGGGAAAAACCTGGTGGGAACAGCTCATGCTCAGTGAATTCAAAGTTGGCAGGGGCATATTTGTGGTCTCATGGCACTCTGTGCCCCCTGAGGCCTCTGCTGTGTGAGATGCCATCACTACAAACAGCTTTGGCACCATTGGTTTATCTGGGGAAGCTATGCTGGTGGATGATGTAGCCCTGCTAATGTGTAGTTTTCCTGTCTCTGACTGTCTTTGCACTGCTGATTTCCCACAGCTTTGTCAACGTGGCAAGTGGGAATTTGACTGCCTTCACCTATGACATCAGCTGGCTCCAAGTGAAAAACTTCTGTGGGGAGGAAGAGGAGCAGAAACACGTTAAAATCACTGCCACTATTGAAACAGTAAGGACTCTGCTTTCCTGAACAGCTTGGCCCCTGCTCTTGGCCCAGCTCATTCCATGTAGCCTCAGGGATGAAGCTTTTCCCTGCTGAAATTAGTGTTGAGCTCAGAGTTACAATCTCTGGGGTATTTGCAGGTAGCTTAAACCAGTGCAGTGTTTTAGTGTCAAACACCTTTCTCTTTGGGCCACCCTGTAAATGGAAGTTTGAGATGGTGTCAGTAGCCAGAGCTAGAAGAGAAAGGAAGGATTATCTTTGTGCCCTGGCACTTGAGCAAGCAGGGGTGGTGGTGGCATTCCAGGCTGGAGGTGTTCATATCCCTTTTTAATGTCCCTGTCTTATAGGTGATGGCAGATATCAAAATGAAAGCCATCCGGGAGCTTCAGCTGGAGGAGGAGCTGGGTAAGTGTTCAGCTGCTTTATCAGTTTGATAATGCTATCATTTACTGGTTTTTGAGTGGGTTTAGTGGTAGAATTTTCCTTTCAGTGAAAGAATAAAAGCTGAGACTGTTGCTGGAGTCTCAGGGAGTCTCTCTCGAGTTATTTTTTACATTGCTGAGGGAGACCTCTAAGATAAAGCTGTTATAATTAATCTTAAAGGTGTTACTTGTCTGAAATTCTGAGCCAAATTCCTATTTCATTCCTGTTTTAATTACTTAATACTTCTGTCTTTCCTCCCCCTTTTGCTGTAGCAAACGAGAGCTGTCTTAGACCTGTTGGTGGCAATGGGAAACTCCTGTCTCCAGGTAAATTGATTTATTGAATCACTGCTCTGTAAGAAATTCACTGGGGTGGTTTTGAGCCTCTGTTTGTCCTTTCCTGGGAGAAGTTACCCACACATAACTCCACTGATTCCCAGGCTTAACTGAACCAGTTGTGTGGGTTTATTTTTTTTCAGTTTTAAAGTTAATTAACAGTACCAATACAAAGATGAAGGTTAAACTGTAATGTTCAGCTTGGTTTTATTGCTTACATCCCAAATCCACCTGTGTTCCTGATGGACTCTGGGAGATCTCCATGCCTTTGTTCTCCTCATAGGACATTCACAGGTCTGCTGTCAGGGCTGAGCAAGCTCTCCAGAGAGCACTGAAGGGTTTTAGTTTGCTCTGAGGATGATAAAATTGATGTTTTTATTTGTCCTGCCTGAAGTGCCTGAGGATTACACAGTCAAGGAGGCAGAGCTGAAGATGGGAAGCTTGCTGGGGCTGTGCCGTGGGAAAGCTCCAACTTCCACTCAGGTACAGCAGGGTGGGATGGGAGGAGCCTGGTGCAGGGACTCTCCTAAAGAGAATAAAGGAGAAAAAGGGGGAATGTTGCTCTTGGAATGTGCAAGTTATAAATATCACAGGATCCCAGAATGGTTTGGGTTGGAAGGGACCTTAAAACTCAGCCAATTCCACACCCTGCCATGGGCAGGGACACCTTCCACTCTCCCAGGATGCTCCAAGCCCCATCCAAGCTGGCCTTCATGTGCAGGGGAAGGAGTGGTTGTGCATTTCTAGAGACCAGGCATGGCTAATGCTGATGGCCATAACTCAACTATCTTTGCTTTTTGTTCCATTTTAGTGTGAATGTCATTTTTGATGACATTCTTGCCACAGGAATTGTTCCTACACTTCCATATTTATTCTGATGGTTTGCTTTTGGATTTTCAGCTCTTCCTGTACTTTATGGTTGGGAGTGACCAAAGCTGCAGCCCTGAGATGGAGATTGTTGTGGAGGAGAGTGCCTCTGTCAGAGAGGTAAGGCTGGCTGCTCCCACAGCTCTGCTCCCAAGCTCCTGGACAGCATTCCTTGCACAAACCTGGAGGCAGAGGAGCTGGGAAGAGCCATGCACAGAGTAAAGGAAACTCTGGTGCTACCAGTCCAGTGTTGAATTTGCAGCTTAGATTTTTTTTAAGGTGCATCTGCAAATTCTGGGGCAGAAATGTTTCAAGTAAAGGCACAAACTGATGGCACAAGTTTAATTTTTTACCAACTTGGGAAAGCTGGCTCAGCTGATGTGGTGAATTTTTTGCCTGAAAACCATCTCATCCATGAAGGGTTTAATATATAGCCCAATTACATCTTGTCTATCTAATCATATTTTTTATATATTATATATCTAATATATTAGATACATAATATATAAGATATAATATAATATATATAATATTAGATACATAATATATAATATAATATATAATATTTTTATTTCTTATATTTCCATATATATATAATATAAAATCTATATAATAATAATGTATTATCTCTAATTTATATTTTAATAATTGACCAGCAATCAATCATTCTTTATCACAGAAAATTCTAACATAGGTTTACTGAAAAACTTATTTCCCAGCCTCAGCATTGCCACAACTCTCATCCCGTGTTTCTTCTTTCAGTGTCTCAATTTAATGCTGGAGAAATCAGGATTATCAGGTTAGTTGTGTTGTTATTTACATATTTTTTAAGGAATTTTAAATATTTTTAAGAAACCTTTTTCTACCCTAAACTGTGTAAGTTTTTTCAGTGATCTGTATCATTGTAATGGGGGGAGGGGAAAGAATTCTAAACATAAAGTCTTTATAATACTGTTTTTATTTTAGAGAGCTTGTCATAGATAATGACAATTGGTAATGATAATTTGACACATGGGAATTCCTTCTCTCCTCTGAAACCAGGGAAAATAATTAGATAGGTGAGGAAGGGAGATCTGTGCAAGTAAAAGATTGTTTTCATACAGCAAAAGATCTGGGGAATATGAAAGTGATAATTCATTTAGCCAGAGTTGTGTTTAGAAAGCAAATAAAAATAAACAACCAAAGAAATGGGACCCTTGACACTTGTCAAGTGTTTTGTAATGTTTTCCCACACTGGTGTTATTGACTGATTAGTTTTCTGTGTGTATCTTTTTGGTTTTGGTAGGTGACAACTGGCATTTGAGAAGGATTGACTGGTGCTACGAAGCAGGGGAAGCACTGAGTCAGGAAGTAAGAAGAGCCTGTTTTAATCCCCTGGTTCTTTGCTCCCTGGGGAGAAAGGCAGCTGTGGGCTGAAAGGGATCCTGTGCTTTCTCTTCCTGCAGAATGCCACCCTGAAGGAGCTCAACGTTTGCAGAGGAGACACCTTGGTTATAACTGAAGGAAAGCTTCCAGAAAAGGTAAAAAGAGAGTGGGCAGTGTCTGGAGACTTGGAATCCCACGGTGGTTTGGGTTGGGAGGGACCTCAAAGCCCATCCAGTGCCACCCTGCCATGGCAGGGACACCTCCCACTGTCCCAGGCTACTCCAAGCCCTGTCCAGCCTGGCCCTGAACAGGTTGTCTCTCAAAATTGTAGCATCATTAATTTTGCACCACCACCGTGTTCCCCACTAAATCACCCCCCCAGCTGCCACATCCACACATTCTTTGGACACTCCCAGGAGTGCTGACTCCACCCTGGGCAGCGTATTCCAAAAGCTTAAGTTTTAAACAAATCTTTTCTCTCTTCCTGTGCTAAAGGTGAAATTTCACCTTGTCTGCGCACAACACTTGAGGAGCCACCTGGTATTTTCTGTTGCAGGGTTTCCTGAAAATCCCCATCTGGTGGCTGAAGCCTTCAAGCCGTAAGAAACATGGAGAGAATGCACAAGACCAGGTGAATGGGATCACCTGGAAGATGGAGGCTTTGCAGGTGTCTGCTGCAGCAGGTGAGCTTGGCCAGGCTTTGAAAGGAATCATCTGTGGCTGCTCTTTAAGTCTAACCCAAGTTTCAATCCAAAGCCTTAAAACCCTTCTGAAACCTGGGAAGGGCTGCATGAGTTGCATCAAGGTTATGATGAAAGGACCACTCAGGAGGCAGATGCAGGTTTGGACATAAATGCTGGATAATCCTGTTGTAGGGATGTTCCTCAGATGTATGGGCTCAAAACACCACTAAATTTTGTAGCAGGGGCTCTTTATTTGTCAGTCCCAAAAAATTCTAACATAGATTGAGTCTCAGAAAAGTCTAACATAGATTAGAATGTTAGGCAGCAGTGTAAAGCATCTCCTTCATGAGCACAGATGTGATTGGTTTCAAATGCCAGACTCCTGAAGGCACAATGAATTCCCTTCAGGCTGTGTTGCTTTTTGGGAAGCTATAAAAGGAAGGATGGCTAAAGCTTGAATAGTATCAAAGACCTTAAATGCAGTGTTTTAACTGTGTTTGCTCTCCTGAAGGTCAAATCCAAACCAGCCAGGACAGCAAAATCTAGTGAGGGTTGAGAAGGGAGGAGAAAATGAAGTGGAAATAAGAGAATTGGAAAATGGGGAACAAACTGATTTTTCATTATTTATTAAAAGTAATATTCCTCTGGTGCTGAGTTGTGCTGCAGGGCAGGACCCCCCTCCCTTTGCAGAAGTTTCCTTTGCATTTTTCTCCTTCTGCCTCAAACCTTTCCTGAGTTTCACTTCCTCCCCTGTTGATTCCAGTAGTGGAGCTAAGAGCAATTTAGCTTTGCTTGCAATAGGTTTGCCCAATAACTAACACTATTTATCAGTGGCAGTCACTGCTCCTAGCTCTGAAATTTGCAGTATAGGATCTGTATGGGAACTGTTTGGAAATTACTGGGGTGTATTTTGTGTGCTGGATGTGGCCATGGCAGGGGGTTGGAATGAGGTCGCCTTTAAGGTCCCTTCCAACTCAAACCACTCTGGGATTCCTGGATATTCCAAGTGGACTCCAGGCTCCTTCTCTAGGTGAAATGTGACCATGAAGTGGCTGTTTATCTCTCAGGACTACAACAAATCACATTGACTTTTCTGTTCTTTGTTTTTTCCTCCTCCAAAGCTCCACCAGAAACCACCCACCCAGGCCTGGATCTCTGTTATGCTGGCAGGATAGAGATAGCAGGAGAGGCCTCTCTGGAAGAGCTGAAGATGCAGGTTAGATGTTCTCCTGTGTTGGACTGTGCAGCAGCAGCAGCGCTGTGGTGCCTCGAGCTCTATTAACAGCTCTTTTCTATTTCCTTTTCCCCTGTCTCCAGTCTGTTGTGCCATGGTGTTTATGCCATGGCCACTGGTAAGTACCAAGAGGCAGCTGGAGCACGTAGCTCAGACACTTCCTTAGTGTCCCTGCTGTCCCCATCCTCCCTGTCACCTGTCCTGGCCTGCAGGAGCCTCGTTGCACATCAGCTGAAGCTCTGCCTGGCAGCTTTTGTCTTTATTTCAGTGTAAAATCTCTCCATGGGAAGCACACACATAACAAGCACCTCCTAAAAAGCCACTTTGCCATTTCCACGTTGTTCCCGTATTAGTTTTCTGCATCTTTTTGTTTTTAATTTCTGTATGTGGAATCTGATGAATGAGGAATTGCTTTGGGGTGCACAGGTTTGCCAGGAGGAAGGTCTGGCTCATTTTGTTTGGCCACAAACTAAAACACCTTTGTATGGTTTAAATACACTAAAAACCAAACCAAGCAAAACACCCCAAAGAAAAAAATAAACCCAAAACCCACAAAAATGTATAACCCAGTTGTACCAAAAGGCTCTGTGTGGTTTAAGCAGTGGTTGTTCTACTTGAACTGCATGAGGAAGGATCTCTTACCTGATTTTGCTCCATTTTTTGGGTGTGACTTCAGTTTTGGGCTCTGCCAGGCTGCTGCTATGGAGAACTGTTTGCAGCTTGATCAAGGAGAGCTGGCTGAGCATGGGAAGTGCTGTGTCCTTGGGAAGGGCTTGGAGGAGCTCGGCACTTGGCTGGAGACTGAGGCAATTACTGCAACAGCCTCATTCCCTCCCAGTTGTTCAATTCTGGTTAAAAAAAAGAAATTGGGTACTTTGGAAATGGAAGTTGAGTTGAGAATTGTTGAGAGGGAGGGGAATCCAACTCCCTTTGAGGTTGAAAAGTGAGTATTTTGCTCATAGCCACAAGCAACAGCTGGTGTGGAATAAATCTCAATACCTTGCCCTCTTTTTTTGGGAGCTAATCCGGTGGTTTTCTGTTTTTGCAGGGAGACTGGGTGCTACAATTATTGACCAAGTATTTCTGTTTTGCAGGCTCTGACCTTGCCCTGCTGCCAGGAGCAGGTTGTGCCCCTGCCCTCATTCCTCAGAGCTTGGACAGTGGACAGCAAAGGCCCTGGGAAGCTCCTTCGGGACAACAAGAGGAGACTCAGGTGGGTTCCCTGGGGAATGTGCAACAGGCTGCATGTGGGATGGACTGGGGGAGATTCATCAGCTCAGTCTGGGTTGGAAAGGATCCTAAAGATCAGCAGTCCCATGGGCAGGGACACTTTCCACAGTTCCAGGTTGTTTCAAGCCCCAGTGTCCAGCCTGGCTTTGGGCACTGCCAGGGATCCAGGGGCAGCCACAGCTGCTCTGGGCAGTGCCAGGGCCTGCCCACCCTCCCAGGGAAC
>JAWWEY010000002.1:5409777-5425638 GCA_035582745.1 Loriotus luctuosus
GGTGCTGTTCCTGGGGAATTTTGGGCTATTTCGGGGGGTTTTGGGGATCTTTTTGGGGGTGTGAGGTTGTTTCCAGGGATTTGGGGACTGTTTCTGGGGGTTTGGGGCTGTTTACAGTATTTTTAGGGCTGTTCCCCGGGGTTTGAGGGCTATTTCTGGGGGTTTTGGGGCTGTTTCTGGGGCTTTGGGGGCTCTTTTTGGGGCTTTTCTGGCTGTTTCTGGGGTTTTGGGGCTGTTTCTGGGTACTTGGAGCTGTTTACATTGCTTTTAGGGCTCTCTCTGGGGGTTTGGGGCTCTTTTTGGGGCTGTTTCAAGGGATTTGAGGGCTGTTTCTGGGGTTTGGGGGCCTTTCCCAGGATTTTTGGGACTGTTCCTGGGGGTTTTGGGGGCTGTTTCTGGGGTTTTGGAGCTGTTTCCAGGGAATTGAGAGGTGTTCCCGGGGTTTTGGGGGCAGTTTCCATAGGTCTGGGGCTGTGTATAGTGTTTTTAGGGCCGTGTCTGGGGTTTTGGGGCTTTTTCCAGGATTTTTGGGACTGTTCCTGGGGGATTGGGGCTGTTTCCAGGGGTTTTGGGGGCTCTTTTTGGGGCTATTTCTGGGGTTTGGAGGGCTCTTTTGAGGGGTTCGGGGACTGTTTCTGGGGTTTTGGGGGTGTTTCCAGGGATTTGAGAGCTGTTCCCGGGTTTTGGGGGCAGTTTCCATAGTCTGGGTCTGTTTACAGGGTTTTTAGGGCTGTTTCCAGGGGTTCTTGGTGCTGTTCCGGGTGGATTTGGGGATGTTTTTCCATGGTTTTGGGGGCTCTGTTGGGGGGTTTTGGGGCTGTTTCTGGGGGTTTTGGGGCTCTTTTGAGGAGTTTTGGGGCTGTTTCAAGGGGGGTTAGGGCTGTTTCCAGGGATTTGGGGGCCAGTTCCCAGGGGTTTTGGGGCTGTTTACACTGTTTTTAGGGCTGTTCCTGAGTTCCTGGGACTATTTCCAGGGGTTTTGAAGCTATTTCCAAGGATTTGAGAGCTGTTCCCGAGTTTTGGGGGCAGTTTCCGTAGGTCTGGCGCTGCGTATAGTGTTTTTAGGGCTGTCCCCGGCGTTCTTGGGGCAGTTTCTGGGGTTTTTAGGGCTGTTTCCGAGGGTTTTACAGTAGTTCCTGGGGGTTTTAGGGCTGTTTCCGAGTTTTTTTTAGGGCTGTTTCCGAGGTTTTTAGGGCTGTTTCCAAGGTTTTTGGGGCAGCTCCTGGGTTTTTCCTCCCCTGAGGGCGGCGCAGGGCGGGCCCGTTGCTATGGCCGCGCTGCCCCTTAGCAACGGGGCCGTGCGCGCGCCGCGCGGGGCACGCCGGGAGCGCCGCGCGGGGCCGGGGGCGGGCGGGTCCCGCCGCGATCCCGGTTCGAGCCCCGGCCCAGCCCGGCCCAGCCCGGCCCGGCCCGGCCCGGCCCGGCCGCGCTGGACGAGGCGGTGTCGCGGCAAACGCGGGAGACCCTGGGGCAGGTGATCCGCAAGCCGCCGCTCACCGACGCGCTGCTGAGCAAGCCGCCCTTCCGCTACCTGCACGACCTGATCAGTGAGGTGGGTGTGTGGGGGCTGAGGCACGCGCGGGCCTCCCCCGGCGTGTGGGGCGTGCCCGGAGCGCTGCGTAAATCACGGCGTTTTGGGGTGGGAAATCACGGGGTTTTGTGGGATTCGGGGGGCTTGGGGTGGGAAATCACGGGGTTTTGGGGGGGTTTGGGGTGGGAAATGAAGCGGTGGGAAAAGGGTTAGGCAGGGTTTTGGGAAGGAGTTGTCCCCTGTGAGGGTGGGCAGGCCCTGGCACAGCGTGCCGAGAGCAGCTGTGGCTGCCCCTGGAAGTGTCCCAGGTTGGACACTTCTCTGGTATTCTCTGATATTTCACTGGGATAGGGAAATATCAGAGAATCCCGGAATCGCTGAGGTTGGAAAAGCCCCCCGGGATGTCTGAGTGCAGCCTGTGCCCGATGCCCACCGTGTCAATGAGTGCCACGTCCAGGCCTTCCCTGGGCACCGCCGGGCATGGGGACTGCACTCCAATGCCTGACCCCCCTTTCCATGAAGGACACATTTCCTGCTGCCCCACACGGTTTATTGAGCTTTAAATGTTTTTGACTTACCCTGTTTCTTCTGTTTTTTAGGTGATCAGAGTGACAGGTTTTCTGAGAGGACTTTACACAGATTTTGAGTTGAAGTCAGATAATGTCAAGGTGGGCATGGGACTTCCTTATATATTTAGCTTTCAGTGTTTTTTGCAACTTACCACAAGGTTCTTTGGGTCTTCTCTGTGTTCAGCATCAAGGAGCTGTTGTTATTTTTGTGAAGAAGTTCAAGTTTCTGCCAATGGGTTATATTATATTCTCCATGGGGTGGACACCTGTAGATTGGCGTGCAAATTTTTGGTTTTAAAGAGTTTTGTGGTCTCTCAAGAGAATCCATGGCCCTAAATTTACTGCTCTCTATATTTATGTGTATGAACAAACACATACATATATGGCATATGGATATATACATTAAATATCTATATAATCAGATATTAAATATCTGTGTTTAATATCCCAGGACTCACCTGTCTAGGATATGCATTCCACAGGAGCTTTATTGCAGTATAAAACTGTCTGATTACTGAAAGAGGGGGTTAATGCAATTACTGAAAACTCCTTTTCTTAAGTCCGAGGGTGACTTTACTCTCTGTTTGCTGCTTTCCCGTGATTTTTGGCTGAGCTGATGCCAAGTTCCCCAACTCCCAGCCTGATTTGGGAGCTTTGGTTGCTGATTCCTGGCAAACAAAGCAGTTTTTGTGTGTTGCCACTTAGGCAGCTGATCCCATGCTGTTTGTTTAACATAGCAACTGAAGTGTGAGCTCTGACTTCTCATCCCTCCAGCCAGTCCTTGCATGTTTAAGTCACTGATTAATGCATGTGTTTATTGCTGTGACTGCTCCTACTGCTGTCAGGATAACTACAATTAAGTCATTTATAACTGAATTGTTGGTTTTTTTGATAGTGTCCTTGTTGGCCCAAAAAGCAGATTTCCCAGCAGCTCCTGAGCAGGTCTTTGCTGCATCTGTGTGCTGCTACCTCTCTGAGAATTTCTGTCACACATTTCTTTCACAGCCCATGAGTCCATGGGGTTTTCCAAAGCTCTGGCAGAGGAGGTCAGAATCCTGGACTGTGGGGGAAAATGTCTCAACCTTGAGTTCCTCTTCCCAAAGCTGGTCAGGAGGAAGACTCAGCTGCTTCCTTGCTGTGATCTCTTTTGGAGTTGTAGAAGATCAGGAGAATAATTTTTATCTGAGTAATCAATAGGAGAGAGCTGTAAGGAGGACTAAAATCATGAATATTCCTTAATTGTGAGGACTTCTTTGAAATTTCACTTGGCTTTACTTTGTTTAATTGGTCTTTTATTTTTTACTTCTGATTTTATGTAATCACTGGAAGACATCATCTCTATTGAAGGGCAGGTTGTTTGTGAAGTGGAATTGTGAAACTAAAAAAATCATTATGATAGTTGTGGAGATAAAAGTTTCTCTTAAATGCTCTTTTACCAGGATAAGGATTCCAAAATCAACTTCCTTCAGAAGGCCATCGATGCAGTTGTGATGGTGACAGGAGAGCCACTGTCAGTGAAACCAGCTCGAGTTGTGGCTGGACACGAGCCTGAGAAAACCAATGAATTCCTGCAGGCAATTGGGAAGTGCTGCTTGAACAAGGTAGGACAGAATTACACAGATTTAATGCACACAGGGAACAGGGACAGGAGCAGAGGAACAGCCTCAGGCTGGGCTAGGACAGGCTCAGGGTGGACACCAGCAGGAATTCCTGCATGGAAAGGGTGCTCAGGCCTTGGAACTGCCCAGGGAGGTGTGGAGTCTCCATCCCTGGAGGTGTCCAAGGAACACCTGGAGGTGGCACTCAGAGCTCTGGGCATCAGTCACAGCTTGGACTCTGTGACTTCGGAGGTCTTGTCCACTGCAAATGATTATGTGCCTTAATTACCCCTCTGCTGTCATTAATTGCACAGCAGAAACATTTTGTCACCCCTTGGTAACAGCAGGTAGAGAGTTCATGATCTTTGGCAAGATTTAAGCCAGCTTCCCACGCAAATACATTCTGAATATTAAGGGTTTTATTATTCACTGTTGTTCGCTTTAATTGTTTGTCTTCTAATAATATTTATTAGATTTGAAGCATAAAATGAAGCTCCAGAACCTTTAAAATTTTGGGATACAGATGCATTACTTATACAACCAGTTGCTCACCTTTGGCTTTATCTCCTTTCAGTCAAATCTCTTAATTGTGGAATGAAAGTAATTTTTCCATTTTTTTGATTATGGAAATACAATAATGGAGACATAGCCTGTTCTTACACAGAGTTATTGCATTCTTTCATGGAATTATGATGTTTTTACACTGAATTGTTACATTGTTAAAATAATAATTAGTACATTCATTATTTAATGAAGCAATTTACTCATTTCAGTGGTGTCTTTCTGTTCCTTGCAGCTGTCCAGTGATGCTGCTGTAAAAAGGGTCTTGGCTGGGGAAAAAGCTGATGCTAAAGGGAAACCTCCACCCTCTAAACCTCGACATAAAGAAAGCAGAGAGCCCAAAGCAGAAGAACAAAAAAGCCATAAGGATAAAGAGGTAGCATTGGCATTTTTGGGGGGTACTGGGGTACCATGATTTATTTGTTTGGGGTATTTTAGCATTTTTGTGTTTGCAGAGTCACTGTGTGATTGAGTTACCATGTGTTGGAATTAATTTTTAGTGTTTGCTTTCTTTTTAGAGCAGGAGAGACACTGAAATTAAAGACAGAAGCCCCAGCAGAGACAGAAAACCCAAAGGAGATTTGAAAGAGAGCAGAGAAAGAGAAAAGGAGAGGGATAAACAGAAGAATAATGAAGAGAGGCACAAAGAACCTGAAAGAGACACCTCAAAGGAAGGAGAAAAACAAGAGAGGGAAGAAGGCAAAAGCAGAACGACCAAGCAAGGAAGAGAAACAGAAAAAAACAAAGGAAAAGGAGACCCGGAGCGAGGAGAGGACCTCAGGCAAGATAAAGGACAGGAAAGAGAGAAAAGACATGAAGGAGGAAGAGAAAAGGACAGGCTGAAAGGAAGAGACAAAGACAAGGCCAGGGACAGAGAAGGAGAGAAAGACAGAGAGAGAAGAAGAGATCGGGACAGAGAAAAAGATGGGGAGCACCTCAGGGAGCATGGGAAGGAGAAAGCAGAGAAAAAGGTAATTGAAGTGTTATTTTGGGGAAGAACTTTCCACACGCTGTGGATGGGACTGTGTTTGTTCCAGTGGCCTTCCATGTTTTTATTCCTGCTCATCCAGCAGGAAGGGACCTTGTTCCAAAGCCCTGCCATGGGCAGGGACACCTTCCACCGTCCCAGGTGGCTCCAAGCCCGATGTCCAACCTGGCCTTGGGCACTGCCAGGGATCCAGGGGCAGCCACAGCTGCTCTGGGCGGTGCCAGGGCCTCAGTGCCCTCACAGGGCACAATCCCTTCCCAATAGCCCGTCCATCTCTGCTCTCTGGCAGTGGGAAGCCATTCCCTGTGTCCTGTCACTCCAGGCCCTTATCCAAGTCCCTCTCCATCTTTCTTGTTGGCTCCCTTCAGGTACTGGAGGCCTTCTCAGAGTTGGGCCTGAATGGTCTTTAAGGTCCCTTCCAACCCAAACCAGTTTAGGATTCCTGGATATTCTAAGGATTACAGGCCCTAAACTGCCCTGAGAGCCACCTCTTCATTGCCTTTCTTTTTGTTACTCTTCTATTTCCTCTTTCTCTAAATGTTTCTTATTCTGCCTTTCTATTCTGTTGATAGAAATTCAGGACTGATGCTTCTCCTGAATCTAAACCAGTTCATTTCTTTCCAGCCCTCAGATTCTGAAGAATCCCTGCATAGAAAACCACAGAGGCCAACTAAAGACAGCAAGTGCCAGCCAGACACTGAGGTTAGTAGTGGAGGAGGTAGGAATAAACCAAGTGTTGCATTTTGATTTGGGAATCTGCTCAAAAACAATGTAGGGTTGAAAGAGGTGGGAAAAGGGAAGTTTTAGGGCTGGGAAATAGATTAAATAGAGGCTTCCCTGGGTTTTTTGGTTATTTATTAAAAATTTCTCTGAGCTTGGACAAAAAAAAAGTTCTACTCAGTTTATTTTATTTTTCAGATTTTATTTCTGTGTATTCATATTTTGGACACTTCTTAGGATCACACACTGGTGTGGGTGGAACCTTAGAGCTCATGTTTTCCAACCCCCTGCCATGAGTTCTCTTCATTCCTCAGAATCTTTCCTGGAAAGCTGATAGGGTTTTTTGTATTTGTTTCTGAATTTTAGCAGAAGTGACTGTTTTGGAAAGAAAAGGAGTCCAGTGTTGTTTCAGGGTCCATGGTTTGCAGCTGGAGGAGCAGCTCTGCACAGGAGCTGCTGCTTGTGTCACCACTGTGCCTCCATCTGCTGCTTCCTGATGACCTGAGGCAATTTGGGGAATTATGGAGCCACGTGGCCAAATGTTTAAAGGGGGAGACTTCAGTAAATGAACCTAAAGCAGCACAGGCTGAGGAAAAAGCAGGCAGGATCCCAACTCTAGCAGGACTCTCTGGGCCCACTGTCATTATTGTGTCTTCTCCCATGAGATGACAAATTTATGGCTCTTCCTTGACCCCAGTCCAACCAAACTCTTTAAGTTATTGGCACTGGGAGAGAGAGCTTTTATAAAAGAGTTTTTTGGTTTTTGTTTTAGCCTCCAGCAAATATTCATGGCCAAGTCAAACTTCCTGCAAATTGGGTCTCTAATGGAAATTCTGAGCCTCATCCCAAGCTCTCATCATGCTCTTGGGCACCACAATAATGCAACGGGGCAGTAAAGTTTCATTTCCCCTCCTAAGTGCTTTTGGGAGGGATTCCAAGGCTTTGGAATTATTACCTGAGATCCAGAGGACATTCCTGCCTCTGCCTGCCTGCGTAACAGCAGAGGCTGCTCGTTTCTGAGATGATGAAAACACAAACCTGACAGCAGAGCATGGCAAATGCCATAACTTTAAAGCTGAGGAAGGGAGAGGTGTCAGGAAAATGTGCCCAGTGAATTTTGGGAGCTGAGATAGCTGCATAAAGTGATTTAGACAAAACTCCAGCAGGAGATCATTGGAAATTGCGTCTCCTGGACTGGGGTTGATCTTCTGGTCCTCCCAGGAGTTTCCTAGCCTTTATTTCCAGGGATTTACCCCAATTTAACCACTGTGGCTCCACCTGAGTCACATGGCAGGGAAAGAAATGGATTCAGAAGAAAGCAAACAACTTTCTGTGCACATTAAGGATTATGAATCTTATTTTGTGGTCTCTGTTGCAGAATTAATAAATATTCAGCATCTCTCTTTAGCTTCTTACATGTATTTTTTCTATAGATAGTTACAGAATCTATCTATTCATGATAATAGAAGTGAAACAGTTTGAGGCAGTACCCAACAAATCAGCCACTGTTTTTCCCCCCTCAGGATTAATCTCTTTACCTTTTTATTGCATTTACTTTAAAGAACAGATCCATTTAGATTTTTTTTTTAGTATTCTACATGTACAGCAAATCTGTCACTTAAAGTTTAGTCCCTGACTTTGCTTAATGGGATTTTCTCTATTTATGCATATCTCAGTTTTTCTTGCTGCTAATAATTGATGCCAGCTTTCAAATTACTTAAGACTGACTTTTTTCATAATTTAAATGTAATTTTTCTGTTGCTAAAGAAACTCTTTGTGTTACCCAGTGTGCAGTAGTCATCACATGGATATCCATAATTTTCTGGAGCTAGAAGAAAGCAGGGATAAGTAGGAATTAAGAGACATTTGGCTACCACATGGCAATCAGAAGCTGCCTCAAGGCTGGCTCTTGCATCCTGCAGTTTGGGATCAGGGTTGAGTCGTGTTCTGTTCACTCTCAGTCCATCTCAGGGAAAAATAAGATTTAAAATGGCCTTTTGGACTTTCTAAATAATAAAGATCATTATTGTTTAGACTTGACAGGAGGTGGGGGAGGTCACAAAGCATCTGGTGCTGGAAGTGCCTGCAGAACAGGTAAATCATTTCCCCCTGAGGCCAAACACCTTGGAGAAGTCTCTTCCATGTTTCCCATGGCAGCTGGAGCCCTTGGCTAGAGCTTTCTGTAATATCCTGTCTCTTCTGGCCACTTGCAGAATGGGTTTGCATTTGCCCTGAAAACCCTATTGCTCTGGAAGTGGTCACTTAAAGCAGCCTCTAAGTCCTCCCTAATGAACTTCTGTTCCTCTTGGAACTTAGTTAGGTTATGTAATGAAACTGTGGAATTAAAAAGAGGACAGCAGAGAGAATCACTTCATGGAAATCTGCAGGACGTGGCTAAAACATTTCTATTCTGGAGCTGGGAATGTCCCTTTCTGTTTGGTGTCACTACATCAGAAATCCATCCTTTAAACTGCTTTTAAAATAGAGATTTTCCTCATCTCTTTGTGTTTGAGAAGTTTTAATTTGCACAATCTAAAACCAATAGAACACCATCTTATGAGATTTTAGGTGAGGAAAAGAGAATTGATTGATATTTTCCTAATAAGTCTTATCAGCACAGCACTCAAACTGGCCTCAGCAAGTGGAGATCTTTCCTTGTATGTGGTTTATTTATATAAAATTATACCTGCACACTTTCTGTTGTAGAGATAGAAAGATACCTCCTGGCACTGTGGATTTAATTAGAAGAAAAGTACTGTGGAGGGTTGATGGAATGAAATTGCTGTTCACAGACTTAATTCTTATTTATTATTAGAGAACCATCAGAGCTGATGAATTACAGGGGGGAATCACAGTGGCTTATTTTGTAATGAGCTCTGAAACACCAGCAAACATTTTCTTCTGTCTTGAAGTGAAATTCAGCCTCTTTAAAGGTTAATAATGAGGACAAAGCAGCAGCCTGGATGGTTTGCAGAAGGCTCTGGATCCTCTCCACGTGGAAACATAATTACTCAGGACTGGGAAGCGTGCATGCATCCATCAAGGATTCTGCTGTAATGTGTTTTTCCAGCATGGTGTGAGATGAAGTGCAAGATTTCCCTTTAATGGCTCTGGTGGCTGCTTTTCAAAGTCTTGAAGGGGAATAACCTCTTTTATCTCCCTTTGGAAAGCCCCCCAATCATAAATATTGTGGGCTTTCTGTTTTGGTGTGCTGCCATAGTGAGTAAACGTCAGCTTTCACCCTGCACCTGCTGCTGCCAGGCTGCACATGTGGCTCCACAAAAATTCTGTTTGTAGCCACATAAATAAATGACCAAATCCCCTCTTGCAGCAGCCTCAGCACCTATTGGCAGCCCCCTCCCCACCTGTGCTAATAATGACCTCACCCAAAGAGCTGCTGGGGCTGCAGTGTGCCAGATGTGCTCCTGATGGGATAAGAGCTTTCTTTCCCCTCCTTCCATAGTGTTGGGCTTGTGGAGGTTATTATGGAGAATTAAAATTAAGATGAACCACTTCAAGATTGGAATTCTGTCTGGTTTTCCTTAGAACATGCCAGAATTTGTAAAGAGGAAAAACACTTCTGGTGGAAGCATTCCCTGCCCAGGCCAGGGTGTGGAAGGAGATGAGCTTTAAGGTCCCTTCTACTCAAACTATTCTTTGATGGCAAAAAAATGGCAGAATTTGCGATTCTCAGGTTATCCATGGAGGTCTTTGCCAACCTTAATGATGATCAGCAGGGCTGACAAAAAATCTTGGATGAAAACTGAAAAAAATAAAGCACATAAGGAAGGAGATCATGGGAGGTGCTAAACATATTTCAGGATTTAGGATATTAGTCAGGATTTTTGTCCAGGGAAGCTGCCATTTAAATAATGGACTGGGCAAACCTGGTAGCTCAACTTTTTAAATCCTTGCTTCTCTTTTGGAATGAAGTCTAAAAGATTTTGCAGCAGGTCAAAGAGGAGCTGTGTATCTGATGCAGCTGAAACACAGAGGTGATTGTAGGAATCGTCCTCCTTTTTATAACCATTTTATTCCACAAGGTTGGATACTCTTAGTTCCCATTTGGAAGTTGTTTTTCCATCAATTAAGTTTATGTGAAAGAAAACAGCTGGCATTTATCCAGGAAAAAATATCCACAGGCTGTGAGGGAAATAAACTCAACATAAACGTGTGGGTCAATTCTTGGGTCGATATTTGCTCTGTATAATACTTAGAAAAGCAACACAAGGAAGTAAATTTCAGATTTAAGGATATAATGTTTAGATCTACTGTTATATAAATTTCTGGTCTTTTATTGTTTTGTTTTATATTGTTTTTTTTCCAGAATGAAGCTCCTGCAAGGATATCAAAGCAGCCTTCAGTAAAAGCACCAAGGCATCCCTCCAAGCCTGGAGGAGAAGGTAACCACAGGGAGGATATTGTTATTTCTGTCAGATATCCTGCAGGGTTATTGAGTAGGAATAGCAGAAATATTGAAATATCCCTGTTTATTATTGCCAGGGTTTGATTTGTACTCCCAGTCTGCATTTGTGAATCCAAGAGGCAATTTTCCTGCCTGGATTTGGGATATAGGAAGTGAGATTCAGTTCAGTTTGCTCTCGTTCCCCATGCACAGGTGCAGACAGAAATTCAGCTTGCTTTTGGTAATTTCTGTGTAATTACTCTGTAAACGAGCTTTTGGACTCATCTGCAACTATTTCTGACATGTAACATTTGTTAAATGTTTGCAGCAGAGCAAAGTGAAGGTTGCAATGGTTTTAATTTGGTTTAATAGACAGTTGGTCCAGGCTTTCCAAGTAAATTATTTCTCTATGGAGGTGCTTCCTTGCAATTCTGATGTTGCATTTTGTGTTTGGTTCATTAACTTATTGTTAAATGTTTCATTCTCTTATCCCCCTACATTTTCCCCAAGTTGATTTTTCCCTTAAGTTGTACCTTCCCTTAAAGCTGTCCCTCAAGCTTTTCCCCTCCCTTTGTTTTAGTCCATTCCCTGCCTGTCAAGCTGACCCTGCCCCTCTTTCCCTGCCTGTCAAGGCAACCCTGCCCTCTTTCCCTGCCTCTCAAGCTGACCCTGCCTCTCTTTCCCTGCCTCTCAAGCTGACCCTGGCTCTGTTTCCCTGCCTCTCAAGCTGACCCTGCCCCTCTTTCCCTGCCTGTCAAGGTGAGCCTGCCCTTTTTCCTGAATGTTCCCTGCCACTCATGCCTGGGCCAACCCCTGATTGAAACACTCCACTTGCAAATCCCCTAATCCATGAGGCCCCATTGGCCCCATTTCCCTCTCGTGGCCCTATCCTGATTGGTCCTACAGTGTTGATGCAATCCCCTTGCTCCACCCTTGAAATCCCCCTATTGGTTGGTTTTCTGGATCCACCCCCTGGTTTGTAGCTGTTTTTAAACCCTTGCACCGAGGTTCTTTGGGTTTTTATGCTTTACCTGTTTCTCATGGAGTAAACTTTCCCTGTGGAACCTCAAGACAAAGAGCCTCCTCCTTCCTCCTTTGCCTGCTCCTTTCCATGGCAGAGTGCACTGCAGAGCTTGCAGCTCTTCAGGTTCAGCTGTGGGCACACCCCAGTGCCCAGGTGTGGGTACACCCCAATCCCCAGCTGTTCCTCACTCCTGTAGTGGCTACCAGAGTGTTCAGAGCTAGCCCAGGTTCTGGTGGGCTTCAGCATTGTGTCACCAACTTCTGTAGTTCAGCCTTTAAATATTGTGTTTACACACTGACTGGAAAGTGAATTATGTGCAGAATATCCCAAATATTGCACATCAGGAGGAAAGGAATCTTAGCTTAGCACTGCCATCCCTTTGTGTAGGAAAACAAGAGGAGGAGCCTGGATAAACTCCTGGATGAGGAATAAAAGTGGCTTGTACCCAGAGCTCAGACAGCAGCAGAGGAACTGCAATTTCTGTTTGTATTTCAGAGCCTTTCCCCTTCTCTTATTTCAGTGATTGTGCCCCTGGTATTCGAATCCTAAAGAAGAAGAATAAAACAATAAATCACTTTAATGTCTCTGTTCAGGAGATTCAGTGACACCAGTGAATTGATGCCTGTTAATTACAGCCAGTTCTGGTTAAAAATTGGTGCATGAAAATCTTCATGCACTTAATTTTCCAATCTCATTATTAATAATTTATATAAAGAGATCATGTGTTGCTGGATGTCTTCCCAAGTTCCCACTATTTTTTTTGGATTTCTGTTTTAGGTTTCCATGTGTCTGAGGCAAAATATTGGAGTTATATCAGTCTTGCTTTCAGGATAATGAATGGCCTTGTTTAGGCACCTTAAATATGTTGGAAAACCCCCCTGTATGCGTGTTAATTTAGGAGCCTCATTCCAGTTGGTGCTAGAAAATTGAAATTTTTATGTCACATCTCCTGTGCTGTGAAGTCTGAGTAATTTGGCAGCTGAAAAACCCCTGTCTGGATTCCATTAAAACTGCAGCCTTATTTTACTACTTTGTGATCCTTAGCTGATCCTATAACTTCTTTTATTTCCCAAAATTTCAATATTCATTTTATATGGCACTAAACTGTAAGGACCAGACACATTATATTTATGGGATTGTCTCTTTAACACCAGAATCCAGTTTTCCTGATAAGTTTAATACAGGGAATGACTTTAGTAAAATGAGTATTTTAAAATACTCCTCTTTCCTGATGTAGCACTCAAACTGTAGTTTATCAGAGCCAGGAATATTTTGGGGCATTGCCCCTCTTTCTTTTCTGACACAGTGGGATTGCCACAGGTGAATAATCCACAGAGTTGGAAAACTTTCTGGAGCTTTCTGATGCATGTTGCACACTGGTGGGGATGATCAGAGCTTTCGGTTTTATCTTATATTAATTGGAAATAAATCAATGTACAACAGGAGGAAATGTCTCTTCTCTGTGGGCAGATAAATTGCAGAGGTTTATACTGAATATTTCAGCTTTCAGGAGTTCAGTCAGCGCTCATTTAAAAAGTCTTTGTGCACCTTGAATGTGATTTATTGACACTGAAGAGGGTTTATTAAACTAGGGTAGCCCTTAAAGAAGTCCTAGCAGGTATTTAGCATGGCTTTTTATTTTGGATTTTTATTGGCTCTTGGGTTTCATTTGACTATAAACTGTTTTGTTACAGGAGCTGTGGACACGAGGAGTGTGGCAGATGGGATTTCAGAGGATGGTGCTGCTGAGCTGCAGGAGAGAAATGAACTAGACCTTGCAGAAAAACAGAAGGGTAGGGAAAGTTAAAGGGTGGCTGCCATGGAAAGCCCAGCTGGAGTGTTTGGGTCAAATGCATGCAGCTAAATGATGTAAGGAGGGTGATTTGTACTTAATCCAAGTGCTGCTGTGTGTTTTAATCACATCTGATTCATGAAAAATCAGTCCATCCCCTGATAAAGCAATTACTTTTATTTTCCTTTTCCTATTCTTCTGTTTTCCAAGAGGCAAATGCTGCACCTGAATCCCTTGGTGACTCTGTAAGAAGGGAATCTTTGCATGTTGCCTTTGTGTGAAACTATTTGGGAGTCTCAGTGTTTGTTTTTTACAGTATTCCAGAGGAAAATTCCATCCCTGCATTCTTTCTTACTCCTCCATTTCCCCCCCAAGCTGGATATTGCTCCCAAGACATGGATGTGGATCCAGCTACAACACACGCAGAGCCATGGAAGCAAAGTGCAGGAGGAGGAGCTGAAATTGCAGCAAAAAGCTGCATTTTTGTTCTCTCCAGCTGCAGATGCTTGAGCTGGTTGGGAGGATGGATCCCATGGATGTGGGAGGTGTTCCCAGCCCACCTTTGGCCTCCAGGGCCTCATGGCTGTGGCAGCCTAATGAAATATGGATGGATGGCCAAGACATTTGTGTGACCTTCCCCAGCTGGGAGAACTTCCATGCGAATTCCCTTTCATCTCTTGGAGCTGTCTTGTCCATTGGAATACATCTGGGGTGGAAAAGAAATTTATGGTATAATTGGGATGGATGTAAGAGGAGTACCCCCAGGTTCATTATGGATTTGGATTGGATCCCCTGGTGGTTTAAGAATCAAACATTCAGGATCAGAAGAATAATGAGAGTTGGAAAAGATCTCCAAAATCATCAAGTGTTTTTTACCTTTACCATCAAGCTCAGTCTTTATTTTATTGACTGATCTTGTTTTTCAGTTTTATTCACCAAGGCACTGTAAACTCCTCATTTTTTAGGTTCAGGACCTTTAAGATCCAAATCCAAGCCACTCCATGAGCCCAGGATTATAAAACATTGTTTATTAGCTGAAGTAAACGGATTTTCCTGGATCTTTTAGAGCATTATTTCTGTCTGTTTCAGTTATATTTTGTTGCAGAGCAACAAGGCTCTGTATCCCAGTTTTCCTGGCCTTGGGAGTAGTTCCCAGGTTCTGGATGTAATTCCTGTTGAGTGCTTCATGCCTAACTTGATCAGATTGCAGAATAAATAGAACTTTTCTAAAAAATCAGTCTATTTGTTATTTACAGATTAATTTGCCAGAGACTCAATAACATTCCTATGACAAAAGAGCAGCATCATAATTGAAAACTTAACAGAAAAAAGTGCTTTTTAATAAATCAAGCCATTCTCTAGTGCTTTTTGCCCTTTTTGTGATGTATTACAGAATTTTTAAGCATAATTGGGCTGAATTTAAATACTTTGAGTAGACTTTACTCAAGGAGTAGCCACCACCTCAACCAAGAATCCCAGCAGGGGAAGATAAGAGGTTAAGGGAAACAAAAGCATTGAGTGAGATGATGTCATTTCACAGAGGGGGGAATTGCACAATGTTAAGAAACTTATAAAAATGAAGAAATTTAAGTGGTTTTTTTCACTGCAGTGCTAAGATTCCAAATCCTGTCATAAAAACCTGAGGTTTTCCTGGCCCAGCTAAGCCCCACTTTTATGGTGTTTTGTTTCATAGAAGGAGAAGCAGAGAACGCAGCTCCTGACAAGCCTGAAAATGAGGAAGCACCACCTGATGTCCCACCTCGGCCTGCCCAAAGGTGTGTTTCCATCCTTTCTTCCCTTCTCCATTCATAAACTGCTCCATGGAGTAAAAATTTTAGTAAAATTTTTGAGGAGAGCATTGCATTTCCTGTGTGCATTCCATAAGGATGGCATTACGGGTAAGGTGAACTTGCTTTTCAATTTGAATGTTTGAAATTTTTTTTTTGTTTTTTTTTTTTGCTCAGCAAAGGCTTGTGTTGCTGTGTTACTGTGTGTGCAGGCACCCCTGTGGCAGGGAGGAATGATGAATCTGACTCCATGTTCTCAGCAAGCTAATTTATTACTTTATGATACTGTATGATATTAAAAAATACTATACTATACTAAAGAATACAGAAAGGATACTTACAAAATGGTAAAAGATAATGAAAACTCATTACTCTTTCCAGAGTCCTGACTCTTCCAGAGTCTCTGCTAAAAAGACAATAATGAAAACTCCTGACTCTTTCCAGAGTCTCTTTTCCAGAGTCTCAACCCAGGATTGTGCAGGGGGCAATTTGGGCTGTTTAGGGGAAGGATCAGGAAGTAGTTTAGTTAAAAAGGCCAGCTTTGGGAGTTGGAGATGAGGGTTTGAGTCCTTTCTTCCTGAGATGGGGTGGTGGGATAACTCTAAGAAGGGGTTTAGTCTTCAATCTTTAGCTTACAAGACCAATGTTTTTTAAACTATTAGAGTTAATTAGAGTTTGAGTAGTTTATTTTCTAGGGTGGCTGCAAGGGGGAATAAAACTAGGATAATTGTCAAGTAAGTGAATGAGGCTAGTTGGCCAATGATGATGAATGGGTGTTCTGCTGGTTGGCTGTCTACTCAGGTTAGAATGAGCCAAAACAACTCACAGCAGAATGCAATGGAACAATCACCTGTGGGTAAACAATCTCCAAACACATTCCACATGA
>JAWWEY010000002.1:5458880-5483667 GCA_035582745.1 Loriotus luctuosus
TGGGGGTGGCTGCAGGTACCTGCGCTGTGCTGCGGAAGCGGCCACGGCTGGATTGCTGCTCCTGTGTGCGCTCCAGGGCTGCACCTGGCAAAGAGCGAGCGCAGCCAGAGCTGAGGGGCTGCGGGAGAGGCCGGAGAACACAGCCCAGCCCTGCGCTCCCCAGGCAGGGAGAGCCCCGGGATGCCTCAGGGGATGGAGCACGGCCCCTGCGGGGTGTCTGCCCTGCCTCTGGTCCATCCTGTCCGTGGGCATGTCCCCAGGGGATGGGATGGCATGGCATGGCATGGCATGGCATGGCATGGCATGGCATGGCATGGCATGGCATGAGGCCAAGCATGCTGCAGGCACCAATCCGGCAGCCCAGCTCTGCCACTCACCCCGCTGTGGCAGCTGGAATGGCACCACCTCCTCGGTCTCTTGTGCTGGGGCAGCTCCAGGGCCTTCTTCCTCCTCCTCTAGCCAGGCCATCTTGAGCACTCTTGGGGCTCTCTGCTCCATGTCAGTGACTGGAGCTACTGGCAGGACAGATGTCTTGGAAAAGCTCCGGGGCACCAAGTCCCACACTCTGTCCTCGAGGGCAGCTGCAGATAAGAAGCCTCAGGGAGACCACGGGTCAGCAAGTCCTGTGGTCTGGCCTCGAGCTCAGCTCCAGGAACAACTCCTTGGAAAAGCTCCAAGTGGGACAGGAACGAGCGCGCTGTGCGGGGGCTCCTCACGGCACCGCTCTGTCCCGTTCTGCCCCACTGCGTGTTCTCAGCACCTGAGCAAGCTTCTATTTCCCACGTGTCACAAAGGGGCCTTGGATACCGGGTTCCATTCCATGCCACGGTCACCGTGCTGCAGCCCTTGCACAAACTGCCGCCTGCCCTGGGGCCAGCCCCAGCCCAGCCAAAGTGGCCCAGGCTGGAAGGAATGCCTGGGCCCAGGTGTCTAAGGCAGCCCGACAGGATCTTTAGGAAGGGCTCAGAGCATCAGCAAACGCTGCCCTGCTCTGCGGGCTCAGGGCAGCAGAAGGAGCCCCCAGGGCTGCCGAGGCAGCCGCGCTGGCAAGGGCACGGGGCCTTGCAGGGAAGCTGGCACGGCCTCCTTGGGACACGTCCCGGCCGCTGGCCATCCTAAAGCCGCGGCTGTGACACGCACAAGGAACGGGTGGGCCCGGGCACGAATGCTGCTCTGAGCCCTGGGGCCCGGGCAGCGCTGACAGCAGCAGCTGTGGCAGAGTCCCTGCCCAAGCAGAGCTGCCACCCCCCGAGCCCTGGCAGCGCTGGTGCCCGTCTCCTACCCCAGAGACCTGTGCCCCCAGGGGGCTTCTGTGCCACAGGGAGCCAAAACCCACGTGCATTGGGGGCTGATGGTAGGAGCACCTAGAGAAACTGCTGGCAACACTTGGTATCTGTCAGATGATGTTGCTCCCTCCTGAAATGTATTTTTCCATAGCAGGGATTAGCAGCTGCACAAAAGCACCAACAGCTTCTGCATTTCACAGGACAGAGAGACTCTACAGAGACACAATCATGTCTCTTTGGACTTTTCTGCATGTTTTTCATGCCTTCTGGAATAAAAAAACAGTCGAGTTTAAAGTTTAGTGCAGCATTGTTTGTGTGTCTGAGGCCAGCAGCTAATATCCTGTGCATTGGGAAAGTGCAGAAGACAGGGATAACTCTCAGAGGAGAAAGACAAGGTGTTCTGCATCTCTGAGTATGGTGCAAGCACCCTAAAGGAGCAGCCAATGCAAGTGCTGAAAGTAGACTTGCTGTTCTTGTGCTCATTCCTGAGCCCGCTCTGGTGCTGTTTCTATGGGGCCCAGAGCCGCCGGGGCAGCAGCGACTCCGCAGCTCTGCTGGAGGAGACACGGCCGCCCTCGCCATGGTGGCAGCAGCTCTCTGCGCCCAGAGCTCTGCGTCAGGGGGGCCTCGGTCACGGCAGCGTGGCCTGGGCAGCCGCCAGGGCCCGGGCTGGCTGCCAGCCCTGCATCTGCCCCCTGCCCCTTATTAGCAGCACCCAGACAGCAGCCCCTGGAGGGCCCCGTGCCCTCCGTGCAGAAATGCTGCAGCCTTTTTTGAAGCATCTCCTTTCGAAGCTGTTTGGAGCAAGGCCACAAGGGCAGCCATTTCAAGTCCTTGCACACACACATACACACAGAGCACAGATAGCTCAGCAGAGGAAAGACAGGAAGGGTCTTTGTATGATGTATTCCAGCAAAGGTTTATTGCATCCACCATGCCAAAGGGATCAGAGACAAAGACCTGGACATATGCTCTGCACCAGGTTAAGTAGGGGTCAGTGGGAAAACGGGGCAGCACAAAGGGCAGTGCAAAGGGATTGGCTTTCAGGGAAGACAGGGCCGGCCACCAGGGGTACCATAACCAATGAGGAAACAGGGAAAGGAGAAACCATGAGATTTTGGGACATATGGGGGAAGGAACAGGGGTGGATCATAGTGTTGCAAGGCTCCATGGCAGAAGTCCAGAAGTCTTCTCTTTCAGCCTAGGTGGGAGACTCTATTGTATATTCTTCCAAGGCAAGGCCTTTGGGATTTCCCTGAAGGGTTCAAAGGATTCCACACGTTTTATATAGGAAAGGACTGAACAAAAAGCACAATTTTCACATCCAAGGCAGACAAATGATATGAGGAAAATAATTTCCAGAAAGGAACCTTATCTCAAGAATTTATGATGCAAGCTAACTGCCATGTGAATCAGTGAAAGCCTGGCTCCTTTACTTTTCAGCAGGAAGTATTTCCCCATGTAAACAGATACCAGTGCTATTGTTAGTGTTGGATCCCCCAGGATGGTGTCATGCACAGCATACAGTACAGCTGGGTCAGGAGATGCAGGGAGAGAAGAGCAGCAACCTCTCTGAACGCATCATAAGGACTTAAAGCTAGCAAAGAGTATCCAAAGAGGGGCATGAAGATGATGAGGGGACAGGAAGGAAGATGTATGAGGAATAGCTGAGGTCAATTGGCTTGTTCAGCTTGGAGAGGAGGAGGAGGAGGAGAGAGAGGGAGGAGGTCTCAGCATGGCCTGCATCTTCCTCCCGAGGGACAGCTCCAATCTCTGCTCTCTGTGACAGGGACAGCACCTGAGGGAATGGCTGGAGCTGTGTCAGGGCAGGCTCAGGTGGGAGATCAGGAAAAGGTTCTGTCCCCCAGAGGGTGCTGGGCACTGCCCAGGCTCCCCAGGGAATGGGCATGGCCCCAGGCTGCCCGAGCCCAAGGAACATTTGAGCAGTGATCCCAGGGTGGGGTTGCTGGGCTGTCTGTGCAGGGTTGCACTGCAGGATGCTTGTGGATCCCTTCCAAGCGAAGATGCCGGAAGCTGCGCTGCGGGAAAACCGAGATAAGATCGGTGAAATGATCAGAAACGGGGAGAAAGGAGCCCACAAAAAGCTGCGGGAAGCTGTCCGGCCTGTGCCCCCGCTGTCCCGGCTCCGCAGCGGGAGCCGCCGCGCCCTGAGGGGAACCAGCGGCCGGGCCGGGCCGGCATGGGCGGCTGAGGGAGGAGAGGCCGCGGGGCCGCGGGGAGGATCCACCTTAAAGGGATCAGGAAGCGAAGCGGGGCCAATCAGGCCGGGAAGGAGGAGCCGAGGGAGGGAGCGGGGCAGGGCGAGAGAGCGGGGCCGGCGGGGCGCGATGGCGGAGGGCGGGGACGCGCCCGCCCCGGGCAGGTACCGTGGGCAGGGGGGTGCCGGGGGACGGCGGGGTCGGAGGGCTTTGCCAGCCCTTTGCCAGCCCTTTCTGACCCGCCGTGTGCCTCTCTCCAGCGCAGGTCGCAACCTGAAGGAGTGGCTGCGGGAGCAGTTCTGCGACCACCCGCTGGAGCACTGCGAGGACACCCGGCTGCACGACGCGGCCTTCGTGGGGGACCTGCCCACGCTGCGCAGCCTGCTGCAGGACGAGAGCTTCCAGAGGTGGGCATGCCTGCCACACACACCTTAAAGAGCGTCCAGTGCCACCCTGGGATACCTGCCCCCCTCCCAGGGTGCACCAAGCCCCTCCTGCCTGGCTTGGGAAACTTCCAGGGATGGGGGTTTCTGTGGGAGAGGTGTCAGGGAGGATGCTGCGCTCGCCGTCCTCACAGCTGCACCTTTTCGGGGCTCCCATCTCAGCCCGTTTTCTTGTGCGAGGTGCCGGGGTGTTCTTCCCACTGTTTCCACAGCCTGCACCTTTTGGGGGCTCCCATCCCACCTGCTGGTTTTGGGGAGAGGTGTTTCCTAGGATGTCCTCACTGTCCCCACAGCCTGCTCCTTTTGGTGAGCCCCATCTCGTCCGGTTTTTTCATAGCATGGTTTGGGTAGGAAGGGACCTTAAAGCTCATCTTATCCTACCCTCTGCCACAGGCAGGGACACCTTCCACTATACCAGGTTGCTCCAAGCCCTGTCCAGCCTGGCCTTGGACAATTCCAGAGATGGGGGTTTTAATGGGAGAGGTGTCAGAGTGGGAGGATGCTCTCCTTTCCCCCAGATAATTCCCCTGGTTTCCCAGGAGGCAGATCTCACAGCTGCTCATGAGGCTGTGGCAGCTGTGCATGAACTCTTTGCAGATCAGGATAGGAATGTGATACCAGGAAAACGGGAGCCTACGGATAATGGGGAAAACATACAAAAGGGATTATAATCAACTGTAAACCTGAAACACCCCATGTTACAAAATCTGCCCAGTGCTAACCCTGTGACTGTGGGGATAGTTAATTAATTTTCCTGCATCATGGAGAAATCTGCTTAGAGTGCTAAATGTTTCCCAGCCTCAAAAAAAAAAAAAAAGGTGTTATTTCAGCAAAAAATGAGAATGAGCCAGCCCTTCTCTCTGCTACCTGGGCAGCTGGGGCTCTTGGGACCTTTGGGCTGAGGGTTTTTTGGGGGAAAAAACACGGAGTTTGACAGGAAGAGGAGGGTGGGGCCCACAACTCCATTCAACAGGTGATGGAGTGAGCAGAGAAGTGATGCCTTTGAATTGGGAGGCAGATATGGACCTGAAAGCTCATTCTGATGCTAACCTGGAAACGGGCAGGGACACCTTCCACTGGGCCAGGTAGCTCCAAGCCCTGTCCAGCCTGGGCTTGGACCCTTCCAGGAATGGGGCAGGCACAGCTTGTCTGGGCTGCCAGTTTGAGACATCTCCCTTTAAAAGGGACGGAGGGGAGAGGTTGTTTTGGTTTTTTTATAGGTGATTTTTGAGGCGGGGTTTGTGCAGGTGGTGCAGCCCCTGGCACAACTAAAGCCCACTGTCCAAGCAGCCAGGTGATTCTGTTTCACCCGTCCAGGCAGCATCTGTCAGGTGATTGACAGGAGCTTTTTGGGGCTGCTAAAAGTGCCAGAAATCAGAGAATCATATCCTGAGTGGACGGGACCCACAGGATCATCCTGCCCAAGCCCTGTCCCTGCACAGGCACCCAACAATCATCTCTAAGAGCGTTGTTCACGCACTCTTGGAGCTCTGGCAGCCTCAGGGCCGTGCCCATTCCCTGGGGGAGCCTGGGCAGTGCCCAAGCTCCCAAAGGGCACCCTCCTGGAGGGATTGGGGCTGCTCTGACCGTGTTTTTCCTCCCTCCCTGGCAGCCGGATCAACGAGAAGTCGGTGTGGTGCTGCGGCTGGCTGCCCTGCACGCCGCTGCGCATCGCCGCCACCGCCGGCCACGGGCCCTGCGTCGACTTCCTGCTGCGCAAGGGGGCCCAGATCGACCTGGTGGACGTCAAGGGGCAGACAGCCCTCTACGTGGCCGTGGTCAACGGGCACCTGGAGTGTGCCAAGATCCTGCTGAAGGCCGGCGCTGACCCCAACGGGAGCCGGCACCACCGCAGCACGCCGGTGTACCACGCGGCGCGGGTGGGGCGCGCCGACATCCTGCGGGAGCTCATCAGGTCAGAGCTGGGGGCTGACTCTACCTTTCCCCCTTTCTGCTGCTCTCTTGGGATGCCTTCCCTCCTCACCTGGCTGCAGCCTCCACGCCTCTTGGACTGGAGAGGAGAGGGTGGAGAGGTACCCAAAGGGGCATCCTTGGGTTTCCCATCACACCTGTTCCAATCCAAGCCCGAGAGAGGATCTCTGATTCTGAGCCTGCCATCCAGTCACATCCAAACCGTGCAATCCTCCCCAGTTCCACCATGCCCATGGCTGGAGTTACAAGGGAGATGAATTCCCCCAGAAAACTTCCCTCAGGGGTGTTGGGTTTTCCCTCAGGCAGCACCAGCAGGGCTCAAGTCGTAGCAGGAGGCTGTGGGAACTTGAATTGCTCCTTCTGCCTTTAAATCTTCCCATTTAAAAAGGAAATGACCAGGCATGCCCTGGTTATTCTTTCTTTTTAAATAGGAAGATTTCTGTCCAAGGGATTGTTCTGGACAGCTATGTGGGCCGTGGATGCCAAATAATAAGGGATGATAATGGGAAAAATGTAGGTTGTAGGGAGAAATAGTGAAAGAGAACAAAATTGAAGGAATCCCTTTGATGACCTCAAATGCTAGAAAATAACAAAAGGATTTGAATAGGAAAATATTCAAAATCCTTGGGGATTTTTTTGCTTTTTTGAATTTTCATACAAGTACTGCTTGGAGGAAGAAGGGGAGATAATCCCCCCCTCCTTACTCCTTTCCCAACAAGCTGAGAGGAGGATGTTCCCATCAGCACAGGCTTGTTGATACAGGGTTCAGCTCTCTGCATTCCCAAAAATCTCCCCTGCTCTCTCCGCCCAGGCAGGGTGAAATGTAGCAAATGGTATTTCAGCAGCACAGGGAGGGCTGATGCCTTGATTTATGTGTCTGCTCCTTGGGATAGCTCACCAGCAATATTAAAAGCAAGATTTTGGACAACTTTCAGGATTAAAAATTAACTGGAGTTTGTCCAATCTCTTTTTATTAGGCAATGTCTCTCCCAAGGCTGCTAAGCTAATACCAAATTGTCAGATTGCCCAAAATTTCAAATATCTCAGAGTAGAGATTTCAAAGATCTGTGCAGAGTTACTTAGTGAGAAATGCAGCCTTTATGTTACAGGGATATTCAAAATGTTAGATCTGCAGGATTTGTTTGGGAGAGTGCAATGAGGAAGACACTTTTCCTGAGATTGGAGGGAATGTTTTGAGAGAACCTGAACCCAGTCAGGTGTGCTGCAGGTGTGTAAACATCACCTGGTTTGAAAATCCTGTTGGGATCCCCGAGCATTCCTACAAGTGCTGAAGCAAGCAAGAGGTGAAATCCTATCCATGAACAGTAAATCCACACTGGGAGGCTGCTGGAAATATTCAGGGTTCTAATGCCAGGGTATAAATGGCATTCCTGATAATTTGGGATCATGCTGTGGTGGGATCCACTGCTACCTGCAGTGGAACTGAGGGTAGCAAGGATGAGAGGATCCTTTTGCCAGGCTAAAGCTGGGAAAAAGAGAGCTGCCAGATCACCCCCATCCCTCAGGTGCATGCCTGACCCTGCTAAAAGTAGAATTCAGGGGTTTGCTTTGAATTGAGGGCTTCCACTGAGAATTTTGATGGCAATAATGGGGGAAGAAGGGACTGAAATGGAGGTGGATCTGCTGTCTGCTCAGGAGGCAGTGGCCTTTAAACAGCCCCGTGGAAGTCCCAGAGCAGCACAGATAACGCTGTCCAAATGCTTGTGTAATCTGATTTTAAGGGGAAAAATACACTTTGTGCCATTTGCAGCTCTTAGAGGAGTCTCTCAGCCCTTGTTCTGGGTGTGCTTAGCTGGAATGAGACTCTTGCCATGCTCAGAGCTGCAGGATTTGGTTAAAGATTTGTCGGATGGGGAGCAGTCCCCGCTGGTTTCGGCGAGAACCGTGCCTGCTTTGAGGTAGGATTTGTCCCCAGGTATTTTCCTTAGTTTTATGAAATTCTGAAAGGAATATCATGCTGTCTAGGGAAAAACCTGGTTCTCTGAGTGCTCAGTTTGCAATCTGGGGAGGGAGACTGGTGGGTGAAGGAACCTTTATTCCCTCTGTGGGTAGAACGGACAGGGCTTTGGATTAAAACCAGCTACTCCTTAGGGATTGTGCTGTCTTCCTCCTTCTTCCCATCCAAGCTGCATGAGAGGTACATGGAATTACTGTCTGAGGGAATCCCCAGTAGATTCCAGCCCCTCCAGCTCCTTCAGGAGCAGGGATTTGTCACGGGTGTTTCACTGTGGAGTGCAGGTTCCTGTTTCCATTTCCCTGCTGTTTGGGATCGAGTGCTGTGTTGCTTTTTTGGCCCGTTTTGTCCTGGTAGGAAAGTTATTTCAGCATCCCTGTTCAGTGGAGCCATCTGGAAACATCCCTGCTCCCCAGGCAGCTCATTAGCATCCAGCATTATGTGGTGCTGGCTCAGGGCTGAGCCATCCCTGGTGCCAAGGCACGAGAGGAGAGAAAATATAGCTAAAAGTTCCTGGGCCAAGATAAGGAATGGGAGAGATAAGAAGTGGGGGAGATAAGGAAGGGGAGAGATCACTAAATACCATCATGGGCAAAATGACAAGTCTGAAAAACCACTCAGCTTAGGTATATCAGTTTAATTTATCCCTAATAAAAACAGAGCAGGGTAAGGAGAAGTGGAATCAATCTTAAAAAACACCTTCCCCCACCCCTCCCTCCTTCTCAAGGGGGAAGCTTCTGAAAATACCACCCCTGTACCCTCCCACCACCATGCAAACCCAGTCCATCAAGGGCAAGGATGTTGCTGTTCCTCCTCTCTCCAAATCCCAGGCTGTTGTGGACAGGGAAATGTCATTGCTTCTGGGAGATCACACTGTGTTGTCCCCACTCAGAAGTGCTGCCAAGCCCATCTGAGGGTAGGGATCACAGAATCACAGAATAATGAGGTTGGAAGAGACCTCTAAGATCATTGAGTCCAACCTATGCCCTAACACCTCACCTAGACTACAGCACCAAGTGCCATGTCCAGTCTTTTTTGAAACACATCCAGAGATGGTGATTCTACCACCTCCCTGGGAAGAGCATTCCAGTACTTTATTATTCTTTTGGGGAAAACTTTTTCCCTAATATCCGACCTGTGCCTTCCCTGAGGTAGCTGGAGACTGTCCTCTGGTTCTGCCATTGCTTCCTGGTGGAGGAGACCGACCCCACCTGTCTGCAACCTCCCTTCAGGAAGGTGTAGAGAGCAATAAGGTCACTTCTAAGCCTCCTCTTCTCCAGGCTAAACAGCCCCAGTTCCTTCAAACATTCCTCATAGGGTTTGTGTTCCCAGCCCTCACCAGCCTTGTTGCCCTGCTCTGGATGTGCTCAAGCATCTTGACATCCTTCCTAAACTGAGGGGACACAGCACTCGAGGTGTGACCAGTACAGGGGCAGGATGACCTCCTTGCTCCTGCTGGCCACACAAAGTCAGAGCAGGGTAATGAGAAGTGGAATCAATCTTCAAAACCACCTTCTCTCCTTCTCAGGGGGGAAGCTTCTGAAAAACACCACCCCTCTACCCTCCCACCACGGGAACCTAGCCATGCAAACGCAATCCACCAGTGCAGGCAGGAGCCATTGGCCTTCTTGGCCACCAAGGCACACTGCTGGCTCATGTTCAAGGGGACCCCCAGGTCCCTTTCCAAGGGGATGGGTGGGTTCCAGAGGCTCTCTCTCCACACGTATCCAGCCTCATCCCTTGCCATTCCCAACCTTCTCTCCCTGGCGCAGGTACGGCGCGGACGTGGACGTGAACCACCAGCCGGCGTCGCGCGGGCCGGGGCAGGCGCTGCGGCCGCTCACCACGCTGGTGGTGTGTCCCCTGTACATCAGCGCCGCCTACCACAACCTACCCTGCTTCCGCCTGCTGCTCCAGGCAGGAGCCGACCCGGATTTCAACTGCTGCGGGCCCATCAACGTGCAGGGCTTCTCGCGGGGCTCGCCCGTGTGCGTGCTGGACGCCGTGCTGCGGCACGGCTGCGAGCCCGCCTTCGTGCGCCTGCTCGTCGACTTCGGCGCCGACCTCAACCTCGTCAAGCTGGAGGCCCTGGGGCTCGAGGCCACGGGCAGGGTCAAGGTGAACGCCGAGGCGCTGGAGGTGTTCAAAGAGGCGAGAGGTGAGTGGGGTTGTGGGTGCGGGAGAGTACTTTGGAGGGGTTGTGTGAGCTGATGGGGTGGATGTTGCTGTCCTGACTTCAAGGACCTTCAGCAATTAGATAGTGGGCTCTAAAAAGCAGGCAAACAAAGCATTAATGACTTCTCCTCTCCCTCCTTTTCCCCTGTTGCATTTTGTACCTTTTTTCCTTGTTGTCCCCTCTTGAGTCCTTCAGCAGCCCAACCTCTGTTACTCCGCCTTTTTCATCTCTCCCAGCTCTTTTCCTTTTCAAAGGCATAGAGGCCCTATCTGAGCTGGGTTTTGGAGCTGTGGATCACCAGTTCTCCAGAGCCACACAGGTGTGTCCCAGCTGCTCCTATGTGGCCCTGGGCTCTGGATCCAGGAGGGAGTTTAGTCTCAACAGACTGGTTGGGAAGGAGAGCTACAAACAGTGGTGAAAAGGAAGCTCGTATGGAGGTGAAAAAAGATGGGGAAAAGTGCAGCCCCTCGGAAATCCACCTGGTGAAGGCCACAGCTTTGCACCAGGAGTGGAAGTGCGGTTTCCCTCTTGAACTCCAGAGAAATTTCAAAGGGATTCAGGCTGTGGGATACAATTTACATCCCCAGATTACTCAGCTTTGCATGGGCCTGGTTTTCAAACCTGCCTGGGATTCTGAGGAGGGAGGTTCACATAAGCTGGAGTTCCATTAGGCCTGGGTTTAGGAGGCAAATGGGGCTCCTCAGGTGGAGCATATGGGATAATGGAGTGATGCCATGGAGGTCCAGTTCCTGAATCAACATGGGCACCACCATCCTCTTGTCCCTGTGCTGGAAGAGCTCTCCATGGACTCAAAGAAAGCCCTCAAAAGAAAGCTGGGATAAGGCCTGAGCTGGCCATCAGTGCAGTTGACATAATTTTAAAATTATCCAAATAGAACGGTGGAGTTGGAAGGGATCCACAGGGATCATCCAGCCCAACCCCTGGCCCTGCACAGAGCACCCAAATATCCCACCCTGAGAGCGTTGTCCAAACACTCCTGGAGCTCTTGAGGCTGTGCCCATTCCCTGGAGAGCCTGGGCAGTGCCAGCACCCTCTGGGGGAAGAACCTTTTCCTAAAATCCAACCTAAACCCTCCTGGCACAGCTCCAGCCGTTCCCTCAGGTCTTGCTGTGATGGCCTCCGTGGTCTCCAGCCCTTTCCAGTTGGAAATCTGCTCCAAACCCAGGAGGTTTGACCTCCCCACGGGGCAGGATTTGTGCACGCTCAACTCTCCCTCCCTGCCTCCGTGTTGCTGTTCTCCCTCTCTGTTTCCCCAGTAATGCTTCCCTGTGTTTTTCCTTGCAGGCCGCGCCCGGAGCCTCTTGTCTCTGTGCCGCATAGCAGTGCGCAGAATCCTTGGCAAATCCCGCCTGGATCTGATCCACAGCCTTCCCATCCCAGACCCCATTAAACAATTTTTACTCCATGAAAACAGTTAAAGGGCGGCTGGCTGCTTTTGGGGACAGTTTGACTTGGTAAATGAGTGCCCTGACAAAGCCAGGTGCCAATCCTGCCTCTTTTTCCCTCATGGAGTGCACATAATTTCCTGCTCCTGTGGATTTTTTTTTTTCTCCTCCAGATTTAGGGTGCAGTGATTCAGTGTCTTATCTCCTTGGGGAGAGGCTGCTAAACGTGTGTGGGTGTTGCTGGAGCAAATACAATATATCCTGTGGCTGTTGGCAAACGTGTAACCTCTGTTACTGATCTGTGTCACACACACACGCACACCTGCGGTCTCTGTGGCATTTCTGTGTGGGGAAAGTGTCCCTACTTTACTCTTTTTCCCATCACAGCACATAAAACCAGAAGTTCCTGCCTATATTTTACTCCATGTCCCATGGTAAGACCAGAGAAAACTCACACAGATCCACATAACAGGTCTGGTTTTCTTGCATCATGGAAAAGGGAGAAAAAAGGGAGTTTTTTTGAGGAGTTGGGAGATTTTGTGCTTCTAATCACAGTGTTGCATCCAGCAGCCTGGGCTCCTTTCACTTCCAGTGGCTCTTCATGCCACAAACTCCCAGAAGAGTCATTCTGCAGGGAGTCAGCAGCCTTTTGTTGGGGTCTCAGGGTCAGCCAGTGCTGTGCTCAATGCAGAGGAATTGTTGAAGGATGGAGATGATGATGCCTTAGGATCTTGGGAAAAATCTCAGGTGATAATTGGTACTTGCTTTAACTTTTCTGATTCAAGTAAAGTCACTGTGTTATAAGTTAATTTTTTTTGGATGATTTTTTCTTCGCTAGCTCTTCTTCCCATGCTCATCCAGCTGGCAAAGGTAATTTTCCACATGTGACCTTAAAGATCAGAGAATCCCAGCTTGGTTTGGGTTGGAAGGGACCTTAAATCTCACCTGGGTCATGGGCAGGGACAACTTCCGCTATCCCAGGTTGCTCCAAGCCCTGTTCCTGGACCCTATGGGTTTACCTCATAGCCCTCAGCATTGGTTCCAAAATATTCTTTTCCTAGAGGCATAAATTAATGGAAAAGCCAACCAAAGCAGAGGATGTTTCCAGACCTTCTCCAGGTGAGGTGCAGTGGAGTGGAGCTGTGGGCAGGTGAGGAGGGGCAGCTCTGCAACATTCCCTTCCCAGGCCTGCAGCTGGTTTTGGTTTTCCAGAGCTGGCAGCGAGTTGTGCACTGGCTTTATAGAGGTGTGAACATGCCTGGGAGATGCAAGCAGGTTGTAAAGCCTCTTGGCACCTGGCTGGGGGATCCATAATGGTTTGCAGGAGCTCACTGTGCTCCTGATCTCCAGTGTGGGGAGGCAGAAAATGAGATGGGCTGGCTTGAGAAAGTGCCACAGGAACAGCTTTTGGGGTTGGCTTTTCCCTGAGGATTTTTAATTGGTTTGTAAATTTGACCCCCAGTTGGGGTGAAGGTGACAGGATGGAGAGCTGGGAGGACCCACAGGATCGTCCAGTCCAGCTCCTGGCCTTGCAAAGACAGCCCAACAGTCCCACCCTGTGTGCCCCTGAGGGCATTGTCCCAATGCTCCTGGAGTTCTGGCAGCCTTGGGGCTGGGACCATTCCCTGTTCCTGTGCTCAGCCCCCTCTGGGTGGTGGTTTCACCTGCAATGAGTGGAATATTTACTGATATTCCTCAGTGGGAATGTCAGAGGGTGGCCAAAGAAATTGGGAGAATGGACTCAGTGCTTGATGTAAGTCTGGGCTGTGATTAAAGCTGAGCCTGTGACAATGTTAATTAGAGATCCCATCCAAAGGATTCCCCTGAGCATGGATCTCTCCAGGTCTAAGGATGGTTCTCCCAGCCCAGCAGCAGCAAACCAGCCTGAGGTTCATCAGTGGCTTGGAGATGTGCAGAATCAAGGCTTTGGAGTGCCTGCATCATCCCTCCAGCTTCCATCTTCACTTAAGGACTTTGCCTCTGGAAATAGCCAAACCTCTGGCTTGAGAGCCTGGAATGAGTCCAACCTGGGCACAACTCACATGAAATTAAGCTGTAAGTGCACAGGATTCTGTTGGAATGAAGTCCCTGTGGAGATGGGTTGCTGTGGCTACTCAAACCCAGCTTTGCTGAGCTGGTTTAATACACAGAGAATTTGGAATTTTCACTGTAGAGAGATAATACTCTTGAAATAGATTCAGGATATTCAAAGACTTCATTGTCCTGTCCTATAGGGTAAAACCCTTCATCCTGTACCTTACCCTATCCTTTTAAACCCAGGAAACAATAGTTTTCCAGTAAGAAATCTCAATAATTGATGCCTTTCTATCCTTTCACACTATATAAACAGCATTTCTTTTTGCCTTAGCTTGGACTTCACCATTCCCTCCTATGCAGCAAAGCAATCCATTTTGTACAGGTGTTTTTTCCCATGTTGTCCATGAGGCATGCTCAGAGTAAAAACTGAGTTTTGTGAAGCTGTGGGTGGGAAATTAAACATTCATGCAGTGCACATCCCATCCATTGGAAAATGCCCATTATATTTGTGCAGTGTATGTAAAGTGTATGTGGCCTGGCCTTGCTGGAAGCTTGAATGAGCCAGGATAAGAAGATTTGGAAAACGCTTGAAGAACCAAACCAGGTCTGGAATCAGCCAAACTGCTCTAAAGCTGTCCTTTCACATTGGTTTTCTTGTTTTTGTTGCTAGGGGAGGATTTCCAGGGTATGGGATGCTGGTAGCTGGGATGCAAATAGAATTTCCTGCTCATTTTGCAAAGGGTGAGGAAAGGCATCTGTTGGGTTGAAGTGGTTTTTTGGTTGGTTTTGGAGGTTGGTTGGTTTGTTTGTTTCTTGTTTTTCAATCCCTGGCGTCAAGTAAAGCCCTTTTTACCCCAACTTGAGTTACAGCACCTTTTTAGCCCTTCCTCTTCCAGTGAAGAAAACTGGCAGGACACAACAGAGGGGACAAAATGCCACTTCCAGAAGTGCCCAGCAGTGCCTGTTGGCGTTTCCCTGGGTCAAAATGGTTTGGGACAGCAGCAACATCAGACCTGAGGGCAGGTGGATCCACCTGCAGCCCAAAAAGGAGCAGGATGGCTCTGGATTTGGGAAAGGCTGGATCCTGTAGCCACTGGAGGGGGCCGGAGAACCGCGGTCCCTGTCTGGGGTTACAGGGACAGCGCCGCTGCCACCTCCTGCCTTGCCCCTCCTGGGCCATGTTCAGGACATCCTGAATTTTTTCCACCTTCACACCGGGCTGAAGAGGGCTCTTTAAACCTCTCATTCCTGCTCCTGCTCCCTTGGTCGCTCTGGAAATGCACCTCCTCAGTTTGTCTTGGCATGCAAGTAGATGTAATTCCTCAAAATATTTTTTATTTTGTGGCCTTTTCGATGGAAAACTCCCTACAAGCTTGAGCAGCAAGAGTTTCTGCTGGTTGCTGTGTTTTTGCTGAGGATTAGCATGTGTACCTGAGGATTTAGTCCATGCAGCTGCCTCCAGGCGAGGGCACAGTCCCTTTTTTAGGATTCCTGCTTTTTTCACTCGGGAAATGTTTGTCTGATCTGGTACCAGTGTTTCTTCTGAAGGCAAAACCAGAGTTTTGCCTGAATTGGAAGAAAAGGATCAAATGGTCTGGAATTATGGTGATGAAAAACAAAGCCAAACAAGCCCTAATCTTAAATTTTAACACTTCCAGCCTCGATATTATTCTAATTTGGAGTGTCTCCCTCCTGCCTCTTCATGCATCTCCCCACAGGCCACCCCAAATTGGTACCCACAAGTCAGTGACATCATTTCTGTGCTGCAGCTTGCAATTGGAGATTTATCCTCAAACAAGAGAGATCTGTGTGTCTGAGCTGCCAGTTTGGGGACACTAAATGTGGAATTGTTTAAAGGAGTTACCTGTTATTTACCTGTGCCCTTCAGGACAGGCAAGCTGGGATTTCTGGTCCCCTCTCACTGAATTTCCTGTGTGACAGACTCACCTGAGAGCCTGTCTTTGCTTTTATAACAGCATTGCAACATGTTCCTTACTACTCACACTTGCTAATCTCATTCTAAGATCTGCAGCAGCGAGGAAAATATTTCTTCTTGCACTGTGTGATACCCAAATATTCACTCTGGGCTATGAGAGCTGACCAAATCTCTGGCAGTCTCAAAGCATTTCCTCTAGGATCTGTTGTTCCCACTCCCCAGGCGCTGCTGGGGAAGCCCCAAGTTATTCAACTTTTTATTGTTGTTGCTCTCTATCAGCTCCTCCAGCCTTCTCCTCCTTCCTAGAAGAGCTCTTTGTGACCTCTGCAACTTGCAACCGTAAAGAAAAAGAAAGAAAAGTGTTGTGAAAGACAAAGAAGGAAAATTTCTTGTTGCCCCATCCCTGGAAGTGTCCAAGGCCAGGCTGGACAGGGCTTGGAGCAGCGTGGGATAGTGGAAGATGTCCCTGCTCATGGCAGGGGATGGAATGGGATGGGCTTTAAGGTCCCTTCCCACCCAACTTTCTGGGATTTCATGGAAACGGCAGGGGCTGCCCAAGCCCTCCCCAGCCCTGCACAGTGAGGCTGCAGCCCCCACAGAGCACATTCAGCACCCTTCCTGTTCTCTCACCTGCATCCAACACCTTTCCCATCCTTCCACCTGCATCCAGTACCTTTCCCATTCTCTCACCTGCATCCAGCACCTTTCCCATTCTTTCACCTGCATCCAGCACCTTTCCCATCCTTCCACCTGCATCCAGCACCTTTCCCATTTCCCACCTGCATCCTGCATCTTTTCCATTCCCCCACCTGCATCCAGCACCTTTCCCATTCTTCCCACCTACATCCAGCACCTTTCCCATTCTTCCCACCTACATCCAGCACCTTTCCCATTCTTCCACTTACATCCAGCACCTTTCCCATTTTCCCTCTGCATCCAGCACCTTTCCCATTCTCCCACCTGTATTGAGCACCTTTCCCATCTTTCCCTCTGCATCCCACACCTCTCCCCCCACCCAGCCCACATGCACTGCTCTGTTTTCCACCTCTTTTCACGTGTTTTGCTGTTCCCATTGTTGGTGCCTGGCAGAGGGCTGCAGTGTGCTGTTGTTTACAGGAAAGTGCTCTTTGTTTCCCTGGCCTGGAGCATCTGGTGTTTGTGAGAGGCACGGAGCAGCTTTCCAGCAGAAACTCGGCCAGCCCCAGCCTGCCTGGCCAGGAGTCCACATGTGCCACCACGGCCTTGCTCCTAAAAAGGCTCTAAAAACTCCAAAGTGGGGCAAGCCAGGCTCGGAGCAGCCTCGTGGAAGGTGTCCCTGCACGGCAGGGCGTGGAACAGGACGGGTTTTTAGATCTTTCCCATCCCACAGCGCTCTGCGATTCCGCGATCCAGCACGGAGAGATAAATGAAGGCAGGATGGGTAGGATGGAGCAGCAGAGTTTTGTTGATTTATGGCTCCAGCCATCCCCCCTCAAGGCATCAGGATGATGGACGAGCCGTGCACGCTCCCCTCCCTCCCCGTGGCACAGGCTGTCCATGAGCTTTCCAAACATACCAGGGTGAGGTGATGCTTGCAGACACGGCATTCCCGCTGATGGCGCCTTTCCACAATCAGCTGAAAGCTGCTCGGGGAATTTGGGAAGCTGGGCTCCAGCCATGATCTGCTTGGCCAGCCCTGCACTTGCCTTTCATTTTAATAATTTGGCGACATCCATTTATTTTAGCGTTTCGCAAAAGCGGGGCCTGCGTTTCCTCAGAGAAAATGAGAGTTGAAGGATGGTAAAATGCCTCCATAAATTGGAAGTTAAATTAAGGAACAGCTTTTAGAGCACTGAGTGCTGTTAGCCCCACGTTGTGGTGTCACTCACGGCATTGAGAGCCTGTGGTACCCGTTGGAGGCATGGGAGATTTAGGAGGCACATGGAGTGGGATGGATTGTTTGGTGAGTGTTTCTGAGTCTGCTTTTGTTTGCCGTTGGACTGTATTCACGGGTTCACCCCTTGTTTCACTTCCCACACGATGCAGTTTTTACCAAAAATTTCTCTTTTGGGGGATAATTTTAGCTATTGAGCATTTTATATCAGCGTGGGAGCAGCTTCTGGAATTTTCATCCTTTTGATCTTATCTTTGCACAAGGAGTGTTTACAGGGACCTGGAGTGCCAGGACAGGGGGGAATGGCTTCCCACTGCCAGAGGGCAGGGATAGATGGGATATTGGGAAGGAATTCTTCCCTGTGAGGCTGGGGAGGCCCTGAGGTTGCTCAGAGAAGCTGTGGTTGCTCCTGGATCCCTGAAGTGTCCAAGGGCAGGCTGGACAGGGCTTGGAGCAGCCTGGGATACTGCAAGGTGCCCGTGGCGCCTGGATATTCACCTCCAGGTCCACCTTACTGAGCTGGAAAGGAATTTGGCTTTTTAATAAATAGATTCTAAGAGTGTTGTCTGAAGGTGTTCAAGGCTTTACCTTCATCCAAGCGACCAATAAATCCTATAAATACCATTAGGCAAGCAGGAATTCCCAGTTGTCCCAAATTCCATTTAGAATCAGGTCCTTTAATTACCGACCTCCATTAGTGCAAGCTTTCTCCAAGCTGAAGCAGTCTGGAATCCCAGAGGGATTTGATGGGCTGGAAGGGACCTTGGAGCCCATCTCACCCCACCCCTTGCCATGGGCCAGCTGTGAGATCTGACAACTGAGAGCTATTTTTGACCCAGCAGCCCGAGACAGCGTCTGGCCCCTTTTGCTGGGAGTTGTTCTTGCTGGGTGTTCAGCAAATTTTGGGCTGGATCCATCAACTTTCAGCTCAGTGATAACCCGGGATATTTCATGCACGGTGGACCGTGAAGGATGCAGAGATGTCAGCAGAAGCCGTTGTGCCAACGCAAACAAGGCCAGGAAGTTTTACTGTTCCCATTGCTGGGAACCTTGTTCCTCTTCCCTCTGTGGATGTGTCTGTGCATCAAGAGAGGCCAAAAGGTGCAGGTAAACATAAATACCACATTTCTGTGCTATCCAAAGACAAAAAAACCCCAAAACCTGAGAGAATTAGGGATTATTTGTACATTCAGACTTCTGGAACTCTGAGCTTTGTGCTGCTGTGAACAGCTGCAGGTTTGTGCTTGCTTCCCACAAGAGAGCATTCAGAATGCCACACAGTCATGGTGAAAATGCATCATGGCCACTCTGAACCAGTGCAGAATTCACTGGGAAGCCTTGGCTGGACTTTCACTTTGGTTCCCAACTATGGTGCCCATCTAGCTAAAGGAAAAACTCTTCCCCCAGAGGGTGCAGGGGCACTGCCCACGCTCCCAAGGGAATGGGCACAGCTCCAAGGCTGCCAGAGCTCCAGGAGCATTTGGACACTGCTCTCAGGGATGCACAGGCTGGGATGTTGGGGTGTCTGTGCAGGGCCAGGGGCTGGACTCCACGATCCTTGTGGCTCTCTTGCAGCTCTGGAGATTCCGTGGTTCTTTTCCTGGGCACTAAAAATGCTCTCCCAGCTTTGAAGTGCCCGATCTGGTTAGCAGGGGTCAGATGTTGGAATGTAGCTGAGGATATTACATGGGCTGATTAAATCAAGGCATCTGGCATGGATGTCCTCCTGCAGATAGGTTTCCATGGAAAACAGTTCCCATGCCATGAATGTCACCCGGGGATTGGATTACAAATCAGATGGATCTCGCGTGCTTCCTGAGACCACCATTCCTCCCAGATGGAGCTGGTTCCACTGCCCAGAGTACTGCTCAGGGGTCAGGCCCACAGCTCCCTCCTCCTGACAGGATTCCCCATGTCCCTGTGCAGGTGTCTCCATCACTGCATCACCATTTTTCCTTCCCAGTGTCCGAAGCTGCCTCTTGGCTTCCTCTGCATCCCACATGGGGGATGGAGCCATGAGTTCTCCAGCTTGGCGTGGCTCAGATCCCATGGGAACATCCAAGCCTGGGCGCAGCCAGGCCCATTTTCTCCTTGAACTCAGGGTTTTTCCATCACATCTCTGTGCCCAGACTCCCCGAGCCCAGGCTGGTTGCTGTGGATGAGTGCCACGTCTGGTGGCTGTGATTCACCCCGGCGTGCGGGAAGTCCAACCCAGCGATTCATTTCCCTGCAGCTGCCGAGCGCTGACGTTGGCTCAGCCCCACTGGGGACAGGGAGAGAGGATTTTTCACCAAATGGCCCCGAATGCTGAAGTCCCCACGTGTTTCAGCTCTTACTCACCCTCTCCTAGCAGCACGAGTAGCTGCCTCAAAGGATGGGTCAGAGCCTCCCTTCGTGCAAGGTGACGTCGCCCGCTGGAGAAGCAAAACCAGCTTGTACCAGAAGATTTTAATGGGTTCAGGATTTCCAAAGCCCCGTGAGAAACTGGACCTGGGCAAACTTAATTGCTGCACCTTTCACTCTTGATTTTTGCCCCTCTGTTCACCTGCAAAGTTGACAAGGAGCCGTGCATTGTGGGCACTTCAAGTTCTGAGTGGCCTGGGCGCAGCAGGTGCCCAAGCAGTGCTGAGAGCCCCATGCTGCAGCACAGAACCAGGGCACGGAGGGGCCCTGGGCTTTTTGGGTCTCCAGGCAGATGAGGGACAGGCAGAAGTTGATTTTTGGCTATGTTGTGGCTCATGGGACTTGCGTCAGGCTGCAATTCAGCAGGAGCCGGTCTCTGGCCGGTGCTGCCAAGATCCAGGAGTTAATTCTTCTTCCATGAGAAGGCCAGAGCTTGCATCCAGCCAGTTCCCCGGGGTGCGGGGAAAGAAACGCTCTGAGAAATAAACACAGACACAAACAAACACCAGACTTGGCGCGCGGCTTCGCAGGCAATGGGAATATCTTTTAGATTCCTGCCGAGGTAATTGGCCTGCAAGGAAGCTTCCCTGCTCTGCCCTTTGGCTCCTGGGAGGGCTCTGCTTGCCAAAATGCTTTGTGCTCCCTTGAGCTGTGCCTGGGCTGGACTCTGTTCTTCTGCCCAGCCCAGCCCAGCGCTCACCCTGTTCCTGGTCTAACCTATTCCCAGGGATGTGCTCTGAGCCTCCTTCCCAGGAGCCCCACCCTCTTCTCCTGCATTTTATTCCCGTTCTTGGTGCTCCTTACAAAAAAGCTTCCCCAAATCTCCCTTGCAACTGCTGAGGTTGTCCTTTCTGTGGGGTCTTTCCTGTGTTGCTGGGGTAGGATCTGATCCCACCTGGCTCTTCTCTCCCGAGCCTTCGTTTGCATCGCTCTACGCCTTCCTGGGACATCCAAGCCCAAATCCCTGATCTACCTGCACTGAATAATGCACCAGAACCTGAATGCTTTACCCAGCTCTGCAAGGCAAACATGCCAGTGTTTTTCCAGGCTTTCAGAATTCATGGGAATGTGGAGAATCCCACACCTGACAAACCGCATCTTTCTGAGATGCTGTGTTTCCCCCCACCCACCTTCCTTTGGGTTCCTGCAGCTTTGCAACTGTTTTTGGAGTTCTAAAATGCTGCCAAATTTTCTCCAGGACCAGCAGGGAGAGGAAATTTGCTCCATAGCCCCCAGATTGCAGGATGGAAGCAGGTGGAGCTCAGCAGGGCTCTGTCATTCCACGTGGGAATGACAGAGGAAGCATCCCTGGTGTGTGGTGGGCTGGGTGCTATTGATGAAGCTCGTTTCAAAATCCCATTTCCAGCGTAAATGGAAGCTTGACCAAGAAAAATAGATTTTTAAGTGGGAATAAAAAGCATTGAGCTGTGCGGGGTCTAATAAATACTCACTTTGGGAAACCAATGGCTGGTTTGCAGCTTAGGCTGGAGATGCTTTTAAAAAATCCATCATCCACTCACAGTGAAAGGCAGTTTAATTCTCAGGGATTCTCCTTCAGGCAGGGACAGTTTTCCTCAGGATCCTCTCTGCATCCCCAAAGCTTGACCTTGCTTCATGCCAAGCAGGGAAAGTGACACCCTATGGTTTTTGAATCACAAATGGAAAATCCATACTGTTTTGGAACAAACAGTGCTGGCCATTAGAGAGTCTATTTGGTTACCATTTGTTTGCAACTGCATAAGGAAGAGCTCCAGTGGAAAAAAAAAAAGAAAAAAGAAAAAAAGAGGCAGCAGTAACAGTCAATCGTCACTTTTTTTTCCCCCTGCCTGGAAAACTTGGAATTTTATGGCCTATGAGCCACAAATTAGAATTGCAGGCAACAGATAAAGCTTGGCTATAAATCCAGCTAATGCCAGTGCCTGCTGGCAGCTGCAAGGTGAGGTTTGTTAAAGTGCCCCCAGCAAAATGGGCCTGAAGGGGATCTCTCACACCAGCCAGGATCACCAGGTGGGTCTGGATCCCTTTGGAAGCACGGAGCATCCTTGGGGCAGCAGGCAATACCCCCTGGGCAGAGACAGAAGAGGAGGCTGCTGCTCCTGTGGTCAGCACCTGCCATCCCAGGAGGCTCCTGCAGCCTTTCCCCCAAAACTGTCCTTTTCCTTCCTTCCTTCCTTCCTTCCTTCCTTCCTTCCTTCCTTCCTTCCTTCCTTCCTTCCGCCACTTCCTCCACTTCCGCCACTTCCGCCACTTCCGCCACTTACTTCCTTCCGCCACTTCCTTCCTTCCTTCCGCCACTTCCTTCCTCCACTTCCTTCCTTCCACCACTTCCGCCACCTCCTTCCTGGAGTCCTTCCTCAGGAAAGAGGATTTCTTGGCCATGTCTGCAGAAGATGAATCCCTGCCTGCTTGTCCCTGCTCACAGGGAATTGTCCCCTCTCTCTGGCTGTGGCTGCACTCCCAGCTCTCCCTCAGGCCACACTGCAGGAGCAGGACACTGCCCTCTCCGAGTTCAATCCACAGGGGCCAGGACGGGGTCTCAGGATGGAAAAAATGCTTCAGACATCCCAGACTGGAGTGAATTGCTCAAAGATGTCACCACTTTAAGGCTGCTGAGCTGGCCTGCCAAGTCTCCCAGCGCTGCTCCAGAAGGATCCAGGACCTCTGGCACATCTGTCTGGAGTAACCCAGGGCAGCTCCATGGATGTTTCAGTGCCCACCCCTGGTGTTTGTTCGTGGCTAGGGCTGCTTCCAACAGGAAACAGGAACAGCCTCAGGCAGTGGCTGCTGTTCCAGGGGCCAAGAGAGGGCAGGAATGGCTGTGCCACCATTCGGGATGTCTCGGACATCACATCTGGGACCTTGTGAAATCTTGGTCTGAGTCAGTGCAAGGCCACGCTCTGAGGAGCAGAGACAGTTTGGGCTTTTCCATTCCTGCTTGGGCACTTTCAGAGGTCCTTAAATGTCTCAGGTGTCAGGGGAATGTGTGTTCCTAAATCACTGGTGGACATTGGGAAGACCTGTCACCTCCCAAACCATCAGGACAATTGTCTGAGCTGGTGGTTTTGTTGTTGACCATGGAGGGGGGACTTGGACAACAGTCAGGACACAGTGAATGGCTTCACCCTGCCAGAGGGCAGAGGTGGATGGGATATTGGGAAGGAATTGTTCCCTGGCAGATGCAGAGAAGCTGTGGCTGCCCCTGGATCCCTGGAAGTGTCCAAGACCAGGCTGGACAGGGCTTTGAGCTTGTCAAGCCACCAGTTCTATTGCTCACCAGCACTCCTGGACTCCTGAGATCCCTTTCAGATTGAAGGCAGAACTTCCAAGGGGCACAGAGCCATTTCAGAGCAGCCCAGATTCATTCTTAAATCGATTTACTTACAAAAATGAGGAAGAAATGGGCTTTTTTCCCTTGTTTTCCATGCCAGCATCATTGATGGAGTATGGTGTACAGGGAAATGTATTTCCTAAACCTCCAGGATATATTTTAATTTTTTTTTTATTAGAGTAATTCCTGGACAGCACCCAGGATTTGGAAGACGGATTCAGGAATAAAATCCACACAGGGCCCACAGTGATAAGATGGGTTTTGCTGGTTGACTTGGGAACTAATGCACTGCATGCCAATTATACACATCTCTTCCCTTTTTTTTTCCTTTATTCCCATTAACCATCACCATTAGCATTTGGACTCAAACAAACAAACAAATAAGCCCATTTAAATCCTGGATTTTTTTTTCCCGTCCCTCCAACCATGAATAATTACAAAATAATCACCAAAATCTGGTTTCGTTCGGCGAACGTTTCCAGGTTTTGTTTTCTTTTTCAATAATCCCGGGTTCCAGCAGTCCCACCACCCCCTTGCTTTTATTTTTTGGGAGGCAATTTCAGCTGGTCACATTCCCTGATGCCTGGCACAGCACGATCAGGGAGCATGTGAGCTTTTTTTAATGTATTTCATCTTGACAGGGAACCTTTTCCCTGCCTTTCCTCACGGCCCGAGCACGCAACTTTTCCGAGAACACGGCCCCAAACTCCAGCCCCGCTGCAAAAGTGGCAACATCTGCTGGCAAAGCAAGTTTGCTCCCACTTAAAATGCTGGCAGGACCTTAAAAAAATTCTTTTAATTGGGCTAATTGCGTGTGGTTGGAGCCATGTTGAAGCTCAGCTCTGAGTTCAGGGTTTGGTTTATGTGGTTTGGGGTGACGTGAGTTCAGGAAAAAATCCACTCTGCTTACCTGGTTTCCTTTTCCTTGCCCCCCAGGTTTTTCTTTGTGCTTCAGTTTCACCCCAAAGAGAAGGCAAAATTTGCTTTTTTTCGAGCTCAAAAGGGAAAGAACCTGAATTTCATCTTGTTTTCACCCAGTGGGATAAATCCCCTTGGATTGTTTAATTGATGTCCTGCATAACAGCACTTGCTGCGCAGTGCAAGCCTGTGGAGGGCAAGGAAAAATTCTGGCATAGCAGGCAGGAATACCAAACCCAAACAAAGAAAGGAATTTTCACCTTTCTGTGGAGGCAGGAGCCTGCCTTGTGTCAGAGCCCAGGTGCCCAAAATGAAGGTTTTCCTTGGTTCATTATTGGAAAACCCAGTGGTGCCTTAAGATCTCATCATGCTGCTTGATCCAGGGAAGGTGGGAGGGGGTCCCAACACAGGCTGTGTTATTTCATTGCTGAAAGCACTTCCCTGCCTCTGGGAAGCCTGTTGGGAATAACATCACTTGGCTCGTGCTCCTTTGGCAAGGACCTTATTTTCCCATCAATCCCTTTAAAATAGTTGTAGATTTTCCCCCCAAGATGCTGCTTGCTAATTTTGTGTGAGAGGACACACACACACACAGAGGCAGGAGGAAAGGTGGAGGTTTGGGAGGAGGGAAGGTGGGGATTTCTAGGGAACTGGGGGAGGGATGTGCGTTGGGAATGTTGCAGTCTCAGGGTTGAAGGAGAGGAGACAGAGTGTCAGTACCACAGTGGAGAAGGAATATTTGTCAGGCTCAGGAATACCTATTTCTTCTTGCAGACTCTTTTTCCTGTTTATTTCCCTTGTCCCTTCCTTTTTTTTTTTTTTTTTTTTTTGTTATGGAGAAACTTTTCATAGAAA
>JAWWEY010000002.1:5485431-5495938 GCA_035582745.1 Loriotus luctuosus
ATGGGATGGGATGGGATGGGATGGGATGGGATGGGATGGGATGGGATGGGATGGGATGGGATGGGATGGGATGGAGGGAGGGAGGGAGAAGGGGACAGAGGGAGTGCAGTCCAGGTTTTGATGTGCTGATGGAGCTGAGGGATTTCTTACCCTCCTCTCCTCTTCTCTCCTTTCATCCAGCATTTCTGTCTGCTACACGTGTTCCCCTCTGCACCGTGCCAGAACCCTGACAGAAGGAAAGGGCAGGGAAAAGGTGGGGGAGAGAAAAAAAAATCTCTGTAAAGTTTCTGTTCTGGAGAGAAAACAGGACTTTATCAAAATATTAGCAGAGCACCAGCTGGTGCCGATTAGCAAAGCCCTGGGTGAGAGTTTTCCATTTACCTTGTGCTGTTTTTCTTTCCCTGAGCTGCACATGCTCTTTCCCAAAGCTCCAAGGCTTTGGCCACCGAGGTTCATCCAGCTAGGGCACCATTTCAGTTCTCAAAAATGCAGACTCCACCCAAGCTGCAGCCAGAAATTGCAGTGTCCATTCACCTGTCCAAGCCTGGTTGGCCTGGGGGATGAATTCCCATCCCTACAGGCTGGTTGGATCATGGGGGATGAGATCCCATCCCTACAGGCTGGTTGGATGATGGGGGATGAGATCCCATCCCCACAGGCTGGTTGGATGATGGGGGATGAAATCCCATCCCTACAGGCTGGTTGGATGATGGGGGATGAGATCCCATCCCTACAGGCTGGTTGGATGATGAGGGATGAAATCACATCCCTACAGGCTGGTTGGATGATGGGGGATGAGATCCCATCCCTACAGGCTGGATGGATGATGGGGGATGAAACATCACAGGGACTGAAAATGTCCTCACACAACCACTGATGCCCATTAACCAAACATCATGGCTGGGTGATTTTCCCCATGCCCAGCTTGCCAAGGTGCCAGGGCCAGGCTGGATCTGATCCCCAAAGCACTTGAGGGGCCTGGCCACCACCACTCAGCACCTTTTCTTGCAGGAGATGCTGCTGCTGCATCCTGGACTCCAGCCCGGCGCCGGGTTTGCGCGGAGGTGAGGAAAGTATTGCTCATTCATAAATGCGTGTTTTGAGGGATATTATTCCCCAATATTAAAGTAGAACCAGCTTTTAGGAGCAGAGGATGAAGATTTGGCTGGGAACACATGAGCTGGAGGACCAATAACTTGGGAATTGCTCTGAAGTGTTTGATCTGTCTAGGGCCAGCAAACGCTGAGCCAGCGCCTGCCGTTAAGTGGAAGTTATTTTCTGCATCCACCAGAGTCCCATAAAACCATTTCCTTTGGGATCCACAGGGACAGCCAGGGCTGCTTTTTTTGGTGGGTTTTTTTTTTTTTTGGCCTTTTCTCCCCCAACAATATCAATATGTAAGTGCTGAGGGAAGGAGCACGTGCTGTGTGACAGATTTAGGAGTAGCCTTAGGGCTCCATCACCTCTCTCCAAGTGGCTTTGCCAGAGTGCTGGAATTGCCTCCTATTCATCAGGAGGGAAGGCTGGTTTGGGGATTAACAGGCAGGGCTGGTCCTGCTGGAGTCCTGAAAGGCAGGGAAAAGGGCTTTTTCCTGGGCCGTGGGGCAGCAAAGTGCCCATCGACACAGGAATGGCTCCTCACACGGGATTTTGGGAAACCTTCAGCCACATTTTGAAGCATAACTGCACCTACTCAGCACCCTCTGGTTCCTCTGGGGCTCCCAAACCTTTTTGGAGCATATTCAACCCCCAAACATTCAGGATGAGTTGTGTCACTTTGAGATAATAATCTTGGAGGCCAGGAGTACATAGAATCATAAAATCCCAGAATGGTTTGGGTTGGAAGAGAGAGTTAAAGCTCATCCCATTCCACATTCCACCCCTGCCATGGGCAGGGACACCTTCCACTATCCCAGGGTGCTTCAACCTGGCCTTGGGCACTGCCAGGGATCCAGGGGCAGCCACAGCTTCTCTAGGCAATGCCAGGGCCTGCCCACCCTCACGGGGAACAATTCCTACTTCCCAATATCCCATCCATCCCTGCCCTCCTGCAGTGGGAAGCCATTCCCTGTGTCCTGTCCCTCCAGGCCATTGTCCACAGTCCCTCTCCATCTTCCATGCAGCATTTCACCATTCCCTTCAGGAGGGGGTTGCTTTGGCAACAAAAAAACCAAAGGAGTGATGGGACAAGCGACACCTCCACCTGCCAAGTGATGCCTTTCGCCTCCTGCTGAGCCTGAGCCAATTCCTTTTTTATTTTATATATTTTTTTTTGGGATCTGGAAGTCCATTTGCAAAGGCTGAAGGGAGGAAAAACAACCTTCTCCCCGCTGCACCTAAGTGCTAAAGCAGATCCCAGAGGTGTGAGCAGGAGAGGAGCTGGCAGGAGATCTCGTTCTCCACTTGTGCCTGGGGGCTTTTCCCCTCGGAGCCCCTGGAAGGGCAGCAGGGAAATGATTCCAATCCCAGGCTTTCCAGCTTCCACGCTAATTTAACCCAAACCGTTTCCTAAGTCTCTGACAGGGGAGCAGGGATGAGGTTTGCAGATTGGAAATGGGGGAGGAAGGGGGATGGAGGAACTGCAAATGATCTCAGCAGCTTTACAGCCATCCCCTTTTCCTGGCAGGACATGAGGGAGAGCATCCCCCCCTGCCCCTGGAGGAATGTGAATGCTGGAACACTTCTCAGCGTTTGCCCTGATTGCCTTTCCTCCCCCAGCAGTTTTGGTGGTGCCCATGAATTCAGAGCAAATATTTCCACGTGCATTCTCACCCTCATCCCGAGGGATTGCTGGGTGTCCCAGAGAAGCCACCCATCCATGCTGTGGCAAGCAGCCACTGGGTGTCACCTCCACCTGGAGAGAAGAGAAATCTCTGGGAAAAAGTGTGTTTGAGGTGATGTTTACATGGATTCTATTTTTTTTTGGTCACCTGTGCCCCTGTGCAAACACCTTGAGCAGGTTGGTGCCCTCCTGCTGCCCTTGCTGGGATGTCTCCTTTTAAACCCTCAGCACTTGGAGAGAGCCACTGAGGGAATAACAACCTCTGGGGGGCAAGAGCTTTTTCTTTGTGGCAAATAAAAATATATCCCATAATACAGGAGCGTCCCATAAAGGGCAGTGTGGTGGGAACTTGTTGATTAATTAAATTTATGCATATTAATGAAGTGTTTTGTAGCCGGTCTGATTCCACTGTGTCCATTCGCATTTCCACACCAAAATTTTAGGGTTTTTGAGCTGCCGTGATGTTTTTTTATTAAATTCCTACTCCAGAAGTGTCTCCCCATGGAAGGGACCAGAGCATCTCTCCATCTCCTCACCTGCTGAGCCACTTGCAGTGTGGGGTCACCGACCTGGCTGTCCCTCTGGTGTCCTTGGTGCTCCTCAGGAGTTTGGCCCAGGTGCACCCCAGTGCTGAACTGGCTGATTCTGGAGCAGGAACCATCCCATGGTCCCCTCATGGCCAGGGCACCAGCCAGGAAATGGGGGGATTTGAAGCCAATTCTTACATCTAGAGCCCTTTTCCTGGAAATCAGCTTGGGCAGAGGTGATTTTACCCCAAGGCAATGTGAACTGGCGGTTCAATTGAGAAATCGACGATTCAGAGCAAAAGAGGGGAAATTGGGACTGAGAGAGGGGAAATTCAGACTGAAAGAGCGGAAATTCAAGTGAGATATCAACAAAATTTTCTTCTGTCAGGGTGCCCAGAGCAGCTGTGGCTGCCCCTGGATCCCTGGAAATGTCCAAGGCCAGGCTGGACACTGGGGCGTGGAGCAGCCTGGGGTAGTGGAAGGTGTGGAATGGGTGAGCTTTAAGGTCCCTAAACCAGTCTGTAATTCTGTGATTTGCAAAGCATGAAAAATCCTGTGTGAACCTGCTCCAAAGGGAGCGAATGAGCTTGGACATGGAGGCAGCAGAAACATTCCTTTTTTTAAAATTATTTTTTCCTTGCTGATTTGCCGCAGGGAAGTCAGACAAGCACAGTGACAAGCTGCGTTGCTTTGGAACCAAATATTTACGTTTTCTCCACGTTTCCCAGGAGGCATCAGTGCTTTTCCTGACACAGGGGCACAGCAGAAACAAATGCTCCGTGCTCTGTGGATCTCATGTTTGCCTAAGCACGGTGACATATGTGCCTGTGTGCCTCCACATACACACACACACACACAGAGACAGAGGAGATATTTTAGCTCTCCTGCTTAAATGGAGGGTGGGATACCCTTCAGCACTGCCTTTCTCAGCATATGTGTTCTCAGCCCCACTCACTCTTTGTCTCTGCCAATGCCTAAATTGGGAACACTGAGCAGCCACAGCTATGCAGCTCGTGGGGGATGCAGGAATTCCTTTGGAGGCAGCCAGTTCTGATCCCTGTGCAAGGGACACAGCAGCTGCAGCTGCAGGAGAGGAGATTTCTGCCTGTAACGTGCATCATCATGGCCTTGCTTTTGTGAGCACCTTGGGGCAGAAGTGAAGCTTTGAAGCAGAAAGCAGCCAGCAGGTTCAGTGCCATGCTGGGCACTGTTTGCTTTTGTGTGCATAGGGAGGAAACACCTGCTTGAGTGGTGGTGGCACTGGGTTTGGGTTTTTAGGCCCAAAAACACCCAGGAGAAGGTAGGAGGAGGCTGGCAGCATTCCCAAGGTGTGGCACAGGAGTACATGGGATGCAGAATTTGTGCAAATACCTGATGGGATTTGTTTTGTTTTGGTCATTATTTTTCCTTTGGTTTTTTGTGTGTGTTCTGTTCTGGGTGTTTTGTTTTGGTTTGGTTTTTTTTTTTTGGCAATAAAAGCATCAAGCCACACGATCCTCTGGGCAATATTTTGCCAGCCTGCAGCTGCTGAGTGAGAGCTGAGCTGTGCTGTGAGAGCTCCCTGATATTACCCATCACAACAACAAAACTTTGGCACGGAAGCAAAAAGAAGACATTCACAACTCTCCGACTGGACATTGACTCTCCAGCTGCAAGATTGCTTCCTTTGCTCCAGGGATGGAGCATAATTTCATTTTTCTGGTGTGTGATGGCACGGAGAAGATTTATTCATTCATTTTCATGGGAGAGAGGGTGGGTTGCAAAGCCTTGGTGGGGCTAAGACAGCGTGGGGTGATGCAGCCCATTGATGAGGCAGTGAATTATAACAAAGTCATGCTCTGGGCACAACTCAGCTGCCTTTGGAAGGGAATTCCATGTTGTTTAGGGGTGCCTGGAGGTCCCTGAGGGAGGTGAGATGGATTGGGGCAGGCAGTGGCTGAGGGCTGTTGCCTTCTGCACCTCCAGCTCCCCGTGGCTCAAGGCCAGGTTGCCATCAAGTCCTGCATCCCATTTTGGTGCAAAATAATGGCTCAAACTCCCTCCCACCCCACACAGGACCCATCCCCACTCAGCCCTCAGTGCTGAGCCCTCAAGCAGGTTTGGATGTTTTGTTTTGGGTTTTTTTAGCAATTAAAAAAGGCCCTCCTGCCTCCCTTCTGCCCACCCGCATCCTCCCCTGCCCATCGCCGCGCCCTTCCCTCCCTTTTCACCCTGCTTTTTTTGGGGGTGGATTTCCCTCTGGGAGGCAAAGGGAAGTGAGGGGGTGAAGCCTCAGAGGGGGCACAGCAGCACCCCCAGCCCCAAACCCTGAGTTCCTCCCCCCTCTTCCCCAGGGCAGCCGTGGCTAAAGATCAAAGCGCGAGGCAAAAATAGCAAAAAAAGGGGAAGAGCTCGTGGGTTTTGACATCTGGAGGCCAGAAGCAGCTCCTGCTTCGGAGTAGGCAGGAGGTGAAGGAGGAAGGGGAAAAGTGGGTTTACAGGCTCTTATTTTTTTATTTTTATTTTTTATGGGGATGAAAAACTTTTTTTATAAATTTGTACAGGTTGCTGCTGCTTGAGGGAGCGGTGTCTGTCTTAGTCCCCTGCAAGGCCCTAATTTCAGGGTTAGGGGTGCTAAAAGCGCTTATAAATAAAAGAATGGGTGTTTTTCTGGCAGGCAAAACACTGATTTTTCTGTGATGCATCACCTGACAGCCTTATTTTTTATTCCAGGGAGTGCAAGGAGCCACCTGGGAAATGTCTGTGCTGCTTGGCTGGATGAAGCAGGTGCTGTTGCTTTTGGGGCTGGAGATTTTCAACCACGAGGGTTCAAAAGCCATCCCCAAATCCAAGGGGACATCCAAGTCAGAGCCCTGTTTTTCAAAGGTTTTCACTTCTACACTGTCTGTCTTCAGTTCTTTTAGAAATCCAGCCTCTGGACAGCACTGGAGGCAGCACAGGGTGACATTTCCCACAGCAAAATGCAATTTACAGTGGATGAATTGTATCCAGTGTGATGAGTGATTCTGGCCATGGGACAAAAAAAGAGTTGGTGGAGGAGAAGGTGCGAAGGGAAATTGACAGTTGTGATTGTCTTCCTTTTAACAGGAAAAGCTCATGGAAGAAATAGAAAATGTCATTTTTGATGGGACAAACTGCTGTCTGGCCCCAGGCAGGTTGAGTATCCTTTTATTTTATTTTTTTAATGTTATATTTTATTAGCTGTTCACTCTGTTGAAGAGTTGGAACTGCCAGGGGGTGTTTTGTGGAGTGGCATGTGGCGTGTGGGACCCTCTGTGGTCCTTTCTGAGCTCCACCACCACAGAATAAGAAAATCCCAGAATGTTTTGGGTTGGAAGGCACCTTAAAGCCCATTTCATTCCAACCCCCTGGCGTGGGCAGGGACACCTTCCACCAGTCCAGGTGCTGAAATGATCCCTTGCCTGGGTTGAATGCCTTCATATGTGGGGTCAGTGACCATCTCTTACTCCTTGATTTGGTGCTAAAAGAACTTTTCCCCTCTTCCCTTCACACCTCCCAGGCAGGATCTCCCATTTGCAGTGGCCTGGGGTGGTTTCCCACGGTTTTCCCCATTGGGAGGTTGATGTTCCCAGCCCCAGTGCCCCTGCCATGGTTGGTGGCGATGCCAAACCCTTCCAGCCTGCACTGTGCCACTCGCCCTGGCACAGGGATCAACCCTTTCCTCATGGTCCCCAAGTGAATTCCACTTGCTCCTTCAGCAGGAAATCACAGAATAGGGCAACGCTCACCAGAAAACTTGAGAAAAGGAAGGGAAAAATATAAATAAAATTGAGTGTGCAAATGCTGGGTGGTTGGATTGGGCAGGGATGGGAGAAGAAGAAATGCAAAAATGGGTTTATTACTTTTTTTTTTCCCTTTGGTTGGGGCTGCCTTCGTGTGAAACCAGAGCTACATCCAGCGAGGGCATTTACATGCACGGATGTTGCCTTCAATCAGGATGATGTAAACACCGCTGCAGCATTTTTGGAGCGGGCTGTTTGGGAAATGTGATGGATTAAATATGACAAACAAGATTCCTGGACGTTTATTTATCCTCCTTTTGGCTGGTGCCAGCTTCATGTTAGGCAAGGCTCTGGCTACCAGACCAATGCGAGGCCTCAGGGGCAGGCGAGGCAAGGGGGGAGGCAGCCACGGGCAGAGCCTTTTCCAAGCCCCATCTAATTTAAAGCATCTTTTGCTGAGTGGTGCAGCGAAGAGGATGTGGCTAACACAAATAAAAAAAATCATAAAAGAGATCAAAGTGTGTGTGCAAATTCATTCCTTGTGGCAGGAGCTCTGCCAGTTCGCTCGTTCGCTCGCTCGCCTGCTTTCCTAAGGAAAGAAAAGAAAAAATAACAAAAAAAAGACCCAACAAATCTCCCAGCCCCGTGTGACAGAGCGGGAAAATCGCATGTCAGGATCTCTTCTGGATTTCATAAGGGCCCGAGCAGTGATGGATGGCAGGGGTGACACCAGAGCCCGTGCCAGGGGTGCACATGGAGCTCGAGCTATTTATAACCAGTTCAAAGGCACCATGGGCTGGGTGGGGCTGGCTGGGAGCTCCAGGCCACCAGGAGCATCTCAGGAACCTGACGTTACCCCAGCTCTTCCTGGTGGGGGGAAAGATGAGGAGAACTTGCCTTAAAAAACCCAAAGCCCCAGGATAATGAAGGAAAAATCCACATCAGGTGATACCGGCTGGAATGTTTGCGTTGGCCTCACCCCACACATGGAGCTGCCTTCAAGGCAGCCACCTCAGCCCTGGAGCTGGATGGATGCAGAAATGACTCCAAGGAAGTCCATGTTTTCTGGAGAAAATCCCAGTGCTGCTCTGCGCCGTGGTCATGGCTACGAAATCCTAACTTTGATTTAAATCCGTAAATCGCGTTCTGGGTGTCGCTCCTTTAAATGTTAGTTTGTCTGCTGCCTCATCCCAAGGCAGTTCTCCCAGCTCCACCACCTCATCCTGCTGTGGAAACCACATGAGACAGGCAGGCTGTGGCCATGTTTCCGACGGGAATGACATCCCCAGAGAATAAAAGCCGAGAGAGGCTCGGTAAACCCGAGGCCGGAAAAGGAGTCGGCCCGAAAAGCGAAGGGAACGCGCCTTCAAAAATCCTGCAGCAATGCTAATGAAAAATAAACATCCATTTCTGCATCTGCAGAGAAAGGGGAAAAAAAAAAAAAGGAAATTCAATCAAAGCGTGAGGCCTTGTTCTTATATTCCAGGAATTTGCTCCATTGAAGATTGTCAAATACTGCGTGCCAACACTTGGGAGAATGACAACAGCGTCTTTAAGTGCAGTGAATCAAAGCACAAGAGCAAATTTGTACAGAACCCAAAGTGCTATTCTTAGAAACCATCCAGAATCAGAAAATAAACAATTCATCAGGAGGAGAAATGTTGGAAGTCACAGGGGAGATTAACTCTGGTCTGAGTGGAAACAAAACCTCAAATGAGCCGCGTCGTCATTCCCACACTCGGTTAATTGCAGCATTGTTCAAGGGCAGGACCAGGGGAGCTGGATGGAGTAGATGGTGTCTGAAGAGGGGAAAAAAAGGCAGAAAATCACAGTTTTTCCCTCGTGACTACTCCAAGAGAGGTTGCTTTGCCGGGGTCTGGGATGGGAGTGTAGAGGAGGGATGAAGGGTGGCTCTGGGAAAGGCAGAAGTGCAAAGAAGGGAAGGGCATGACCTGAAATGAGGATTTGAAAGTGAGTAAGAGTTTTCCACAGTGTCCGAGGTCAGGGACACTTCTGACCACACTCAGCTTTGGCTGAGGCATGAAGGGCTTGAAGCAAACTAATCCAGGCTGCAAGTGAAATTCCTGGGCACAGGGAAGATCTCTGCCAGCCTGGATGCAGCTCCAGTGCATTCCCCAACACGGGACACCCACAAAGGGAGAGCTGATGCGTTCTCCCCTGAAATTCTTATTTGGCAAGATAAGATTTGCATGCCAGAGCTACTGAGTGAAAACACACTACCTGTACCAAGCCAGAACAATGCTTTTAATGAAGATCAGCTGCCCCTGCACTTCCCCAGCCCGGGAAAACACAAAGCAGATTGTCCTAAGCCTTGGAGCACCCTGGATCCCACTTTCCCTGGATCCCGGTTTTCACGCGGGGCTGAGCACGTCAGGGTTCACGTTGCACACACACCTCCTTTGGCTTGCTCTTCCCTTTGGGAATCAGGGCATCCTGGGATGATCCCACCAGCCGAGCATGGCCTTGCAGTGATCTTTTCCATGTAAGTTTCGGCGTGGGGAAAAAGAGTATTCCTGGGCTAAAAGATGGAAACGCTCATGAGCATCGACCTTGAGCTGCTTCAAAACCTGAGTGTTCGTGGGACAGATTTCCCTGCAGAGGTTTGCTGTGAAAAATCTTCATTTCACACAGGATATTCCCAGAGAAAAGAGAGCAGGAGTCAGATAAATTTGTGTTCTTTGAGACTAAAACCGAGCAAAGCTTCTCAGATGACTCCACAAAAATTCTAAAATAAATTTTTAAAAATGGGGGGAAAAAATAAAGCTTGGATAAAGAATAAACACTAAGGGGCCTCTGGTACTTGCAGGTATATTCCCAGTGATTCCCTTCTGGATCACACAAGCACCAACAAAGTCATTATAAGTCAGTTCTTTCCTTTTATTAGCAAGAGCCAGGGCTTGGTGATTCAAACCACATTCAGTTCTCAGAAGGGAGATTTTGATCAAAGCATTTTTAAAAATCAGATGAAAGAAGCATTGTAAAAAATGTTCATTCAATATGAGCCAGGAAGGGGAAATGGCTGCCCAGGAGAAGAGCTGGGAATGTACCAGGAAAAAAGAATTACCCCAAAACCTGAAGCTGATACTATAAATAGGCACATAAAGTGTTACAAGTCAAAGAGAGATTTACAGAGCCTGTGGTCCTTAATTCCTAGAAGGAAATAAAACCTTTAAAATATGGCTGATTCAAGAGTTCACATTATCCTTCAAAGTGAGGATCTCCTTCTCTTTCTCCTTCTCCTTCTCCTTTTCTCCTTCTCCTTCTCCTTTTCTCCTTCTCCTTTTCTCCTTCTCCTTTTCTCCCTCTCCTTCTTCTCCTTCTCATTTTCTCCTTCTCCTTCTCCTTCTCCTCCTTCTCCTTCTCTCCTTCTCCTTCTCCTTCTCCTTCTCCTTCTCCTTCTCCTTCTCCTTCTCCTTCTCCTTCTCCTTCTCCTT